>CM060900.1:294189735-294319735 GCA_030762935.1 Hymenopus coronatus
GTTATCCGATGACAAATTTGACTGTTTTATTAGACAATTTGCATAAAGCCAAATTTATGTCAAGGATTGATTTAAAGAATTCATTTTTATAAGTTTCTTTGGAAGACGAGAATAGTAAAGATATTGTTTCCTTCTTGGTACCTTGTAGGGGATTATTTACATTTTCTGATATGCCATTTGTATTGACTGGAAGCTCATCCACATTTCAAAGACTGGTCGATAAATTATTCGGCACTGACCTAGTAACCAATCTCGATGATATTTTGGTGTTTACTCCGGAGTTTAAGACTCACCTTCAAGTCTTAAAGGAGTTTTCCAACTGTTAGTGAATTCTAACCTATGTGTAAATCCGGCGAATTGTGAATTCAGTTGTACCTGGGTAACATAGTAAATTCAGAGAGACTAATGGTAAGTGCACAGAGGGTGGCCCCGGTGAGGGAGTTTCCTGTGAATAATGTAACCCAGCTCAGGAAAAAATGACGTGCTATTTTTGGATGCTCTATAACTGCTGTGGTTCTCATCGCCCCATTCTAAATTGGGCGTGAGAGACCGCTTGACCGCTTAATTTTGCTCAGAAACCTCTCTATCACGCATGAGGTTCTTTTACGTGCCGTAAACCTAAGACACGGCATAAACGGCTTTACTTCCCTTCCGAAGGAAGCCATGCTAAGGATTTTTACACCCGAAAAATTCATCATCCTCCGCCGGGTTTGAACCTGCGACCTTGGGTATATGAAGTCAGCATGGTAACCATTACACCACGTAAGGTGACCCAGCTCAGGAGATATTTAGGTATGGCAGGGTAGTAGAGGTGATTTATATCGGAATACTCCGCTTTAACTTCTCCTTTAACTTGGTTGTTGAGGAAACAAAGTCGCTGGAATTGGGGAGACGAACCACAACTAGCTTTTGAGACGTTGACTCTAGAATTAATGACTACTCAAATGTTCTATTCCATGCGTACTGATTACTGATGCAAGCAAAACCGGCTTAGGTGCCGTATTATCGTAAGTAAGGGATAGGGTACAAAGAGTAATTTATTACGATTCACGTGAATGCAGCGGAACGGAATTACTCTGCTACTGAGTTGGAATGTTTAGCGGTAGTATGGGTTATAAACCATTACCGAATTTAGCTGAAAGGTTACTCTTTGACCGTGTTTACTGGCCATCAGAGTTTGAGATGTTTTTTTTTTTTTTCACTTAAAGCACCCTAGTGGTCGACTCGCCAGATGGGCTCATGGACTCCCAGAATTTGATTTTAAGATTAAGTACCGAAAGGGAAAAATAATGTCGTGGCTGACGCCTTATCGTGCAGCTCGGATGTTAATGTCGTACGCGAATGTGAAAAGGTAATTGAATCTCCACCAGATGACTGGTACCAGTTTAAGTGTAGGCAGGTTTTTCGATTGGGAAATTATAGAGGGGCGTTTATACTATTATTCCGAGTCGCCGGATAAAGATGTTTTCGAGGACGCGAAGGAGAAATGGAAATTAGAAGTGCCAGTAGCTCGGAGCAAATATATAATGGTGGAATGCCACGACTCCCCCCAGGCTGGTCATTTGGGAATAGCTTAGACACATTGGAGGTTTAGACAACGGATTACTGGCTCAATAATCATCGTGAAGTAGTAAGCTTCGTAAATAAGTGATTGATCTTTTTGAAGCTTATGCCGGTTAACGGTCCTCCTTGGGGGCGGATGCGCCCTCGGTTAGTATTACGACCATGGGAATGTGTGCTTTTAGATTTGATGGGACTATACCCTAAAGGTACTAAGGGGAATGTTTACCTACTAGTTATGCAGCATGTGTTGATCCGGTGGGTAGAGCTATTCCCTTTGAGTAATGTTAACTCACAATTGATAGCAAACAAATTTATGGACACTATACTAAATGATATGGTGCACTTAAGATAATCATTAATGATAACGGCTGGAATGTACTATATGCCAGCACCCAAGCCTTAAATAATGCCTGTGGATTAAGCATCAACGACCACCCTTTTATCACTCCCGGGCTAATCCATTACAAAGAGCATATCGGAATGTAAAACAAATAATTGTAACATGCTTGAAAAGTTCCCACAAGGAGTGGGACAAGTACATTGGTGAAGTACAGTGTGTACTTAATTCTGTTAAAAAAAAAAAAAAAAGACTCTACACGTTTTTCCCCAGCATTCTTGAACTATGACAGCGAAATAGAACCCATTAATATATGCGTAACGGAGAATTACAGAGGGACGGTTTCCTCAGACATCTTTGAGGGAGGGTACTAAATTTTGGGCAACAAGGATGAGTAGGCTGAAAGAGATATCTCATCTTGTCGAGTCCCATTGGAATAGAGCTCACAAGGTACAACAAGATCAGTTAAACCTAAGGAGGAGGAAAGAAAACTTTCGTTTAGGAAGTTGGGTGCTACGGCGCAATGTTCCACTTCCGTCCGGGGTAGCTAGCTTATGTGCTAAGCTACTTCCCAGGTATTTACGACCATTAAAGATAACTGCGATTAGCCCGGCAGGTGTATGTAGGTTGGTCGAATGAACAGGGCAAGGATCTAGGTAGATGACATTCTTCTAAGCTAAAACCGTTCCCTCCTCTCGCCAACGTCGAGGAAGTTTATCTCTTAGAAGGGGGATATTGTAAATTTGCAACTAATTTTGAGGATACTTTTCCTTCAACAGATGGCGCTGTCAGCTACGTGGAAGGGGGTTGTAAATCTGAAGGCCCCCAGTATCGTGATGTACAAAGTTGGCAAAACAGTGATGATCGGAAGGGGAGAGTTGAGACCCAAAAGTCGAGCAAGGGAGCCTCGGTCAGACATGAAGTAAGGCTAAGGTACGAAAATCAGTTCATGTGGTTCATGGATGTAGTGTGAGTGAGGCAGGAAAGATAGCCGTCTATAGGCAGTCATAGGCAGTAGTCTTCAGCTAGTGTATATGACACTGGCATTACGCAAATGTAATGTTAATTAAACATTTTTATTACGCAAATGTGGCAAAGACGTCTCGAGGACCAAAGAGAAAGGGATAGTCTTGATCGGAAGGGGGAAGTATTTATTTATTTTGTGTCGTGTGACCGGTTTAGTGGTCAATTTTCTTAAGGCCCGTCGTCGCGGTGGTTATGTATAGCCATTTTGAGTTAGTGTGTAATGACAATGATGTGAAACATAGTGGAATTCACGTATGGTTTCATCAAGGGAATAGAGTCATGTAATAGATGGGATCTTTTGGAGCTGAATGAGCAATTCTTCAACCCGGAATTTTTCCTTGGTAAGCGGCGTCCCAGGAAAGCTATAAAAAGGGGGTGTGCACGTTGCGTGGATCCGCTTCAGCCGCCAAGATGGGAATCGCCAGGAGGCATATATGGGTTTTCGAGATTTTTATGGGGGTTTCAAACATCGGACAGCTACAGATTACAAGGTAGGAAGCAAATGTTCCTGTTTCAAGTTCCTGGGCAAGTCTCGTGGGAAAAGTGCAGTGAAAGTGCAGTGCGCGAGACATAGATATGTATTACATAATGTTGTCCATAATACATATTTCAATTTATGAAATGCTCTCTACTAATATAGTTTTAACATTAGTGGCGATATTATTCAACGGCTTTGAAGCCAGTGACCGGCTGAGCTACATTCAGTTTAAATTTCTGAGTGTATAGGCAAGTTTATATTTTCCATTTTCTTGTAATGCTAGTGTTATTGTTTAAGTGCGTACGGGCCTGGTTTACCCAGAGTTATTATTTTTATAATTCTTTGTGGTGACAGTTATATTTTGGTGAAATATTTACACACATGTGATTATTTTCAGTTTTACGTGGAAGGCCTACGCAGGAGACTTATATGATTGTACATGTCAGTTGAACAGAACTTTCTTCCTAGAGAAGTGGACTGCGAATAACATAGAAAATTTAAGGTTTCCAATGGACATACAGATATTTAGGTATTTGTAGAAACTTTGATGACCGCTAAAGACTAATAGGAAATGAACCCTGCGTCGCGGCGGGCATATCTCTCCAAAAGGATTTGTAGCATAGTTCAGTGCAGAACATGTCCTTGGCGTGGAGGCTGCAGTGTGATAAAGGGACATTAGTTCTTGAATGCTAATCGCCGACGTCACAAATAAATAGCTAAGGGGAAACTATTAAAGCAACTAATCCCGTTACACTACTACTACTACTACTACTACTACTACTACTACTACTACTACTACTACTACTACTACTACCACTACCACTACCACTACCACTACCACTACCACTACCACCACTACCACCACCACCACCACCACCACTACCACTACCACTACCACTACCACTACCACTACCACTACCACTACCACTACCACTACCGCTACCGCTACCGCTACTGCTACTGCTACTGCTACTGCTCCTGCTCCTGCTCCTGCTCCTGCTGCTGCTCCTACTCCTACTGCTACTGCTACTGCTACTGCTACTGCTACTGCTCCTGCTCCTGCTCCTGCTCCTGCTCCTGCTCCTGCTCCTGCTCCTGCTGCTGCTGCTGCTGCTACTGCTACTGCTACTGCTACTGCTACTGCTTACGGATTCCAGCTAAGGACCTAGAATTATATAGTAGTAGCAGCAGTAGCAGCAGTAGTAGTAGTAGTAGTAGTAGTAGTAGTAGTAGTACTAGTAGTAGTAGTAGTCGTAGTAGTAGTAGTAGTAGTAGTAGTAGTAGTAGTAGTAGTAGTAGTAGTAGTAGTAGTAGTAGTAGTAGTAGTAGTAGTACTATTAGTAGTAGTAGGTTTTTTTTTTTTTGTTTATCAATAGGGGAAATCCTCAAAACGACATCACTCTGTTTGACAAGTTGTGTTTCCCGAACTAAAAACCCCTATCTGTTCTGCACACCTTACGGTAACCGCCTTTCAGAATTACATAGTATATGTGGCATCAGTATTTAACCCCTTGTGTCACATTTTTCCTTATCTCTGAGAATGTTTGTTATCATTTCCACAATTATGCTCCATTTTTTTATCACTTTATAGCATTTCTTGCATAATATTCGTCGTAGTGAGATTTTGGCCAGATTGTTGAGCATATTTTTGTCTGTGTTGGTTCCAGTTTTTGCATATTCGAATCGTGTGTTCTGGTGTATCATCTGTTTTTCCACAGTGCACACAATCTTCGTTGTCTGCCAAGTTTATTTTGAACAAGTATGTTCTAAATCTCCCATGTCCTGTTAGAGATTGGGTAAGATAATATCCAACTTGACCATGGGTGATCTTCAGCCAAGGTTCAATATCCGGTATAAATAGTTTAGTCCATTGTGCTGTCTCGGTTTCCAGAGTCCATTCATCTTGCCACATCCGTAACGTGGGTTCCCTTATGTTAACATCTTGCATGTTTTCTGGTTTTTTATACTTATATACTCTCTCCTGTGCTAGTAAGTGTATAGGCATTGTTCTAGCTATTACCTGTATTGCTTTGGTTGATACAGTTCTATAGGCGCTAGCGATACGAATTGCAATCTTCCTTTGAACCCTATCCATAACTCTCCGAAACGTCACTTTTGTAATCCAAGTGAACCAGACCGGCGCATAATATAGCATAATAGAGTTTACCACACTACTGAGTAATCTCCGTTTCATTGAGTTTGTTCTCTTAGATTCTGCATTATTCGTCTTATAGCGGCTATGCTTTTTCTGCCATGTTGGCTACAAATTTAATATGTGGCCACAAGTTTAAGTTTCGTCCTAGTTGGATTCCTGGATATTCTATTTGTGTACTGGACTTTATTTCTTGGTTGCCAAATGCAACCGTCATTTCCCACAAAGTTCTTCTACCTTCCAGTATAACCATTTCTGTTTTCTCTAGTGTCAATAATAACCTCTTTTCTATCATCAAGATCTGAATTTTGTTCAAGGACCATTCTATTTTTCTTTTACTTGCACCTCTGTTCTGCCACATACTATTG
This sequence comes from Hymenopus coronatus, assembly GCA_030762935.1. Classification (NCBI taxonomy): domain Eukaryota; kingdom Metazoa; phylum Arthropoda; class Insecta; order Mantodea; family Hymenopodidae; genus Hymenopus; species Hymenopus coronatus. Next base: position 294,195,660 of record CM060900.1, read on the forward strand.
TGCTAAATCATCAGCGTATGCTATAGTTTTAGTTCCAATTGGGAGTTCTTCTTTCAGCACACAGTCATAATATATGTTTCACAGCGTGGGGCCTAGCACCGATCCCTGTGGAACTCCACAGCTCATGTCCAATTTTGTGTTTTTGCCAATCAGTATTTGTCTATCTTCTAGATAGCTGCTGACTAGCTTTGTTAGATATAGGTTCACATCTCTTCTTTTCAGTTCATTCACTATGCCTCTCCAGGGCGTTGAGTTAAAAGCATTTTTTTACATCAATTGCAATCGTAACTGCAAATTCCACCACCACCACCACCACCACCACCACCACCACCACCACCACCACCACCACCACCACCACCACCACCACCACCACCACCACCACCACCACCACCCCTGCCGCTACTACTTTTATTTTACTTTGAGTTTATTATACCATCTCTAAAGTTATATTAGAAAATGCATTTGCAAAGGAGTATGCATCTCATTAAATTCAGTTGGTACAAATTACGGATTTCATTCTCCATTCAGTACTTGCGCTTCTGTTTATCTTTAATTTTAATCATTAGATAGTATACACATTCACACTTTCAGACCTTGGGTAAGATAGGGAATGATCTGGGCTAGAGAAAAACCCCACCTTCACCTGGGAATCGAACGGGACACCCCTTTTGCACAGTAGGCTCTACTGACAAAGCTACGGGGCCAGCCATTGTCACGTTTTGATTTGTGGTATGTCTGATCCCTTATGCCAGTTGTTTTCCTGAATAGAATAATAACGGATGTTATTGCCTTGTTAGATTCTAGCGTTAAGGAAGAAATAAAAGCATGACGGAAGAAAAAATGAAGAAAGGGTGTAATAAAGAAGGAAGGAAAAAGAAAATGTACTACTTATATAACTTTTTACTGGGTTTTACTTTTTACTTCTTTTTTTTTTAATCTATCTTAGTGATTCTCCCTTTAGAGTGATTGGAGGTATGACACATGGAACTGCGCCCTGTGCCTCTGTACTCCACAATGACCTCATGAGTGGATTCAAGGGTTGTAATAAGATAACATAGATGCAGAAAAGCACGACGAAGGTTCTGAGGCCGTGAGCCGTTGATTCTGAATCAAATAGCTCCTCAATAGCCTCTTGAAGGCTTCATGAGGCTGAGGATACCAAATCTGTTTGTTCCAGCAATATAAAAATGGCAGACTCCCTACCTACCATGTTGCGCCAATGAGAAGAGGAGTGGCTTGCACCTAATGAGATGCATTTGAATGCTAAGCGTTGGCTCTTTTTTACCCCCCGTCCCCACTTTTTTCATATTTCCCTTTCTCTCGCAAACTATCCTAGAGCGTAGAGATATACTTTGCGCTTGACTTAAGGGAACCCAAGTTTAATTTTTCCAAATTTATATAACTGTGCACTGTTTTAAAATACAAATTTGGCTAAGCATATGCCCATATCATGTATATGTTTTAAATGCTGTATAATTTTAATTATAATTTATGACTTACCTATGTAATTAATCCAATGGAACTACCAGAAGCTTATCCGTATCGCTATTATGAGATTCGTCAAAAGACAATTCGTCATTGTCACTGATTTCACCATTTATGATGATAGGTTCCAAAACCTCCTCGCGGCCTATTTATTTACAAATGTCATCTTCGTGTAGCTTATCTGCATCCCTCATGCAGTTTTCCCAGTCTTGTGTTATTTTCTCAATTTCTTCTGAGCCCACGTTAACACAAATGGATTGCACTGACAATGGTAAGGGGAGGTGCACCATATTGTGTCCCAGTACAATTGGAAACTGAGCCAATTGATACGCTTTTTTCTTGATTTTAAACGGAAGTACCCTTGCAATAACTTATTTTTAGATTCTGATGCAGAAAATTCAACCCCCCCCCCTTTATTGTAACCATCTAACAATTTAGTTACTTATGCTGGCCGTTTTCGGTAACTTTTTATCCAACATTAGAATGCTTCCTTCTTCTAAATAGTGTAACAATCTGTTCAGAAACATTTCTTTAAATGCATCAGCTGTAATCGCTTCATAATAATGTGAGGTAGTTTTGGAGAGAAAATCCATTTGCTTTCAGGTAGGAATCCTGTCTTGGTAGACCCTACATGATAAGTGATGAACCGACTGCCTTTTCCAACCTTTAGGCCATACTTATTTCATGAGGCTTGCAAGATTGAAGTTTCACTGTAGTTTTTGTTTACTCATGCTTTGTCTAGGTAAAATATAGGTTTTGCATCCAGAATTACTAATTTCGTGCATTTTGTGTAAGACTTCTAACCTTGCCGCAACAATGTCACTCCTTTCCATTAAAAATTGACGGCTATCCTTTGCATTTCTGTATCTGAACCCCAATGCTCTTCAAATTCAGTAAGTCGATGAATTTGATTCCGTGTATGATATGTTAGTTGTAATCACCTTGAATACAAATGAATACAACAGATTTTGAGCTCTGTAGGGTAAATAAACACGGTTTCCGGTTACGAGGCAAGAGACATCATAAACAATTATCATGCACAGCTCACACTCTGCAAATACAACATTCTACGTGCTAACCGGAAGTGAAATATTTGCTCACTTTCGACTTTAACAAACGCTTTGGCCTATTCAAAGTAATTCTTGTAGCAAGCACATTGTATCAATAGTTTACATTTCAGTTCTGAATAATTACATAAACATATACACAGTCATATATACAAACAAATAATGATAGCAATTGCAGTGCTTACGTCGCTACGCGTCGTTATAATATATTGACATTTTTAATTAGTTGCATTATGAAAACTACTTGAGCTAAACATATGTGGATTTAACTCTTGGGTTACACTCATTATCTCCTACCTACCTTACCTGTAGATCACTTTTTGCAAATTTAGTCTTAGCGCAAAATGTATTTATTAGAGACGGATTCACCAGGCGCGCATCACACCTCATGTAAGGGGAATGCAATACGTCAACACTGCAGGACTCCGATTGATTGTTGGCCTGGAAACGCTCAATGACCATCATCATGCCATTGGAAAGTAACAGTAATGTGCATGGCTATGGCGTTCCTTAGCTGTCGGAAGTATGAGTTCCGCCTCGCGCATGACTGTTTACGTACTTGTAAATCTATGTGTTTAAGGTAAAGCACATAAAGCCACAACAGAAACAAGAACCAAAAACAAAAGACATAATCCCATCCGCTGCTCAACAAAAAATAACGCCACTGCATAGTCACGGGCACAGCGCCGATATGTGTTAACAGGAGTACACAGTCTGAGGGGCCTCCAGAACCAGCAGCAAAGCACCCCAAATTCGTCACAAAGACCCTTTTGGTTTCTAACGTAAATCATGGGAGGGAGGGATGATAAACCAAGGACTACTGCCAGATACAGCAATGATAATATGCTCAAGCAAAGATGGAATCCCAAAAGAATACAGGTGTGACTATACCGACATTGAATAGCCATGCCTCCGATCTCATATCTAACAGGCTTCCTGTTAGCCCAAGAGAAGCTCGCAGAGAAAGAGAGAGAGAGAGAGAGAAAAACAAAGAGAGACAGAAAGAGAGAGAGCCATAGCAGATCCAGCAAACGACAGGGTGAAACTTTTACTAAGCGCACAGTCGCCGTCCTTGTACAGCGCACTGAACATCAATATCAACCCTATAGCAGATGAAAGTAAATGACAGAAACAGCAATTGATGAACAGAAAATTCGTGGTAGAAAAGGACCCATCCCATATTTGCCTACCGAACCGAGTAAAAGACGAATAAGGCCATGGTTTACTTTATCGGCCTGAAAGGAATTGAAAACAGAGTGGCAGACCAAAATTACCAGGAAGTCCTCTCGCCGAGTTTTACGGCTTAGGGTATCAAAGCTCGAAAGCTTTTCCCATGTCTCTTTAGCACGTAAAATGAAACAAAGTTCTAAATTCAACATCTCGTAGTTTTAGTTAAGTTTGAAATTTCAATTGTACCCTTTTACTTGTTTAGATACATGCTATAAGGTATTGAGAATATTGTAAATTGTCCATGCGGACACACCATGTGTTTACTACTAGTATATAAATCAGTTGAACTAATTTATAAAATACTCCTAAAACTCGAAGAAAATAATACAGATTGCCTGATAGGGAAACATTATGGTTTTGATTCCATCAAGGACTGTAATGAAATTTTAATTTCTTTTAATTCCAATTACCCAACTCTATGAAATAAGACAGTATCTTTACTGTTGTCTACAAGATCCTAGTAGAAAATTGTCTACTAAAACTTCTGTGTGCTATTCAGGCGGTTTACAAAAAGACTTCATAGAGATATGTATTCCAGTTCAGGAAGAGTGGACGTTCTTAAGCACCCAAATAAGCATCTATGGCGACTTACAATGTAAGGTCTTTAGACCCAGGATTCATAATATAGCCAACTATAAAGGTCAAATGGTATTGGATAAATTGTTTTATTCACATAAGCCGTGTGCAGGACAGGAGTTGGACAGGTAGAGTCATACTGAAAGGTTGTCATCTCAAAATAATTTGAGATCACCTTGTGGTTTACCTGGAAACATACGAGTCAGTTGAGAAATTCCATGCTCTGCAGGCATGTTGCCATGTTAGCTCAGTGGTAGAGCAACCTGCTAGAGATCGGGAGATCTGTGGTTCAAATCCCGACTATGGCATGGACTTTTTCAGTCTGACTTTAGCTATCCAACTCCTTTCTTACACATGGCTTGTGTGAAAAAACAATTTATCCAATAGCAATTGACCATAATAGTTGGCTCTACAATGAATCCTTGGTCTAAAGTACTTACAGCATTGTAAGTCGCCATTAAGGCTGACATCTCAAAATAATTTGATTTCACCTTCTGGCTTACCAGGAAACATAAGAGTCAGTTGAGAAATGCAATGCTATGCCGGCAAGTTGCAGTGTTAGCTCAGTGGTAGAGCAACCGTCTAGAGTTCGGGAGATCCGTGGTTCAAATCCTGGCTACTAACAGATAATTTCACCAAAAAAGCTTCAAATCCTTCATTTACCTTACTCATTTGCAATAATCGTTAAAACTGGGAAGTTTATTGAGACTAACTCGTCATTCGAAGCCTTTAAAACTAACTAAACATTACCATACTCCCCGTTCTTCTCCTCCCCTCCTCTATTATCCTTCACTCTCTCATTATTATTATTATTATTATTATTATTATTACTACTATTATTTATATTATTATTATTATTATTATTATTGGGTTTCATCATAGACTATCTGTGTACATCTCGAAACCGGTCCACGAGATTCTGCACACGGTCGATTGATTACTATTGAAAAGGGCATTGCAGTACTATGATATTACCTGTCCTTGTTCATTCTGGATCTCCTGTAGTATGCCTTCAATACCGTTGCCTTTGGCACCCGTATCCACTATAATATCGCTGCCCAGCTGTGGGAACCTCAAAACAAGCGCACTGCTGCGTGCTGTCTTAAATTCTGGAATACGTCCACGTTTTCTTCTGTCCAAATGTAGCACCTATATTTTTCCGTCATATGAGTGAGGGGCTTCGGAATATTGGAGGTACCCCTATCGAACTGGTTATAGTAGCGACATAGGCCTAGAAAGCTGCGCAACTATCGTTTGTCTTTCTGGTCATAACATTCGAGATTCGAACTCACGACCTTTTGAATGTGAGGCAGACACGCTACCACCACACTACCCAGGCGGGCGCTCAGTTTTTGATACGTTTCATAAAATAACTTTTTAATGAGTTGTTCGATAGTGTGCATTTTAAGTCGTGAAGTATGCCAGCTGGAGCTGTATATGGTGCTTTAGTTATAAGTCGCAACATTTTATTTTGGTTACTTTTGTAATCTATTGATGTGATTTTTGGCGGCCTAGCCTCATACATGTGAGCCATAGATAACGATTGGTCGTATTAAAGGTTTAAAAAGGATGAGTTCCATATTGAAGCTTAGTTGGAACCTATGTTAATTAGTATATATAGCTGTCTCAATTGGGCATTGGCTTTTCCATGGGCCTCCTCCATGTTAATGGCTGATTCATTTTAAGTGCTAACCAAGTTACTGCATCTGTCAATCCATTTCTTTGGCCCAATATTGTAAGTGGTGGTAGGCGGTGTTTGGGAAATCTATGATTGTTGAGTTTCGTGAATATGATTGCTTGAGTTTTTGGTGCCTTTACTTTGGCTATTTTGATAGCCAGTCCTCAAGGTTATCTAGGGCGTTCTGTAATCATCTGTGTATGTATTCCGTTTTCACTGATTGAGTCATTCTTGCGGTTTCGTCCGCATAAATATATAAGTTTGTACCTTAGGTTGTTGGGATGTCGTTTATATAAATATTAAATATAGTTGAGCCAAGTGTGCTGGCTTATGGCACTCCGGCTTTGATTGGACGTTTGGTTTCGATTAGACAGGTATTGTTCATTCTAGTTTGCAATCTGCAATTGCATAGAAAATTTGCCATTAGCTTAATTAGTGAGTCGTGAATATTTATTTTCTCGGGCTTCTTTAGTAGGCCAGCATGCCATTCTCTGCCAAAGGCTCGTTCAACGTTTACCAGTATAGCTCCTATTGATTTGTTGATGTTGAAGCCGTACATTATAGTTTCGGTTTCTTTGATTAACTGAAGAGCTGTTGAGTGTTTTGCACAGAATCCAAATTGTTCTGGGATTAGGATGTTTTACTTATTTAGTTGGGAGTTGAGGTGCTTAAGTATTACTTTTTCGAGGAGTTTTCCGAGTGCGGTTGGTAGACTAATTAGTGTGTATCTGTGTGGGTTTGACAAGATTTTTCCCCTTTTTGGGGAAATGAACCACTGTGGCCGGTTTCCACCTGTCTGGGTAATGTCTGCTGGTAAGTACATTATTGAATATATTTGAGAGCAGCTTGATTGTCCTCTGGGGCAGATGCATAAGAGCCAGGGTTGGAATGTTGTAGGGCACAGGGGCTTTTCTCTTTGGCTGATGCCTGATTTGCCAATTTAGTTTGGTCAGAACGTTTTTCTCACTAAATTGGGGTTAACTGTTCTTTGAACTTTTATGTTTCCGCTTCTGTTTCTGCCGTAAATTGTGGACAGCACAGGGTAAGATTTGGTGTGCAGGTTTGTTGCAGTCTGTCGGCGAGCATATCTGATTTTTGTTGATCTATGAATGCAATTGTTTGACTGTGGTGTAGTGGTGGTATTTGTGTTTCATCGCGTGTTGGACTGTGTGCAATTCTGCACACAGTGTCTCGTTCGCAGTCGAGGTTCTCTAGTGTATGCTGCCGTTGATGAGAAAGGTGGTTTGGTGTTCTCTCTCAGAAAAGAGCATTTAAGTGTCTGAAATATTCCAGGTCTACAACGTGTCGTGATTTCTGTCATTGCCGTCTATCTCGGTTTCTTTCCGAAGCTAGCATATGGATGTCTAGTGGCAATTCTAATATGCATTTTTTTGGTTTGCTTTCTGGCACTGCCGGTATAATAACAGTTTTAATGGCATTTTCATGTTGGGTTACCGCCCTGTTCATGTTTTCTATTGTGTCTGCAGTGTCCTCTAGTGTTATTATCACAGGTAAGTGATTGGAAGAGAGTTCGTTCTTTACTTTTAGGTTAATTCTACGAGTTAGATTACGAGTCACTGCTATATCCAGAATATATCTGGTCTCTGATTTCGGCTGAAATGAGTATACGTGTGTTCCGCAGGAGTCTAAATTATAATATCAGAGTTATTTTTAAGGTTAAGGAGGGCCGTACCTTCGGGGTTGGCCTCGTTGCAGTCCCAAATGTTGTGTTTTGCATTGAGGTCCTCGGCTATTTGTACCGTATTGTTTAATTGCATGAATGCGTTAATATGTGTTATGTTTAGTACGCCTGGGTAGGCTTATGCTCCCGAGATTAGAACTTTGTCGTGGTGTATGGAAATATAAAAGCCAGTAGCTTCTGGAGTTAAAATTGAGGTTGTGGTGCTAGATCCTGAGTAATATTTTTATTATTGTGACTGTCCCATCTCTGCGTGTTTGTATCATTACGATGCGTAGTGTAACCCGGAATATTAAAGCTTTGTCGCTTAAACTAGTTTCTGTAATAAAAGCTATGTATATGTAATTTCGTGCTAAAGTTCGGTTTTTCATCTTTTCATGCCGTGGGTGTTCCATGTCATTCAGTTAAGGATAGGTGTGTTGTTCATAGGAAGAGTTCTGCTATAGACAGCCCTCCTATTTATACCAACGACACGGACCGATAAGAAGGTCACATGACTTAACCCTTGCCATTACCACAGTTTTTGTATATTTTCTGATCGAGCTGGCTCTCATATTTTAGGGCCTTTATAAAGTTAAATTATATCTCTCACCCAAGCTTCTTGTCTATTTTAATACATGTTATAGCTTTTATATACTCCTATGGGAATAAATACATGGATTATCACTTCATCGAGGATTAAATATGTGAAGTTGAAGGTTCATTTCCCGCTGTTGTTTCTAATAAAAACCGTCCGACAGGTAAGTACATCTGCTTTCCCCCCCCCTAAAATCAGTTTTCATGTTTTAACCCCCAGGCATGTTTTTTCCAGCCTCATATGTCGTTACTTAACATCACCGCCCCCCCCCTAAAAGCCAATTTTCAGCAGCTCTATTCTCACATCAACACGCTCTGACAAGCTCTACCTACGATAGAAGGATAACGGCCAGATCAACTATATATACTTTCCAACGCTAGTATAGTCGTCTAACAGAATAGTGCTTCTAGCTTACCCTAAAAAAATGGTGTTTTTGTCATATTTTCACATTAATTTTTCTTTATAATGTTTCATATATTTTTCATTAATGTTTCGCTTATATCAATTGCATATAGCCCCAAGGCAGCTTCTTAGGCACACACTTATCGGTTCAAGTAATACTTAATTTAATTGTATTTTCTCCAAATTTTAGGTGTTCGAAACCTAGACCACAATAGTCACAGTTGTAGTGCACATGAAATCCTAAAAACCCTCTTATGAAATGTGGAGATTAGAACCGGTGTTTTTTTTTAGAAAGCTATTTACCCTTTAATGACCCAATATTTCACCGTCATGTTTACATGTATTTAAGCAATATATCTCTCCCGGTTTTGAAGTTATAAAGGCGGGCCCTTCACAGATTCGAACAAAGACTCTGATAATATCTATTTTATTTCTATCAATATTCAAGGACAGAGGGAGAGGCAGCCTTTTCCGTTTTATTTGCTCTCCTTATGCTTATTTCTCTAAGAGTTATTCACCCTTGGAATTAAAGTCTAACGAGTCAGGAATCGAAACGTCTACTTTAGGTAAAGAAGTACTTGGTATCTTAAATGCATGTGCTAAATGCATCAATATATACTTTCTCCCGTTAATATTTGCGTAATAGTCGAGGATTACGCTCAAATCTTAGAATGTACTAGAAAGCTATAAATTCGAACTAAGGACCAGTAAACATAATTTATTCTCACAACCGTTGGTGCGTAATAATAGCTTTGTCCGGTCTCGCTATGATTAGCAGTTCCTGATATAGTTATGTCTCAAGATTTTGTTCGAACCCCGAACCTTCAGGTACATCCGTAAATATTTAAATCATTGCACGAAAGACAATGCATAAATTAATATAGCCCCTATAACAGATTAAAATTTGATACATCGACCTAGAATCAACCGAGGCCACCCAGAATAAAATCTTAGTTTGCTATGCTAAGCCATTAATATTAACTTTTCAATGTTAATGTACCTCCTTTAGTATAGGATTCAGCCAAAAACTTAAAAGATCATCGAAAGTTACGGATTCCAGCTAAGGACCTAGGATTATATACTAGTCGTTAATCTGATATAGTGTAACAATAGCAACCAAAAAATCTTTACCCCATATTGTTAGCACTAACAGTTCCTGTGAGAATCAGTTTTAAGTTTTCACATCGGACAACGTAACCTAAGGCACATTTGTTTACCTTTATAACATAGCACTAATATACATATATTGAATGCACTTTAGTCAAAGCGTTTATCTAATTTAGTTTAGCAGATATGTCAGTCTACAGTTTAATATATTCACCCAGATTCAAACCCAAGCTAACTGGAGCCTAAGAGGCAACTTTACTTGGGCCGCAGTAAGCAGAGAAGTTGATCACTTTTTACCGTATCGTTATAACGGTGGATGAACCCTCTTATACTAATAAATGGTGGTCTATATTTCCTGAACAGCTTAAGATAGAACGATGTGATATGCTGGAACTCCTGTTCTTCTGCTCCAATGGGGAAGATTAAGCAACGCCGAGCCGAAACGTCTAGGAAGGCCAACAGCGCCGCGAGTGAACCTTCACTATCGCCGACAACCGAGGAAATATTACCACCGCCTCCCGCCGCTGCTTTACCGGCAACGATCATCACTGCTCCTCAATGATTGCAGCTGCTGTCGCCGACATCTTAGAGCTCCTCTCCCCGGTTCCGCGCCGTGGTTCTGAAGGTCCCTTGGGACTTTTCCATCTGGCTCTTCACCGCCGTAGCGTAGTCAAAGTGGCCTTCTTGTCTGAGGGCCTCTCGCATCGTCAACAACTGGGGACCCACGTCTCTGGTAAGGGTAGAACTGCAGGACCCAGTGGTCAGGGCTGCCATTTTTTAGGGCTACTTCTTGTCGTTAGGGGCAGTAAAAGAGAACGTCACAGGCCCCGCTGTGCGTTTGGGCACACGACCGCCGCCTGTTCTTCGCAGCTGCGCTGCCACTATTGTGGTTCAAATTCCGCCACCTCTGAGCGTACCGAGCATGATTTCCGTCGCCGCCGTGGCGCGGTAAATTTCACCGGGCAGGTCCAGTAGGACCTGAGGACCAGACACTCATTACCTCCATCAAACAGAACCACACCACCGCAGACTGCCAACATTGCCGCCACACCCCCTGAACCCTCAACAGACGCAGCATTTTAATGACCGATATGGACGATAAGGTGTGGAAATATTAAAGGAACATTCTACCATCTGCAGCTAGCATGCTATCGCTAGGATAGCTACACCTGTAAAGGAAAGCTCGATTATTCAGTTTTAAAATGTAGAAAGGATGTTTAAACTGTCATATGCCATCTATGACGGTTTGGACAGAATTTTTAGTCCGATTTACTCATGCGAGTCTAATTTAGAACCTCCCTATACGTCTTATCAGAAGCTTCTCCAACGAGTTTCGCTGTTTACGTTAAACCAGAGCCATCTGTTAAGCAACTACAGACTGATTGTCTTACTGCCCTTTGTTTATACAGAAGATATGATGCTGCTGAAAAGTTTACGGATTATTTAACATCTCTTGCAAGGAAGATTAGCAGTATATACAACCACTGAAGCTAACGATCAACAACAGGAGGATTTTAAATCTTCTACCGAATGCTACTTGTGTAATAAAAAATTAACTGAAGAAAACTGGAAAGTTGGCCATTTGGCCATTTGACTGGCGAATAACGCGGAAATCTTCATAATGAGTGCTATCTAGGCTGCAAAACACCGAAATATATTCCTGTCTTCATGCATAACTTAAGTGGATAGGATTCTCATTTTATCGTTAAACAGTTAGGTTGTACAAATGAAAGAGTGAAAGCGATTCCATGCTGAAGAGAAAAATATATTCCATTCTCGAAGCATACTGGAGATATTAAGCTTCGGTTTGTGGATACATATGCTTTCCTCAGTTCAAACTTGGATAAGCTAACAAGAATCTTAACATCGCTTCCTGAGACATGCAAATACCTTGGAGAAGAGAAGACTGGTTTCACGACACGCAAAGGAGAATTTACCTATGATTAAATCACGTCATGGTATGTTTTGAAAGAAACATGCTTGACTCCTAAGAAAGCGTTCTACAATGGATTAAATAAAGAGAAAATCAATGCTAAACATGTATGCAAACCTACTAAAAATTTGTGGGAACAATTCAAATCTGAAATTTGGGAGAATATAGGGACTTCTACTTAAGCGCGATCCTAATAAACCAAATCAATTTATCTCATACGAAGACGCAAATAACCAATATGAATTGGCTGTGCAGCATCCGTCAAATTATGGCGGATTTCAGTGGATTTCTCCTGTCAGTACTAATATAGAAACCCTATAAGAACATAATGCTTTTGTGTGTGTATATATATATATATATATATATATATATATATATTTATTTATTTGAATTTAATGTGGATTATCCTACAGAGCTACACGATCTCCTTAATGATACACTACTCCTGCATGGGTGTCTGAAACCTCAAAATTGAAGCTTAAAGAAGCTAATTGCACACCTTAGAAGCAGGAAAAAGTATGTTGTACACTATATGACGATAACATAGGCACTCACATATGGTCTGCGACTGGCACAAATCCATCGTGTGCTATAATTTCGACAATCGTGTTGGCTAAATCCTTAGATAGCATTTAATAACAAGCTTAGGCCGCATGCTAGAAATTACTTTGAAAAGGACCGGTACACGCTCTTCAACAATGCTCTATTTGGAAAAATCATGGAGAATATACAAAATGTAATGTATATACGCCTTGTGACAAACGAAAATACATTTGAAAAGCTGATTTCTAAGCCAAAATGCATTAATAGAAACACATATGGACTTAACCTGGTAGCTGTGCATATGACTTCACGGCAGACTACATTCAGCAAACCAATATACATCTTAATGAGCGTGCTGAATATCTCAAAAACACCTATGCACTCATACAAATCGACGTGTTGTTGCCGCATTATGGGGTTGAAAACCTGAGGCACATGTACATGGATACGGGCTGCTTCATTTATCGAGTCGCAACAGCTGATAGATACCAGGACAAAATGCAATATCCTGAACATTTACATACATGTGATAACCCGTAAGCCACATGTGCCACCCCACACAAAACTAAAAAGTGTAGAGAAATTTTAGCGATGAATCTATGGGAAAATCATCATCCAATGTTTGGTCGGGCTCAGACCTAAGATGTTTGCTCTCGATATTGTTGGAGGAGTGATAAAAAAGCTTAAAGGCATAAAACGCAGCGCTATTAGGCATTACATCACAATCGACAGTTATGTAAATTGTCTTAGAAACAGCGAAATAGTAAGAGCACCTATGAATTTGATCATATCACAACAGCATAACGTTTATTCTACAAAATCAACTAAATCGCTCTATCGCCCCAGGATGATACAGCGATTGCTGATATTGGAATATGAGCTTATGCTCATTACATAGTTGTAAACGTATCATGAAAGAATGTTACTTACATTGCTGTTCATCGGTAGCGTGGTAGGAAGATTGAAGAGTACACTGCAAACGCTCCCATACACCTAACAAAAGACACATAAGAATAGAAGAACAAGAATGAGATTCTGAGGTAGCTCTGTCATTAGAATAAATTTCTAATGCTAGTCTCAAGCCCTGATAAAGCAGGAGAATCGCATAACCTCACATGCTAGATATCTTTATATAAAAAAAATAAAAAATAAAAATACTAACAATAACTCAGAAAATATGCCCAACTCTTTAACTGTAACAGCAACAAGGAAGTTCGAGATCATTATTTTAAAGAAAAACTTCTTGATTAAAGTAAAACAGACAGCAAAACAATAAAAGACAAATAAAACAGGAATAAAAACAATGTTCCGTAAAAAATAAACTTTTCCACAACAAAGGCTTGGACCTTTCTTCCAGTGTTACCCTCGATAAGGACAAATAAGAAGACGAAGAAACGAAAAGTTAAGTTGTGATAGATTTACTGCATAAAAAAGACTAAGAACCAAGCAAATATATCCCCTCGCTTCAAAGTTAGAATCTGAAATTTGTAAAGTTGAAAAGAAAATCTCAATATGACTCTTAAGGTACTGTACAAATATCGAAAAGAATACAAAAATGTTCATAAAGGATCCAAACTAGGTAAACAATGACAAAGTTGTAAAAATATTAGATAGGCTCTGAAAGGGATCAGATTATCAGGGAGCATATGCAAATGCTATAAATGTAACAATTAGCGTGAAAAACGTCATAAATACTGGAATGGCAGCTGAAAAGCAGAAAAGTAGAAAAATGTTGCAGAAACTATATAAACTAGCATAAAAGTCGCCAATTACTATTAAACATAAGAAAAGGGTCAACATGGTAGCATAAAAAGGACATCAGCTCAAATAAGTTTAAGTAGTTCTAAATGAACTTAAAAATATCGCCAGGCCAGTTTACCTTCGTCGCTGTCACAAAGTCCTTAAAGGGCTCCCAAAAATACCTTCAAAGTGGGTTGAAATACCTATTGTCTGAGGGTTTAACACTATCCTATATACCTATTAAATGACATAAATCATGTATAAGGAGAGAGATAGCACTACTAAAGACTGTGAAATACTGCAAAATACAGTAAAAATGTCTGTAAAAGTGTTAAAACCATTTGAATACACTGCAAAATACTGTAAAAAATGAGCAAAGCGTCTAAAAAGGGCAATAATGTCTGCGCTAGAGTCCTATATACCGTGAATTGTTTCGATGTAACGGGAAAAGAGCTAAAATGCTTTATGAATACACTGAAACTAATTAAATATCTCTCCCCAATTGTGTGAATTGACATTAAAAAGCAATCAAAACAAACGAGACAACGCTAAAATCGTGAAAAATGCATGTGAAAGTACTACAATCACTGAAAGAATAGAACTAAAAGATACAAAATGGCTGTGTAAGTGTTATAAGCATTAAAAACACTGAAAAATACTGTAAACATATGAGTAAAACGCCTGAAAAAGCCTAAAATACCTGTTTTATCGTCCTAAATACCTTGAAAATACTGCGAGATAATTTAAAAAGAGATAAAATGTCAGATGTATGCCCTGAAACCTAAAAGTACGAGACCTAAATATCTTCCAAATGGGATCAGTTGCTTTTAAAAACATACAAAACAGCTGTTCTAGCACTTGAAAAACCCTCAAGAAGTGCTATAAATTTTCTGTAAGCACTGAAAAAGCAGATCAAACCTATACAAAATAAAATAATAATAATAATAATAATAATAATAGTGATGATGATGAGAATAATAATAATAATAATAATAATAGTGATGATGAGAATAATAATAATAATAATAATAATAATAATAATAATAATAATAATAATAATAATAATAATAATAATAATAATAATAATAATAATAATAAAGGGGTCTTCTTACAGCATGCTCAATACAAAAAATCGTTAAAATATGTTAAAATTCTGAGAAAAACCATACATATAACGCTAAGAAAAGCAACGACTTTGACAAGGACCCTAAAGGACTGAAAAATACCCTTAATACTCTAAGCCTAGCTTGGGTTCCCTCTCATCCTCGCATGGGCTCCTTGAATTCCCTATCTTTCCCATGTAGGATCAGGTCGGGGAAATCGGGTGAGAAGGCAAATAGGGTCAATTTTTTACGTTTCCTCCTTGCTACCAAATAAGAAATAGTGAAGTAACTATTACCACCTAGCGACAACAATTACAACAGAGTTTGGAATAAGAAATCAGTGTAAGACGTGTTTAATTGTTGTGTAGTCTTTGTAAATATGTGCTGTTTGAGGTGAGTTCGTAATTGTTTTCTCTCTTTAAAATAGTATAGAAGTTATAGCGACTTTGTTGGAATAGTTTGATTAATTATTTATTGAGCATTAATTGTCTGTTAAGCTAATTCCTTCTGTCCAAGGTTATGTCGGTGTTCTCACCAAGTACACCTACACGGTAACAATGAAATCCTGCATTTTAGGCGAACAGAGTCAATATTTTTTAAGTAAATTCTTAGTTATTTCCCTTTTTCCTGTTTATATTATAGATGAGGAAATGCAAGCCAAAACAGGTGAAATCAGAACGCAATTAATGAGTCGTTGGTCACATTGTCGGACTCTCGATGGATTAATGAAGAGGAAATTCTGAAATGGTATAAACACTTTAACACTCAATTGGATTATTCCTGGACACTGCATTTAAAATATTAGATGTCATATATCACATAAAAGTTTACAAGATGTTGGATTCTGTGAAGCAAATAACAAAATAGCAATACTATAAATTCCTTGCAACGGCTGGTTAGATAAGTTTTAGTCTTTTAGAGCCAACTACGATAATGAATGTATGAGCTTTAAGCGCAACCCAAAAGCAGAGAGTAAAATAAAGATACTATTGAGACATTTTCTAGGTAGTAAGAATGAAGGCATCCACACGGGCGAATGCTGAAAGTGGACCTCGTTCTATAGGCATATATCCAGTTAGTGAAAATATAGTGACTAAACACGGCTTTTTCATTCTGGTTCTAAGTCGCACCATGGATATTCACTGTCTGAAAGACCTCTTGAACTAAGCAGTTTCAACAAATCTAGGACAGGAAGAGAACCAATCCCTTCGATCTTATGATATGAGGTCTTACCATTTTCAAACAAAATGACAACAAAACGTTCAAGCATGAAGCAAATAACATATATCCTTATTTCTCCAGAAAATATTCTAGAGATCACAGAGAGAATGCAAAAGTTAAGGAAACTGTTTCCTCATCAACAAAACATTAGGCAGACCAGTAATAAGTGAATGCGTAAATGGCCTACATATCATCAGAGTCATTAGGAAGCTATGAAGGAGATGATAAAATGACATCTTGTAAACTCTACAAGATAACATTCAGTGATTCCATATCCTTCAAACTTGGTGACTGAATTCACTGTCATGGAAAGGAAAAGAATGATAACCCTGAGAAATGTGTTGGTATAGTGAGTAAAAATGAATTTTATGCCGGAAATGTGTTGTTCTCAAGTCATATTTCATTATTTCTACTGACCCTATTCGCCTAACTCTTTGACCCGATTCATCCAATTTGAGGAGGGCGAATATGGTCATGCAGCACTATTAACAAACCCATTTTATATAGTAATGGACAGTATTTATGCACTCTCAGATAGTGAAATGTGTTCATAAAATGCTATTGTTTGTAAGCACATAAAGTAATCGGAGTTAATTTTAAAGACATGTCAGCCATGAATTTTTTTCTAATTTTTGATCCAATTCCCCATTTACCCTATGCTCACAAGCCTATTCCTATGCTCTCGCTCGAGTATACAGCGTCTTCGTATCCCCTATCTTTCCCATGTATGCTCACTTACCCCTGCGCCACCTCTTTCCTATATTAAGTACTGACTAGTAAATAGTTTACAGCTCTACTAAGGAAATCAACTGGGTGATTTGTTTTATTAAAAGTGTAGTTTTAGTTTACAGTAAAACCTGTCTTGAATTTTAATTTCGTAACAAACCATTTTCAATGTACCACATTATATTTAATTTGAGAAAGCAGCTTTATGATTCCCTTTAAGAATCATTACAAACTATTTTGAGTAACAGACAGAAACACACACACACACACACACACACACACACACACACACACACACACACACACACTACACTTAAAGGGCCGCAACTTGTAACTGAACACAGTTTACCTTGCATGTCCCTTAAACCCCGGTTACATGTGATATACACTACCCGGGCGCCATGCACTTTTAAGACGTTTAACTTCAAGAAGTGGATGGTGATTCGGGAACACATGTATATATGATATCATCATTCTTTCTGGAAACATCGTGGAACAAGCACATGGACAATCGGTAGCAACTCTAGTAAACTTCTGCCTCAGTGAACTTCCAAATTCCCTTACGTTAATTTTTCTACATTCGAGTAGTCGGATTTACACCCAACTTCCAGGACTCCATTGACTTTAGTCGTACTTCACATCGAACCTACTCTATGGTCTCCACTGTGAATTTATCATGAGTCAAGATGATTTTGTTGTGGATGAACTAGGGTTGGCTCCCTTAGCACGTGTCCCTTACTTTGCAGTCACCTACAGAAAGTCAACGAGAGGGCTACTTCCGTATTACGCATTCCCTCATAACTAAGTTTCGCAAAAAAAAACAAAAAAAAAACAAAAAAAAAAAAACAGAAAAAACCAGAAATAAATTTCGCTGAAATATTTCATAAACTACGAATGGAGTTTACATTTTGATGGTTGGAAGTGCTTTGCGTCTGCACATTTTGCTCACCACTGTGACCACGGTGGAATTGCAACCTCATATTTTTATGGCGATATAGGAGCCTGCATATGCATAAATCAGGTTTGTACATTAGTAAATAAAGGGGGATTAAATTTACATATTTGACTCCCAGTACACCGGCATATTTTAATTGACGTACTCTTTGACGTTGACAGAGTAAAAGGAGAAGGGTTTAAGCAGTACAATAAAGAAGAAGAAAAACAGCCGAAAAGAGGAGGTTATTAGTAACAAAGGACAAATCTTGAGTGAATACAGGCTAAGCAATTTAGGCTCTTTAAAAATTGATTTTGAAGTGTTTATCAAGGTATTTAAATTACAAGAACGGAGGAATATCTTATATTGTGTAGCAAAATATTACACATTTTAGGAGGCTACTGAGTGACTTCCAAGTGATAACTACCGGGAAATAGATAGATAGGAACTGTACCTCCAACTAATGTTCCTGCTTCCGGACATTCTTCACGCCCGTGTTTCGGTGTTGGTCGAAGTTATATAGTTACCTAAGATAATTTCTCATAAATAACAAATTTTGTAGAAACGATTATCAGAGTTCTTTGTTACAAATAAATTTACAAGACACAACTACGGTTATTCCGAAACTATGCCTTTAAAATATAGCCTTTCGCAATTGCCCGCAACCACATCTCTTGACACTAAGTGGAAACTTGAAGGGAGACGCTAATACGTTTGCAACCATTTACTGAGGAGACTTTTGAATATGTCAGCTTGTTTTCTAACGTATCAAACCTGTCGTCGTATAGGAGATTAATATTTTGTTTTCACGTGTACTGTGGTTATATAAGCACCTTAAACATTTTTAATCGTCCTTTGTATTTACAGAGTGCAAGTCTTTAAACATCCATTATTGGCAGAAAGGTAGTTCAAAATCGCGATTGCAATGGAATGTAATAAATAATTTAAATGACAGTTATTCTCTAATACAATTATATAACGGTTTTACTGGGTTTCAAACAGAAGGCTGGTTTAATATAAGCAGCGGAACGAGAGCATGTTTATGTTATGCTTAAATCGCCATAAGAAATTAAATAGATTCATATTATTTATGTTTAAACCGTGCACTAGACCATATCTAGATTCTATACGAAAGAAATTCTCTGATGTTTGAGAAATAGAAATGGCCTGTTATTTATGGACACTCTTTAACTAGTGTGGTTCTCAGCGTCCCATTCTATACTGGGTGTGAAAGACTGCCGGCTTTGCTGCCATTCCGAAGGAAGCCATGCTAAGGATTTCTGCACCCGAAAAAAGCCATCGTCCTCCGCCGGATTTGAACCCGCGACCTTGGGTATATGAAGTTAGCATGGTAATCATTACATCACGGAGGGCGATCTCTGATGATGTTTGAGTATAAAGCAACGAGAGAGATACTAACTAGTGCTAATGCAGGCGATAAATGAATCTCAAAACGCTCTGTATGGTTAAAAATGTAATAGAGTTGTATTTATGGGTGCTCTTTAACTGCTGCGGTTCTCAGCGTGAAAGATCGCTTAATTTTGCTCAGAGGCCTCTCAATCAGGCTTGAGTTTCTTTTACGTGCCGTAAATCTACGACACGGGACCAACGGCTTTATTTCCCTTCCGAAGAAAGCCATGCTAAGGATTTTTACGCCCGAAAAAAAACATCGTCCTCCGCCGGGTTTGAACCAAGGATATATGAAGTTAGCATGGTAACCATTACACCATGGAGGGTGATGGGTTAGTTAATGCGTAGTAATATATATTCTATTCTTCATATTGACCACTAGCGCGACGAATTCCAAACTTTGTGGTGCTCTCGCGGTTTAAGCTGTGCCCTATTAATCTGTTAATAATAAAGGTGTATACTGCTCTTGCTTCGTCCTCTTTTTTCCTTTATTTCTTTGTTATTATTTATTTTTACGCGTAGTCCTTCGGCGAGTAGCTTACTAGCTTGCTTTAGCGCAAGCGTCACCAACTGGTTGTTCTTTGAGTAAAACAGAGAGAGAGCAATTTTGATCTCTGCTCTTTAAGTGTCCACAGCGTGACCTTCTACTGTGTGGAGAACTTGAAAAGGCAATTTCTTCAGTGCAGTGATGGTAGGCAACAGTTTATGTTTGAAGTACGTATTGGTTATTTCGCCTATTGTAAGTTCATGATTGATAAACCTATTATTGATGAATCATAATGATTTTTGTGCTGGTATTTATATTTCTGATGTGAAAATATACATATTTGCTTGGTAGTAAACATAAATCATTTCAAAAAACGGTGACAATTCAAAATAATCGTACCGTTATAAAACAACTAGCTATTTAACTTTGTCAATACCACTTTAATCATATTGGAAAGCTAACATTACGCGAATTACTTAGTAACGAAAATATTTCACATTAATAGCAGTGAATATGAAGAGGCATGATGGCAATTAATTGATATCTAACCCAATTCCGAAAGCAATCCTTTCCATTGGTAACTGCCACACTCACATGAATTGATTGAGTAACGGCGCTGCAAAATGAGTTTTCTGAGTGGACAACTTTGCCGCAAACTATTCCTTGGTCAGGGTTCAGGAGACGGTACCTACAGAGGGAAATATATAAACACACCATGCTCAACGCCTAGGTCGGTTACGTGTCACAAAAGACTCTGGCCAAAAAACACATTTTGTCATATCGTCATTTTCTATATATAAGAAAAAGTCTTTCCAGACAGGCATAAATGTAGGAATCGATTGCCTGCATGTTGGATTGCTTTCTGTTCTCAACATTATAAACTGACATACGACTCATTGTAGCAGAAACGAGAGACCCATCAGTGCTGCAGAAGCCCTCTCTAACTGATATCACCTGTTTATTCTTCTTGCTCTAGCACAAAATCAAGCGAGTTGATGACACCTGCAGTAGCGTGTTCGGGGCAACAGTAAGCGGACTTGCAGCGTTGCTTTAATATGGTAAGCTATTTGGGGGGATATATGTAATTGTGGTGCAACTACTTAGCCTACAGTACAAACACGTGTTCATCTCTGTAAGGTTTTTAAAGCTTGTCTTCAAGGAGAGAAAGTTTTATAGAATTTTATATTAGCAAAATGTTACTTAATTCTATTTTGTGAAATTAAATGTTTCAATAGGGCTGTTCTATACGCCAGGTATAAAAATTCGTGTGTCAATTGCTGAATCCAGTAAGTTTTTTCGTTTTGGGTATATTATTTACTTGTACGATCTATTTCTCATTCCGTCAAGTATAATTTATTTAAGCAATGAAAGTTATCTCTACGGAGTAAATGGGCACTAAAAAGCACATTTTACATGTTCTCATTGAGCCAATACCTGTTGAGCAAGGTTTATGTTAATTCAGTTTGTAATAATCTCTTTGAAGTACGTATGTTTCACTTTAGTCAGAGGTTTTCGAGACAGAAAACAGGTTGCTAGTGAGTCAGTCTGTTTACTTTTGTCAGCACTTTACGACTGTGGCCATGCAACGTCTTTATCTTCCCCCTTCCACCGTCTCAATATAATAGGTACAATTCAACAATCTATAGCTATATATTACTATACCGATTTAGTTAACGGCCTAGGTAGGATATTTCCACATACGGTTGCATAGGGTCAAGGTAATAATTCATCACAAATAAATAGCGGCATAGTATAGTTTGAATTAGTTGCAATAGATGTTTGTGTTGTGCAACACAGTTTGTTGGGTTTTAAAAAATATCGTTAACTTTACATCAGCTTATGGGTTTGGATCCGAATTGGATTTTAGATTGGATGATGTTATTTTACGTCAGAAACGGTCAAAATGGAAGTCTTAAACCTGAACAGAGCGTTTGTTGTTCTCTCCAAAAACAAGAGCTATTTATTGATTGTCTTTCGGTCTTTATATGATTTTAAAGAAATTATTGGTAATTGAGGACGGGATGGCACGCTTACAACGAATCAGCATTTACGTATCATCACTCGCTACACATTATGTTCAGCGTATTGATTGTTTCTTGAATTATGCTCCTAAGTTCGACACGCCAAATGCATCGCCTGAACCGAAGCAACTATTTAACCCTGCAATGGTCGCACCCATTATTGCAACATGAGCGCCCGCGTGGATGACAATTGTCATGCTTCATAAGTAACTTTGTTCAAACATGTTTTGTTAAATCTACAGGATTGTTGGACTTTTCTGTCTTTATACACAACAATAACATCAATAATAATAATAATAATAATAATAATAATAATAATAATAATAATAATAACAAGATTGTTTTATATAGACCTTCGATACATAGACAATTTGCGTTCTAATACGAAATAGGTACATGATCATAACATAAATTTATTAGGTGGTCTTTTGACTAGCTACAAGAATACATTAAAGTATACATATTTACAGATTTAAATGTCAGCAGTTAACTTGAGACATTTATGGTTTTCTTGATGAAAAACGACCACATAATCACAGTCCACTTCTCAAATAAACATTCAATGCAAACATCTGTTGCAAGTTCTGGACACACCCGCTTCTTGCATTCGTTGCAGGTTCTTCTACTCATCTTGTTTCTGCTTCTACCACACAGGCAACATTGTCCACGAGTTTCAGGGATCTTCTTATCTATGACGTAGCTCTGTGGGAGCTGCAGACCGAGAAGAATGTGTGCTCTCTTCCTTATTTTAGCAAGAACCGTTTGAAGTCTTGCTCATCCCTCAACCTGTAGTTTCATAAATTTGCAGCTTATTTCTTCTAGAAATTTGTATCTTTTAATCTTTGGACTATTGTTATCAGTATACATTTTCGTTGCATTTATTGCATAGATATTTAGAGGATCAAAAAAAAATGACCATAGGCCATCGACGAGTGTTCCTAGCTGCATTATAGTGATTACATAGGTGTTCTACAACGTGGACTACAATTTTGGTTTTGTTACAGCATGTTATTGGTTGCTTTTTCTTGTCACCTGTGATTGCATCTATTTTGTCATCATGATGCATTGTTCAAATAAGTGTATTGGACTTATTTTTACTCTGCTAGTATCATACTAATAAATCAAATGGCTGATAAGGCATGCAAGAAGTGTTTATATTTCTAGATTTTGATGGCAAAATTTCTTTAGGAATTTCACGTTTGTTCTTCTTTAGTGTTCCAACATAGGTGGTTTTGTGTTCCAGTAACGGATTTGCTAATAGTACACTAGAGAACCAATTGTTACCAATGATATTTCTACCACTTTCCAAAATAAATTGTGACAGCCTAAGAACTAAATCGTGAGATGAATTGCTCTCTAAGTATGGTCCATCCGGCTGCTACCACAGTATTCTTCCATATTGATTGTATACACTTTTCCTGCGTCTACCAAGGCAAACACTTTCACACCATACTTGGCAGATTTACTCGGTATATACTGCCTAAATGAGCAATTTCCCCTGAAGGCCAGAAGCTGTTCATTTATAGCTAAATAACATTTTTTAAGTTGAGCTAATTTATCAATACACTTTTGCCCTTCTCTATTAGTTTTGTCATCAAGCCTGAAGCAACGCATCAGTAATGTAAATCTGTGTTCACTCATTGACCAATAGAGGGCTTCAATGCCCCCACTCTGTGAATTATCCAACATTTTTATCACATTTAGCGTGCTGTTACGACGACTACCAACAAAATACAAGAGCCCTATCAATGCTGTAATCTCTATTTCATCAGTATGGTGTGCATCCCTTTCTCTTGAACACGTTAATTGTTTCTTTGATATGTAGATATTAGTATATTTCGTTATCATCGTCACAATGCCACCATCAATAAATGAATTCAAACATTCAATTGATGTTTTAGCTTCAATAGCAGCATTTCTAGGCCTTGGAGTTATATGGGTGAGGTTATGTGCTCCAGTCCGTGCAGCTGATCTAGGCTTTATTTCACATTTACCTCCATCTTTTCCCCAGAAGGAAGCATCGGCTGTTTCTGAACTAATTTCACCATCTTCGTCATAAGAAAACCCTTGTTCTGACTCAGAAAATTGTTTCAAGAAAGGTTCAGGATCATTGTTATCTCTTATGTTTTCTTCTCCCTCATCTAGTTCTTTTAGCCATTGCAGCCATTGATTTGGATCATTTGATACTAGGGGTATTAAATAAGAATAAACAACCACACTTACGCCAGTAAAATTGCAACAGGAACTCCAACTAGGATTCCAAAGCAATGACAGAAGTAGCCGCGCTGATGACAAAGGTCATCCACGTGAAGAAATGTAAAATATCACGTGAATAACTTGTGGCACATTAACCAGGGAAAACACACTCTTAGATTAAAGCATAAAATTAACCTACTAAAAGGCTCCACATTTTTAACAATAATGGAAGAGCAAGGTAGAGTACATTTAATGGTGGATGGCTAGTGTCATCCACGTGACCACTGATGGCGATTCGTTGGTGCAATTGGCCACCTTAGTCAACCCAATAGTTAAAGTTCGAAGGCTTTCACGGCCGGTGTTAGAATCACTTATAGAAAACAAAACCGGGCTTGTAGGCCGTGGTCCACTGGGCTTCTCCCTTCGTTCCCCAGACGTTTCGCCTGCGTCTGCGGCAGGCATCATCAGTGGCGTGTACATCTCCGTGGTCTCTCAGTAGCGACTACTGGTACGTTGTCCGGAGCGCTCGGCTTATATAGTGTGGGAGGTACCGCCCTCGCATGACCTGATTGGTCCGGATTGCGGCCCCCTGTGTCCGTGCTGTTTCTGATTGGTGTACGTGCTTTCTTGGTTGGTCTGTTCTGTAGGGCTGGATGCCAAGTTTTATTTAGTCTGAATGTTTCTTCTTTCCTATTGAAATTGTTGGCATGTTTATAAATCTCAATAGCTTCACGGTGCAAACGTGTGTAGTAATGAGTAGTGGAAGAGAGGATGTCAGTTTCGTCGTAACGGATCTCATGTTCCCCTTCTGCTTCTAGAGCATGAAGTGCTACCGCCGATTTTTCTGGTTGACCCAAACGGCAATGTCTACGATGTTCTGTAAGTCTGGTGTTGATGCCCATTTACTTCGGCAGGCGTGTATCGGATCCCCTGTTCATGTGGCGCAGTCTACGTGGGGACCACACAACGGAGCATCAACACCAGACTTACAGAACATCGTAGACATTGCCGTTTGGGTCAACCAGAAAAATCGGCGGTAGCACTTCATGCTCTAGAAGCAGAAGGGGAACATGAGATCCGTTACGACGAAACTGACATCCTCTCTTCCACTACTCATTACTACACACGTTTGCACCGTGAAGCTATTGAGATCTATAAACATGCCAACAATTTCAATAGGAAAGAAGAAACATTCAGACTAAATAAAACTTGGCATCCAGCCCTACAGAACAGACCAACCAAGAAAGCACGTACACCAATCAGAAACAGCACGGACACAGGGGGCCGCAATCCGGACCAATCAGGTCATGCGAGGGCGGTACCTCCCACACTATATAAGCCGAGCGCTCCGGAAAGTGAAGCTAGTGGAAGCGCTAGCATCAGATCATTTTGCAGTCCAAATAGATGTACAAGCCCCGCCAGTTATAAAACCGCCACCTAAGCGAAGAAACTATAACAGAGCAAACTGGGGTGTCTTTGCTGACACGCTAGATAAATCACTAAGCGACACGCCCACCCTGACCAGCCATATGGCAGTAGACCTTGCGGCAGACGGACTAGAACGCGCTATGCAACAGGCGATAGAAAAAGCGGTTCCCTTTAAACATTCCCCCAGACACGAACTTACATATCCACCGGAGGTTTTAATACTAATGCGAGAAAGGGACCACGAAAGGCGAAGATGGCAGCGCACAAGGAACCTTGTGTACAAAGTCAACATGGCCACTTTGAACAGTGCAATTAAAACGCGAATAAATGCACAGACCCAGCAACAGTGGGACCACACCCTGGCACAGCTACAACCAGGCAATAATAAAGTGTGGCAACTAGTCAAGGCCCTAAAGAAGCAGCCAATAAACATCCCGCCACTGAAAACAGCTGCACCCAACTCCTATGCGGAGACCAACACACAAAAAGCGAATGTATTGGCGGACACGCTACAACTAACGTGTAAACCGCATCAGGGCCCTATAGATCATGAGCTATGCGAACAAATGGAGCAAGACCTGAGGGAAACATTAAGTAACCCAGCACATAATCAATGCAGAAAAACATGCCCTAGTGAACTGAGCTGGATCATCAGACATCTAAAGGTAAACAAGGCACCAGGCCCAGACCAAATACCAAATTTGGTACTAAAGCATCTGACGCAAAAAGCACTGCAACGCCTAGCTGACATTTGCAACTATTGCCTCCAAACAGGATATTATCCGAGCTGCTGGAAGCAGGCGAACGTCTTAATGTTCCCAAAACCGGGAAAAGACAGAGCCGATCCCAAAAACTACAGGCCCATTAGCCTATTAAAAACCGTCAGCAAGGTAGCGGAGAAAGTAATTCAAAAACGTTTAAATGCCCACATCAAAAAACACAACATAATTATTAATGAACAATTTGGTTTTCGCGCTAACCACTCCACAACCCTTCAGCTAACCAGAAATGTGGAACATATTACAAAAGGCTTCAATAACAACAAATCAACTGGTGTAGTATTCCTTGATGTCCAGAGGGCTTTCGATACAGTCTATCATGCGGGACTGATACGAAAACTAAAAACTATGAATTTCAATGATTCGATGATAAAACTTATAGCGCACTACCTTACTGAAAGGACATTTACCGTTACATTAGAAGACGAGTGCACTGCACAGTACAAACTGGAAGCAGGTGTGCCCCAAGGTAGTTTACTGGGACCCACACTGTTCACGCTTTACATAAATGACATCCCCAAAACACAGGGTACACATCTGTCCATCTACGCAGACGACACCGCAATTTCAGCACAATCCTGGCAACCGAAAGTGATTGGCAGAAACCTACAACAGGCGCTAAAAAATCTAGAACCGTGGCTAACTAGGTGGCGAATCAAAGTCAACACAGATAAGTCACATGCAATACTCTTCACCAAAAGAACCAAACATTACGATAAAACCAGCCGATTAACGATATATGGCAACACAATAAAATGGACCAAAAAAGTCAAGTACCTAGGAGTGACGCTGGACTCCAAGCTCACTTTTGAGGCGCATACAAAAGCAATTAGACAGAAAGCAAACCAAGCACTTGGAGCAATTTACCCGATCCTAAACCGTAAGAGCACCCTAAGCCAGCAGATGGGGCTAACCCTATATAAAAGCCTAATTAGGCCTCTACTGACCTACGCGGCCCCTTGCTGGGGCCACTGCGCAAAGACACACATAAAGAATCTGCAAATCATACAAAACAAAGCACTCCGAATCATCACTAAGGTCCCCAAAACAGTCCCACTGGATTTGCTACACGACGACACCAAGGTACATACCATAGAGCAATTTGTCAAAAAACTGGCGCATAACATGTACAACCAGGCCAGAAAAAGCTATAATCCGGCAATACAAGAACTAGGTCAATATAACACAACCATAGATAAGCACAAGAGACCACTATCGCTGTTCGACCGCACAATTCCAATAAATAGACATACTGCCGACGATGATGTAACTATACGTAACTACCTGAATCACCTCATACCACCCTGATTCAATAGCAAGCACAGGTGCCCAATAAGTCCCCGGGTGGATGACATCCCCTGCCGGGGCGGCTAGGGGTGAGAGGGCAGCCCCAAACTGAGGACGACCAAGCGCTTCATAGGAAACGACAGGCATGTACAGACTCTTTCTAATTTCTCATTTCTCCAGCAGGTGCTGTATTTAGGGGAAAAAAAAAAAAAAAAAAAAAAAAACCTATGAAATAAATAATAAAATGTAAATAATATTAAAAAAAAAAAAAAAAAATTTATGACATGAAACTGTATTTATCCCCTTTTTTTCCCCCTTGTACATACCCATCCCAATCTGTTTCCCAATCATGTCTCTTTTAGGACCATCAGCAACCAGCTGAGGAACAGATCATATGGAAACCCCCTCTCCGGTTCCAGCCACAAAAGAAGGTAATGTACACCATAATCATTTCTCTTAGCATGATACCTAACCTATCTCCTTTAGCATGAGCATGAAATACCACCATTAACAATAGGTCCTGGTCTGGGCATCAGCAAAGGCCAGCACCTACTCCCCACTCTGTCTGCATACTCCCTTGTATGTAGGCGTCTTTTTAGTAAACACCCACTAATATTCGGTTTGCTTCGGCGGTACCGGACACCACCTTCACCCAATCTTCCCACCCATCACTGTAGTGTAGCTAGTGCATGGTAGGGGAGACGATGTAGATCCCCTTCGGATGATCGTCACCAGGTGTGGCGGAGGCGGGGCCACACCAAAAAAAAAAAAAAAAAAAAAAAAAAAAAAACAACGTACCAGTAGTCGCTACTGAGAGACCACGGAGATGTACACGCCACTGATGATGCCTGCCGCAGACGCAGGCGAAACGTCTGGGGAACGAAGGGAGAAGCCCAGTGGACCACGGCCTACAAGCCCGGTTTTGTTTTCTATAAGTAACCCAACAGTTGTTTGAATATCTTCTGCGAATTCACCAGAGCAGGTAGCGACGACTTCTGTTTCAGCAAGGAAGGCTTTGAAATTACAGTATTCTTATCAGCAATTAATTGAATCGGTGTCCATTTCTGAGATTTATAATGTGATCTCAGCATTTAGAGGTTTTCAGTTTCTCTGGTAGGTTATTGAATGTGTTCTGGCTCTTCTTTTTTTTTTTTTTTTTTTTTTTTTTGCGTTTCTGTAAACCAAAGTTTGTAATTTATTTCCTCTAAATTATTAACTATGCTTTTATAGTTCTATATTATGATGAAGAAGCGAGTGCTTTCTTTTCTTCTTTTCACGAAGTGCTTTTAAGGTACTTTATAGCGTGCGATTAACAAAAATATACAACTTCGCATGAGCAGTATGTAAGTCGGCAGGATTTACATGAAGACTTTGTAGCCTTTATGCTAAGAAGTAGGCACTGCGTCTAGTGTTTTATTACTCCCGGACTCAGAAAGACAATTTTGTGACACTCTTACGAACCTGAATGCGGACGGTCACTCAAATCTTGTATTTGGTTTGAAACCAAACGTCTTTTGTTCATTTAGAGGAAATAGTGCCCTTAGTCAGTCAGCCAAGGCCTGTGGACCACAACAGTGTGCTCGGCGAGTCTGGGGAACTATCCGCTGGGGAAGTTGGGCGAGCGGAACGAAAATACGAGTACAAGCGAAATGCACCCAGAATAATCCGGAAAGCCGAGCGCCGAAACGGCTTTTGATTTTTCGTTGTCAATCATTTAATACAAGCCCATAATTAAATTTAGACGCAATATAAATTCTTCTTAGGACAAGACAGACACCCTTTGTGTTCTATTAGTATCAAAATCTCCTTCATGCAGTTCTGTTTATAATCAAACACAGTATTTAAATGTGCATACTAGACTATGAGCGATTCTAGCAATGTAGAAAAGTTAATTTCTGGCGCATATTTGCATAATAATTGGAGCAATTAATTTGATTTAATTAATTCATTTGCATTATTTATTCATTTGCATATCAAAAAATGTCCATACAAAAATTTGAATAAAAAATAGAGCAATTTATTTGAATATCCGACAGCAATCAATCATTGATGCATATTAATGAGCCCGCGGACCGTATCCCCGTGGGCCACGCCCCCTGCGGACCACGGCACTCGCGAAGAAAAAATCACTGCTCGCCAATAATTGATGTACATGGGACTTTGAGGGGCCAATTCCAATTTAAATTTAATGAGAATTCTAATTATGCAATTCCATTTTATGTCTCACTGCATAATAAAAACTTTACACAATACCCGATTCCATTCATTACTATAATTAATTTAATGGTGAATGAATAGGCATTTTAAGGTAAACAATCACAAGATGGCATCATACTATACCGGTTTGGACATGAGAATGTTTATAAATATTTTGTACCAACACTTAGTAATACAAAAACCAAATTTCAGCACTTTATTTAGCAAAATCCGCTTAAAAATCGCCGAAATTGCAAATGATGGGGATATAAGCAGAACATATCTTCAAATAGTTTAACCCTTAAGTGTTTAGTGAGCTTATAACTAATAAAGGAAATTCATAGCTTAGGGAATCACGAATTGTTTATTTCCTTTTGATTTCTTTGCAGAGATGAGTATAAGCTCGGAAAACAGACTTGTTGGAGGGGAGGGGCACATTAATCCAATACCTAGAGAATGAAATTTCCATGAGTCATAAGTATGACAAAATTCAAATGCAATGCAATAGCGCTACGATGAACAAACATCGCACCAGCGGGAATCGAACCCTTTTCATCAGAAATACATACACATACACACATACATTCATATATCCAATACAAAATCATGAACTCAAATGCAATGGAATAGCGCTGCGATGAACAAACATCGCACCAGCGGGAATTGAACCCTGGTCATCAGAAAATACATACAAAAATACGCACATACACATATACATACTCACATGTGTATTAATATCGAAAAAATTGTACTCATCACTGGAAACGAACCCACTACTCTCCTAAGAAACACACACACGCGCGCACACACTCACATACATCCACACACAAACTCCTTGAATTGATATAATATGAATGCAACTAAGGCAGCAAAACGCACATGAATTCTAACTTATCCCAGCAACATCCGAATCTACACTAAAGCTAAAATGAACAGAGCAGAGAACCAACTTTTGTCTCCCACGGTTACAAGCGAGACCACCCTCAGTCCGCCCAGGTATAGGAAACTGTCCCCCCAGCATTCACACCTTGTCATTCCGGGCGGCATTCGTTATAACGAAAGAAAACCCTTCCTTAGAGCAAACGTTTTTGCTTGAGAAAGAAATTATTCGGGAATTGAAACGAAAATCTATAGCAATTGTTAACTACTCAGAACCGAAATGCAGCTGCCTCACAAATTATTTGAGACGCTGTTCGGCTAAACTTTAAAAGCAAACACTCCCAAAACCTAACACTATAAGAGCAAAAAAATGGACGCATTCGTTCGTGAGAAAAATATCCTAGAATCTATTCTACTTTTAACTTTACAAAAACGAAATGAAATGATCCTACCAACCCCCAATCTCATAATTATTTAAGATGGCTTACGATAATATGTTAGAAACGAAATCATTTGTGAACTGACAGTATAAGATAAATGAATACCTACTCGTGAGAAAACTCCTAACGGATCACACAATTATGTTGCAAGAATCAGCAGGTTACACTAAAAATAGCCGTCAGTAAAAACGTCTCAGGTCATCCGACGAAACTCTCACCGAAAATTTATACGAGCTGTCTAAAGAGAAAATTAGACTACATTTGTTCATGAGAAGAATGCCTTCGAATCTATTCTTCCTTAGTCTTAAAATACCCTCCCCTTCATAAATTATTTGAGATGGCTTTCGATAATATGTTACAAGCGAAATCATTTGTGAACTTAAAGAACAAGATAAATGAATACCTACACGTGAGAATATTCCTTACGAATTGCACAATGATGTTTCAAGAATCAGCAGGTTGCACTAAGAAAAGTCGTTAATAAGAAGTCTCAGGCCACCCGAGAGGGTATAAATACCAACGAAAAAATCGTGCTTGCAGCAGTCGCTTCTTTGAAGCATTAGGGAAAAGTGTCAAAAATACGCATCAGCCTCGCTTAGCAAGGACATATACTCCACATTTAGCAAAATACCAGGTAAGATCTTTATCTTAAAATATAAAGAATTTTTTTTTTAAATTAAACGTAATTTACAGTGACTAGCATAAAATACACAATGTTTTCCCAGCTGTTTAAGCTTGTCATAATGAAATTCAAAATAATAAGCTTTTCCTCTGAGAGAGAGTTGAACAAACTAATTCACACGTATGCATATATATCAGCGCTCACAGGTGTAAACAACAAAAACCATATATGCATATATACACGCGAATGCAAATACGAGTTAACACACACACAGCAACACATCTTCATATAAGACCCTTAATATCGTTATGCTGTGCATACGGACACTTTTACTAGCAGCGCCTGTATATAGCATAAATCGTAGTGCATTTCCACTGTATTTGTGGTTTATTAAGAATATCATAATGGAAATATAGACAAAAACATATTCCTTTAAAAGGCTTTCAAAAAATTAGCACGCACATACTTACACTTACATACAGCCGCCCACACGTGCATACACAATTGTACATAGCCACGTGCACTCACACTTACACACATTCACACTTGCACGCATGCACACACATGCATACACACATATGCACGCACACGCATGCACACACATACATGCATACGCACATTCTTACACATGCATGCAGAGCAAGCAATCACATACAATTTCACACACACACGCAAGCACGCACATACATGCATGCACACACATACATGCATGCATACATTCACATCCTCTCATGCACACTCGAATATGCATGCACGCGCACGTGTACAAATAGGCGTACACTTGCACACAACAAGCTACCAGATTTACACCTGATGACTTATAAAAATATATATAAACCTGCTTTCGAAAAAGAACAATGAGCTTATTATTATGATACTAGTTTTAATAAACTTTCAGAAGCAATGAATCCATCGGGGAACAAGCGAACACACGTATGTAATGGTCCAGAAAGAACAGTAGGAGATAATCCAGCTGCACAGAATTATGCTAACTGTGACTGGTGCATCCTGATGCATGACTCGCTTCTTCCCTTAACCGGTAAGCTATGGAATCTTTATTTTATAAAATATATAATATATCATCCTGAACATAGATAAAAACTTGTTTTTGTATATATTGCAGAAAAAGATGGTCCGCTTGACTTGACAAAGAAGAGGTTCTAAACAGGCTGCACTCCCTCTTGATCTGGTAACATGCAGGACAGCTGATGAAACCCAAAAGCCAGTAACTAAATCTTTGTATCAGAAGGGGAGTGCAGGCTTGCCCAGAGGTTGAGGAGACAATTCGAGATTCCCTCATCTTAAAAACATCGAGGCTAAGTGCGCCTTTTGGGAGGTTTCTTCCGCGGACGAGATGTGGAGCGCAGCAATTGCTGCATTGATTTGTGACAATGATGATGATGTAGTGACAGCGCAGCTACATCAACAGACACAGCCCGAGCGTCTAGGACCCACAATTCCAGGTCTTTGCTGCAGACCCGACCATTTTGGGATTCTTTCGGACACCAACAATCTGAGTACCTCAAGGATGCCCACAGGCGCAGGACTACAGGTAGAAACTCCATCTACAGTATATGGACACAAGAGTACCCATGACGAGTCATCATCCTCCAATGAGGACGAAGGCGCACCCTCATCACATAAAACCCTTAATGCTAGTCATATCCATCTTCAATGTAATAGAATAGAAAAGGCAACCACAGGGCGAATTTTAAATACTAAAATAGAAATGTTATCTAAAATCACAGACTCCCAGGCATTGTTAGAGAGATGCCGGCCTCTAGTTATCAATGAGATGAGTACAATGCTGGACAGAAATCAATCGGGACTTAAGATAATTTGCTCTTTGCAAATTACGTATATGATCCAAGCCCATGATTCTGACTATATTGAGAATTTCCATTTTAATAGTGATACTAAGTTGGGACTACAATAATCGGATTCGAATTGATTATTCTCCACTGTGGTGAATGAAATGCTTGTAATCATTTCAAATTTCCAAGCACAAGCAAGTTCAAAATCTTTACTGATTTTAAACTCCCTAGTTAATAGTGCAAGCTATTATACACCTATCAAGGCTACATAGAATTTCTTGTTGTATGATTAGCAATAAGAAGGCTGTTATTTACATTCAAAATGATGATGAATACTGCTTTGCCTCGTCGGTCGCTGTATTCGGCTTAGATGACGACAGATCTGTAATACCACTATACCAACAACAAATAAAGCATGCATTTCATGTTAATTTGCTATTAATCTCAGAGGGGGAAACTTCCATTATTACCTCATACAGAATTTGCAAGAAACTTGTAAAAAGTCAATTCACGAAGAATTGTAACAAATCTGAAAACCCTGAATGAGGCAATTTAAAATAGAAGTCGTCTACAGGAAACACCAGCTGAGATGTTCTAAGGCACAAATTCTAAAGATGCCTACAAACGACGATGACATTCGGTTTTCATCCGATGTACACCTATAAGCTTTGTAATCTACGCTGAGATTCAGAATGCGCTAGCAAAGGTCCACTCTTGTAAGCCCTCAACTAATGAGACCTGGACCCGAGCTAACCAGCGTCACAATGCCATGTCAATATCGCTCAAGCTAGTATATCGTCATGACAATACGCTATCCAAATTTATGCTCTTTAGATTTCTTGATGCTATTAAACATTTCTTTATCCAGCTTAAAGTGAGAGCCGACATGGTAAACTCCCATTAAAACAAGATAGAGGAAATGAATTTGCCAGCTCAGGATTGGGCTGATTTTCATAGCGCTCGTCATTCTCACATATGTAGGAAGGGATTTTAGGAACATGATCTAAAAGTTCGGGACCACGATTATTTAACAGGACCCTTCCTTGAAGCCGCTCTTTCTGTTTGTAATTTATAATTTAAATAGAAAGGTACCGAATATCTTATCAATCTTTTTTCATTGCCTGAGCAATTATGACAGCCACTTTTTGACAGAGCACCTGGCATACGATGATAATCCGATTTCATGTATCGCAACCACTTCAGAGCGGAATATATATTGTTTTCAAAGGGATACAGGACCATAGATTTAGGTTTCTAGATAGCTTCTGGTTCATAGATGATAAGCTATCTACCCTAGCCAACACGCTTGAAAAGGATGAATACCGGATAACAAATACAGAGTATAATGATCCTGAACACCAAAAGCTAACGAGCGCAAAAGCGATATTTCCCTACTGATATGTTGATAATGAAGATAAACTGGAAGAAACTCAACTACCTGACATTGAACGGTTTTATGGTATATCTCAAGAGGAGTATCAGTATGCCCAAAATGTTTGGAAAACATTCAGAATTAACAATTTAGGCCAATACAGTGATCTTTACCTGAAAACAGACGCATTATTGCTAGTTGATGTATTTGAGAAGTTTAGGGACCTCTCTCTGGAAGTATACAATTATGATGCATGCTGGTATTATGCATTACCAGGGCTTGCCTTCAATGCCATGTTTAAGATGACTAAGTTAAAGCTTTACCTCCTTTCTGACCAACAAATGTTGGAAATTTTCAGGGAGCTATCAAAGGCGGAATGTGTAGTGTATCAAAGTGATTCATAAAAGCTTGAAATAAATTAATCCCAGACTACAAACCTGAAGAAAATCCTGTATATGCCTTCTCTTTTAATTTAAATAATTTATATGAAAGTTTAATGAATAATTATCTTCCTAAGGGAATCCTAAGATGGCTAACCAAAGATGAAATCAGTTTCATTGATTACGCCTCTGTACCTTCTAATTCACCGATTGGATATGTCCGCGAAATTGATTTGGAGTATTCTAGCCATATCCACGACGAGCACAACGAACTTTCTCTCTGTCCACAAAGTCAAATACCACCATATAAACAATACAAGAAACTGCTGACAACTTTGGACAATAAAGAAAAGTACACCTGGCATTATAGAAACCTCCAGCAGTGTATTGATTTAGGTCTCAATTTGCAAAATATACATCATGTGGTGGAATATGATCAGTCTAATTGGCCGAAGACTTATATTAACGTAAATACAGAAAGATCTGCATGGGAGACGTCCAAATTTGGACAAAATCATTCAAAATGTGAGAAAATATTCTGACTTCCGAATTGTATCGTCTTGGAAGCATGTCAGAAAACTGACTGCCATACCGAGATACATTAGGACTAATATATTTAAGGAAAAGCTTGTAGGGATAGAGGTGAGCGGAGAGGAAGTTCACATGAATAAGCCTTTCTACATAGACCACGCAATTTTGGACATTTCAAAATTGATAATGTACGATTTTTTATACAGAGTCATGAAACCAAATGTAAAAGATCTAGTCCTGGCCTACATGGATACCGACTTCTTCATATTTGATATATTAACAGATATTTACCAGTATATGAAGCGGTATGCGCAACTTTTCGGCATATCATACTTTGCAGTAGACAACCTATATGAAATAATACCACAGAATAAAAAAGTGATAGGTTTATTTCAAGATGAGCTAGGAGGTATGCCCTTGTTTAATTATGTCGGGCGCAGGTCTAAACTGTATAGTTATAGATATGAGGGACAGAGAGTAAAAGAGGCAAGAGCAATAAACAAAACCATTATGACAAATCTAAATTTAAATGTCTAAATGATATTAGAAAAACATTTTGGTAAACCAAATTACATTTCCGAACTACATACACTCAATTCATACAATAGAGCAGAATAAACTCGCTCTCCATGTGAGAGACGACAAAAGGAAATCGATTGAAGGATCAGATTATACTCTTGTCTGGGATCAGCATTCGCTGGCTATGGCTGACACATAACTTGGGAAAATGCTCTCTCTGACACATACATTGTCTTGGATATATGAAAATAAGTCTGTATGTATTAATTAATATCTGAATTTATTTTTTATATTTGTTTAATGCTGTATAATTATGTATATTATATTCAAAGCCTAGAATTTCATTAAAATTGCATAGGCGTTTTTGTGTATATATTTTTTGATTGTTTACTTATGAACCATTTAAAGCTTCAAAAAATTATAAATTTGTAAACAAAATTTTAAGGGAAAAGGTAACTGAAGGATGTTTTTGACAAAAAAAAACGCCTTAGATGAAAGTCAAATATTTCTTTATTTCAAAATTTCCTACAATGTATCTTTCCCGTAAACACACTGAGGTTTAGGGGAACCGTACCACTTCACAAGAATCCTATTTACTTGTCTGCACGAGGTTATCTCAATTAGGTATGTGCTAGGATAAAGTTTGGGTTTAGGTTCGTTACCATAGAAAGCTCCTTTAATCTCCTCTCCATTGTTATCTTTTAGAATGTATGTAGTAGGCTTGGTTGTTTTCACTGCGTTGACTTTGAAGGTTTCAACGCTCCAATTACCTTCGTATACCTTCTCAAAATTTCCTTTATGTTTAGATATCCACATATAGTCACCAACTTTAAACTTTCTTCCACTCGTTTCCTCTCTTCAATAATGGTCATAGTTGTATACTGACAGAAGAAGACTGTTACCCTTCACTTCACTAGGCTTCATTCGTATAGTTGAATGGTAAGAATTGTTGTACATTGAGATGATCAGTCGAGGGAGATCTAGCCACTTGTATGAACTTTGAGCTAAGAATTTCCGATACATCATGTTCTTCAATGTTTTTACTAGCCGTTCCATGGCAACTGCCTTCACTTTGCTATAGGTGCTGTAGTGATTAATGTTGTTGTTCTTCATCAACTTTTAAAATGTTTATTATAAAACTCTTTTCCGATATCAGTTTGAATATTTCGAGGTGGTCTCTGCATCTCATGTAAAATCACTTCCATAGCCTTTGAAACTTGAATGCCAGTGTTATCCTTTAATGCTCTTGTATATGTCATTTTAGAGTAGAAGTTGTTGGCAATAAGTATATACTTGAAGGTTCTTTTCAGTTTAGCATGGGGGATCATTTCAACCAGGTCAATCTGTACAAGATCTTCTAAGCCTTTGTTGGCAATCTTTCAACACAAGAAATTTCTTCTTGCATGAAGCTCTGTTGCTATATTTTTCTTCACCTCTGGCATGCTATGATCCTAGGTCACTTTAGTTCTTGAATCATTTCGTGGATTTCCTGGTTGTCATTGTTATTTCCAGCATCTCTGGATGCGATGAGTAACCTCAGTGGATTCTCTAGTGTATTTGGGTCGTTCAGATAGATGTAATCTTGCTTTCTCTCGGGATGATGTTCCTTCAATTTCAATCTCAATCCTTGGTGCTTATTGAGAGGTGGGCGTATAATTCTTTTATTCTTGTAAGATTTGCTCTGTATCAGCCGACCTTACCTGACAAACTTTTGTCGGTGCACTTGTGTTGATTCCAGAAACCTTCTATAAGCGTCCAGATCCTTACGCTGATAACATGCATTTCAGGAAATTTCTTAAAGATGAGCTCGTTCAATCCTGATGTAGCATTGCATTTTTCTTGTCCTACTCTTATTCTGAGTATGTAGTATATCTTGAAGTGTTTCTGTCACAGTTTGAAAGGTTTCACTCATAACCCTCTGAGTTTCGAACTTCTGCTCTTTGAGATCTCGCTGCTTTTCCCTGGCTGCTTTTGTATGTTTAGTTACAGATGCTTTAGGCCTTAAACTTTGGCTATCCATCTTGAAGTGAAATGATTTGTCCAGCCCTTTCCTATTTAAAGATTGCTTTGTCTAATCAGATCATGTCAATTTATGTACAATTTTAAGAGTGATATGTAGAATGAGATCGTCCTTGGCTCTTGTAGCATAAGCAGAAAAGGCTATGGTGGCACCTACCTTAATTGCCGTAGGATACTTCTCAATTCTATTATTATTATTGTTGTTGTTGTTAGTACTATTATTATTAGTATTATTATAATTATTATAATAATTATTTATTTTAATTATCGTAATTGTCTATAGGGGAGAAGGCGGCAGTTATAAAATGCCACATTCACTCAGTTCCCCATTTACCGGAAATGTATTGGAATCGAAACTCGACACTAGCACATATCTTAGTGACCTACCGTTGTATGGTTTTGTTTGTAGTGAAACGATTAGCTTACCTCGCATTTGATCTAGTAAAGCATTTATGTCATTGAATTGGGTTTTAAGAATGCTGATGTTATCCATTGATGTGGTTAGGTATTTATCCCTAGAGCTTTGTTTATTTCCTATGGCCTCCAGATGTTTGTCTACTGTTGCAACGTTATCTTTAGTTGCTGCACCTAGAGATTTGTTTAAATGTGATTGTGCTTCATTTTGTTTCCTTGTGAAGAGATGTCTAACATATTTCTTATTTGCTGCATCACCATCGTGTACAGGATCTGCTATTTCGTAATTCTTCTCTTTTTAAATGAAAAACCATCATTAGAGTCGATTAAAGGATGTATTCTGACATAAGTCTCCTGCTATTAACGTCAGTACCATTTTTTGAATTGATGTATTTTGACACAGGTTTCCTGCTAGGAACGTCAGTATCATTTTCTGAAGGTAACAAGGCCTTCAGTCTTATAGTATCCAATATGATATTACTTTGAGCATCCATTTTCAAGGCATTTTTAGCAAGGTATACAATTAGACCTTCATACTGAGTTTCTACAGACTTTTGAATATGATTCCTAACCATAACTTCAAATTCTCTCATTCGTTGATGTGATATTTTTTCAGTAAACTCTTGCAAATATTACTTTGTAGATGTTGAAAGCATATCAATGTAGCATTTAGTTGCTACATCACTCTCATCTGCAGGATCTTGAACAGTGCACAATCTCCTTTTCTTGAAATGGAAATTGCCTTTTCCGTCTCTGCTTTTCATAAAATGATTAGAAACGCGTTTAACAGAGACGTCTCTCTGCGATCCGAACCTGTCAATACTCATTCTGAGCTATGAATGATAGGATTCGTTCTTATTCATATTAATGTATTCATCAAACCAGTTTCGGTACCGACCCTCGTTCATGGTGAATTCTGGAACTATCACTACAAAGGGTTTTCCTACTGATGAACTCTCTTAAACATTTTTGCACACATCTTTAAATTCTTTGAATGTCATGTCAGTGTTTACATAATCTTCATAGATATGCTTCAAGTTTAAATTGACTTGTCTGAAGAGGATGATCATGTTTCTATTATCTTGAATTAAATGTTTCGGTACCTTGGCATAAGTTTGTGCTAAATACAAATAATCTATATTTCGATGTCTACCCATGCTAAAAAATGACGCAATCTTCCCTACTTTTCAGCCATGACGTCATCAAACATAAAAATTGTATTTTTCTTAACTTTTGATGGATGTAGGTCACTTTCTCCATCTTCAAAAGTATGCACTTTTATGCCTTTAATGTATTCCAGCAGTTTAATCAGGTATTGATACTTTGGCTGTAAGAGAGATTTTGAGTATATATACAAGTTTTCAAAACGCCGACCATTCTCGTGTAGAATGATATTGAGTAACTTATTCGTCTTTCCTGCACTTGAACTTCCTAAGGTAATAGCTCTAACGTTGCATGCAAGAAAACTTCCGTGACGATCACCTATTTCTTAGATCCCTTTTAAAATCTAGAACTTCTATCGGTAGTGAGCACTCTTGCTTGATAAGCTATATCTCATAAATTACATTATAAATTGAATAGTTAATGAATATATACCC
Source organism: Hymenopus coronatus (assembly GCA_030762935.1). Lineage (NCBI taxonomy): Eukaryota > Metazoa > Arthropoda > Insecta > Mantodea > Hymenopodidae > Hymenopus > Hymenopus coronatus. The sequence goes on from CM060900.1 coordinate 294,236,073, forward strand.
CCTCCATCTGTGATATGAATTCCGCTATAAATCCTCATGTATAAAAGGATGTGTCAAAGGGAAATGACATTTGTATGAAATGAGAGCTAGAAGAGTTAAAATCAAAAGAGGGTCTGGTATAATTAACAAACTCATTAATTTGCTACCATTTGAAGCACATTTACTGGGTTATAGATATCGTGGTCCTGGAACAAAACTGCAAAAACGCTTAAAGAGAGGAAATTTAGGCTTTAATTCTTAATAGAAGTCTGCAAACTACCCGACTTAACCTACACTGAGCACACAGACGCTGCTTCACGAAACATTGTAGATAAGATATTGGCGGAGAAGGCTTGGAGCAGAGTATTATCATCTGATTCGGGCATCCGAGAAAAGCTAGCTGCAAGACTTGTAACCAGCATTATGAAAGGAAAAGGTTCATTTGGTGCTGGCTATAAGAAGAAGCACGGTGGATTTTATCCGCTGATTCCTATTATCACTACACTGGGAGCCGCTTCAGGAGGTGCAGCCCAAATTGCATGTGCAGTGAGTAAAAAAAAAGCTGCAGACCGTCAAACTACAGAAATGACAAGACATAACAAAGCTATGGCAGCAAAAGTAAAAGGTCTTCCCAAGAAAGAGAGAAGAAGAGGTTTATTACCAACGCAGTCTCTGGCTATCGCTTCTAAAATTGCCAGAACCTTAAAAAGAAATAATGCTGTTAATGGAAACAGGCTAAAGTCAGGAAAGAGGAAGAATCCCAAGATCAGCAAGAATGAGTCACAAAACTTGGGCAGAGGGTTATACTTGTACCCGAAAGAGCCTTGAGCAATATTGATATAGAGATGTATGCTAAACACTTCAACATCCCTCATTTTAGAGGTGTATATATAATAGACAATCTACCTTCAAACACTAATTCCAATGAGAGGATTATTGTGAATTTGGATTCAACTCATAATGAGGACACTCATTGTGTTGCTGTAAAAAGTTGGAAGGGCAGCATTTTATTTTGATAGTTTCGACAATCTGAAGCTTCCAAAAGTAATAGAGATACCTCAGTGGAGTTAAGATAATGTTCAATAGGAATAGGTTGCAGGATTTTACCTCAGCCATCTGCGGACACATGTGCTTGCAACTTCTTTCGCAATGATTTATACTATTGCTGCTAGAGGCACCGATTCAGTGCTTACTACATATCTAAGTCCTGCTCTGCAGCTCGATTGTGAAGGAAATTATGCGATTGCCGTTTTGAACTTTGACTCCTATTCCATTCCAAACGCTGACGATGGTATTAATCGTTTTCATTGCATTTTAAATCATGAGCTAAAAGTAATCGAAATTCCTTCTGGAACGTATGAGATTGCTGATATCAATAAATTCCTGAAGATTAAACTAGGGTTGGAAAGTGATGCCTTTTTTATTAGACCAAATAATAATACCATGAAGGGCGAAGTGCAATGCCCCTACACGGTGGCTCTCTCAAGAAAGCATTCTATTGGTTTGTTTTTAGACTTTTCAAACACTACTGTTATTCCTCCTGAAAAGAGGGTCGAATCCGATTTCCTCATTAACATATTTAAGGTTAGCATCACTCAAGTCGAGTACAGTGTTGCAGCAAGCTCCTTCATTAATGGTAGGAGCGGACATTCCATGTACGGGTTCTTTACTTCTGTTGCACCTGGTAATCATATTTCTCAAGGGCCATCAAATCCGATATTCCTGCCGATCATCAATTCCAACTTTATTGATCAAATCACTCTTCGAGTTGTCGACCAAGACGGAAACCTCATCAACTTTAGGAACGAGGATATGAGCATAAGGCTTCATCTCCGACGAAATAGGAATCGATTTTAAGCGCCGTCATCATATATATATATATATATATATATATATATATAATAAGCGTGGAATTCATCGTACACAACGTATTCTGCCTACAACTATCAGACCGTTAACATCGAGGAATCACAAGTTCCTCGAAGCATTGAGATGTAGAAGCTTATGATGGATATCTTCAATGTGACAGACTCGCCTATCTTTGACGACAAGATTACCAAAGAAAAGAATCACTTATTTCTACAGTATAACTCATCGGCTCTTGGTGTTAATGATGAGATTAGGATCCTTTGCCATGCTGAAGATTTATATACATTGCCCAGCAAGAGTTTCCTGTACATTGAAGGATCGATTGCTAAAGCTGATGGCAGTATTTCTAATGCAAAACTTAGCAATAACGCTATTGCATTCATGTTTGAAGGAATTCGACTGGATATGAATGGTTCGGCTATTGATACAACCAGACATCTTGGTACCTTAACAATGATGAGCAACTATGCAGCTTACATCTCCATGGAATCAAGACTATTGCTAAATTCTGGATTGGCTTACCCTGGGAATGATGTTGATATTGTGCACCCTGCAAGCGGAATGTTCAATGCTTTAGTTCCGTTAACGACACTCCTGGGATTCCCTGATGACCACAAGCAACTTAGCCTGAATAGGTTTTAGCTGGGGCTGATTCGAAGCAAGAACTCTAGAAACTGTATTGTAGCTCCTACTGGAGCAGAAGATGCAGTTGTTAAACTAACAAGTATTGAATGGAGAATGCCTGTAATGCGACTTTCTGATAATAAAGAAGTGGAATTTCTCAAAGTAGTTAAGGTAGATAGGACCCTAATTCATCACTTTTCGAACAATGGATCATCATACTCGTCCTGCTGTTCCTCAAACAAAATCACTTACATGGAACGTTGCGAAAACATCCAAGTCTGAGAAGCCTTGATTTGTTATAGTAGGAGCTCAAATATCCAGAATAAAGGATGCAACAAAGAGCTGCTCCCAGTTTGATCATTGTAATATAACTAATCTGAGACTTTATCTCATTTGCGAATGTTATCCTTGTCATGACATGAATTTGGACTTTGGTAACTCTAAATTTGCTTTTTATATGAAATGTACTCTAGGTTTCAAATTTCGTATTACAATAAGGAGAATTATCCTTTATTGCAGAGAAAAGATTTTCTCGCATATGCTCCGTTATTTATTATCGACTGCTGTGACGACCGGAGGAGAAAGTCAACGGAGCTCTAAACTTTAAACTCGAAATTCAAGCACGTGATAATATTTCCCCTCAGACGTCTTTATATTGTCTGATTATTCATAATAAAGTATTTACCTAGAAGCACTTAACACATGTAATGCCATCTCTGATTTAGTGGTATAATTATAAGGAATTGGTTGTGAAAGTTTTATAAGGTTCTGTTCTGTGAAATAAAAGAACACCATTATGAAAATGTATGTTCATGTCTTTTTATTTCTTGAGTGATTCCAGTACACATTTTCTCCATTTCCTTGTTCTTACATTAAGTTCATGATTTACACTAGACAAATTGCGCAAATTTCTCTCTATAAAGGAACAGGTTCTTTTTAGACTATTGTGTCTTCGTTTTTTAAAAATGCCTTAACATCATTTAGTGATGTATTCGAAAGGTTAATGAACTCATTTTCCATAATTGCAATAACATTATATGAAAACACTATATTTTTACTGTATTCTCGATACACTCACTTTTGTCCTTTGGTGAGGTTGTGAAATTCTGGGAGGCTTTTGTACACTACCTTCCAGTCTAGCATATACACAAATTTATCATTGTCACTAATGACGAAAAGCAGTGAAATGTCGTAATAAATTCCTGTACTCGCCCTATGCACTTTAGAGATTAAGACGTCTTGGGACCGTTTCGATCTATTAATACAGTCTCCATCGTTTTCTGGACTGGACTGTTGCTCCGTAACATACATCATTCCAGCTTCAATTACTCGCAGTTTTCTGAGATGATTTGCAAATGTATTCTGCTCCTTTTTGTGAAGACGTGTTTTCTTTGTGGATCTGAAACATTAAAATTGTTCTCGTTAGAAATACTGTATGTACATTCATGTGGGATAATATACTCAAAGCCCTTCGCAACGTATTACTCTCTGCTTTAAATAATGTTACGTAATGTACTACGCACCTTGTGTGTTTTCGAGTATTCTCGGTTAATTGATAATATTGTCCTTGGTCTGCATTGACATCATCATGTATAATGCAATCGTGCCACAGATCTGTAACGCAGACGTCCTCTTTACCAACATCTGTCTTCTCGGGATCTAGATATTCTGGAGGCACTGGAGTTGTGTCCCATATTCTGAAAGCATGGACATTTGAAATTTAGTTTTATACTAAATGTGGATTAGCTTGCTCTGCTGCCATAGTTTCACGTTGCACTTACTTTTGTTTCATCTGTCTTCGACGATACAAACTGCAGTCGAGATTGCATATATAATATGAAGTTATTCTGTCATGTTCTGCTGGGTATGAACATAACACCACATGAGTGTGTCTATTGCACAACTCTGAATGATGCTGAGTGTCATATATGGCTCTGAAGACATCCATTTCATCAGCGTCCTCTCCATAAAATTCTGGTGTGAGAGGTTCCCTGAAAAAATATTTGTTTTCAATTAGTTATTATAAATGGATTTTTATGTGAGATTTTTTAAAAAAAATATGCTATACTTACAAAATCTTCCTTTCATAGACAGGGCAGTTCTCTGAGCAAACATGTGGTGAAGACATTTGATCGTGATACGATGGATTGGCACACACAAGTGTATGCATTAGTCCATTGCACGATTTAGTGTGGAAGTAGGCGTAATATTGTGTTTCTTCTCCGCACTCACTCCAGAGTTCGTCTATATCCTCATATGTTTTCACGTCACTTTTAGCGAAACCTTTAAAAGTAGACTTAATTGAATATTGGCTCTGGTGCTGATGTGTTGCTTATATAGGTACACGGCTAAACCTGTTTTTTTCATAATAGCGAAAAGGTGGGGATGGCGTCCTAACTTGATTTAGCGGTGTGGGGAGGCATGTGTTCCCACGCTTGGATTGGTAAAGGCTGCAGGCTCCAGCTTGTCATTGACGTAGATGTATTAGAAAGGTAAAAAGTGCGACCTTACTCTAAATTGTTAATGTCAAAGATTCTCTAAAAAGCTGGTTGGTATTGGAGTGCTGTTATTCTTTAAATTGTGATTGTAACCAGGGGTGGATGCATGAGGGGCGTGATGACTTATAATGCTTCTTCTTCTTTAACATTCCTTGGACTTCAATTTTTCGTCTACAGTTAGGAGGGGGACATATAGTTAAATTGCACTTCCGCGTCTTTGCTGTCATGTGACCTCTAACATGTCCAAACACCAAAAGTATGATACTATCTTGTGATCGTATACATTAAAATACCTATTCGTTCAACATTAAATTAATTATAATAAATGTTCAAATAGGGTAATGTATAAAGTTTTTATTTTGCAGTGATAGGTAAAATCAATTTCGATAATGAGAATCTTCATTAAATTTCAATTGGAATCGACCCCTCATACCTCAATAATTGGCGAGTTGCGATTTTTTTCGCGAGGGGCGTGGTCCGCAGGCTTATTAACATGCATCAATGATTACTAGCTGTCGGATATACAAATAAACTGTTCTAATTATTATTCCAATTTATTATATGAAAATTGCTTGATATTAAAATGAATTAATTATGCAAATTATTTAATTATGCCAATGATTTGCTCTAATTATTATGCTAATATGCGCCAGAAATAACCTTTCTACACTACTGATACTGCCTTATATCACAGTCTGCATTCACCGAATGTTTTATTAATTTGGTCACCGTATCGGCACCCTCTGTGAAGCTTCTGATGTGTTACTAATGATACAGTAATCTCATAGAATGTTCTATAGAGCATAGATTAAGATTCATAGCATCGAGAATAAATTTAAACTCATTCGCGCATGCATAACAATGATGACGCTCCCTTAACTAATCAGAAGCAGCTTCTATTCTAAAGCGTTTTATATTTAGCGGGCGGTTGTATTTAAGCTACTTGTTGCCCTGTCCTCGGAAGATGACAAAAAAATGTTGACCGAAACTTTGGATGTAAACAGCTTTGCACTTGGACAGCGGTCTCAAAACCGGAAAGTAATTAATAATTTTCCACATAGATTAAATAAGTTTCATTACAATAAGCCGCTATTATGATTAGATTAATAGTTTTGTAGCTTTTCGTCGGTTTCATCAAAATCGAGTAAATGTTCATTATCATTATGGGATTTAATACATCATTGCTGTAGCTTTCTTAATCGATGAGTTATCTAGAAATGATATTTAAGAATTTGTATAAATCAGTGAGTAGCAAGTTCATTTATAACTGTATTTTAAATTAAGAGGTATAGCAATTATAAAAATATGGTGTTGGTTTCAGCGATTAATTTCAGCTGAATTAATGGCATGTTCTTTCAGTAATTATACAAAACGCCGAGCTTTTCTGTAAGTCCATGTATAATTAAATAGCAATCAACGGCTTCCCCCTTAGCCCAGTCGGTAGAGCCTCTGCTTGCATTGAGAGGGTGCGGATTCCATTCTCGTCAGGGGTAAGGAGTAGCCAAGATTATTCTCTATCCTTCAGAGAGTCCTGAAGTATAAATGTAAGTGTAACGAATAAAATTAAAGATAAACAGGAACCCAAGGACATAGGTACACGAATTAACAGAATTGCCGATAGGTAATATGTTCCAAAAGGAAATGCCACCCATTGAATTATGTATCCAAGGGCGGAGTATACATGAAAAAATAAAAGTATAAAACTGAATATTGTGATAACAAGCAAATGATTCGGAATATCTAAGCAGCTTTTCGATCAATATAGCTGATAATAATTCAAAGCAATAGGTTTAGATCATGTTGGTATAGGATGAAGAAAAATACAAACCAATCCCCAAATTTCGTGTACTATAATCTCTTACTCTTCTCACTAAAAAGTTCATCCCAGCATAGTCATAATATCCCATTTTGTAAAGTGAGATTAACAAATGTTTACGAAATATCTAGCACAGAATTGGTGATAAATTGTCTTAAAACTACCCAAAACGTAATATCCTACTGATCTGCCTAAAAATTACGCTACATCAACTATCTTCCTTTGGAAATACTATTATGTCGGATGTCTCTGAAATATTAGTCATTAGTTCTTAAAAATATATTATTACACTGTAATGATGTACACACTGCAGGTTTTGCTGCTATAATCGAGGCCCCAGGTCCTGCACCTATTACAAACGCAGTAACCTTTTTGGGGCTGTGTGACTACAAGTATTACATTGACTACGATTTCCCACTAGTGCTTAAAAGGGAAAAACACAGTATCTCACAAAACTCCAACAAAGTATTTAAAGTCCCTTTAACTGCACTGGATGTATCTGTAATGTCTTAGATAGTAGGTAATAAAATTTACAGAAAAATAGACTTCTACGAAATGCTGTTTACGATTAAAATGAAAACTCATTTACGCCTTTATAGCAATCATATGAATATATTTTTTAATATTACGGCCGTAACCACATGTACTAAAATATTTTCTTTCAGGTATGTTCCTGCAGCTTGAGGTAAATTAATGGCTGTCTCTCATAAATATGTACCTGTTGTGTACTATATTATGTCTAATAAGCATATATATATATATATATATATATATTTATGTACACACGTCATGTAATGTAGCCCAGTTACGTAATACATTTGCAAAGAAATATACCTTCACACGCATGGAACTCATTTTCACACTGTAAGACATAATGTTAAAATAATTTACAAGCTGTTCGCTCTTAAGTTACCTCTCTCCGAGTAAACTGTTTTCTGAAAATTAGGCTCTATTTACATAATTAGATAACAATAACTAGAGACCTTGCAGAGGCTTCATGAGCCAAAAGCCCTTGGTGAATTTCCGCGATACAGATGGGGTTTAGCAATGACCAAGTTACGAAGTTGAGCATGATCACAATCGTCGTATTGCACGTTCATATATATTGGTACGTATGTGATTGACGAGTATTTTTAAATTTGGTTATTGTCTGTTTTAAGTCACATTATTTTAAATGTCTTAGAAACCCTTTTAGTACATTCTTATAAATTTCAGTAGATATTTCTTAACAACCAGATGCTTTGGTTGAATAAGAGGAAGCTTTGTGGTTTTATTTGTTATTATAACCGGATGTGCCTTCCTCTAAATAATGGAATATTTCACCACGTTTTGCAACTAACGAGCTTGCGTGGGCTTTCAACCACTTCCTGGAACCTACGTGATATTTTGTAAGTTAGGATAGACTTTAATCCCAAGCATCTCATGTGGGGAGCCCTGTCTTATTTTTAAATACTGTATTTTTATTGGTTAAGAGCCTTTGGGCGTAGATTCTGATAAACACCTGAGAGATAATTGTCTAGTATAAAGCTCTCTGGAGTCTTGAATTCCGGGCGCTTTTACACTCAGTACTTGACAGAGGCAAAGTTGCTGCCCGAGAGACGTCCGAGGCCCCACCCTGAGTCACCAGCTACCATACCGACACACATCTTTCTTCTCGTCGAGCTAATCAACTTAAAAACTAAGAACCCTTTATTGTATATTAATTATTTTACTGTAGCTTCAGTAATTCTTGTCTTTGGTATTCTGACCTAGTTCTCGCTCGACATAGAACATCTGTCACGCTTAAGTCTTGTTCATTGTAATGTATCCTTCTGTTCATTGTAAAATGTATTAGCCTCTCGCTATTTGCCAATATATTTATATTATCAGAATTCCCTTTGTGTTACTATTTAAAGATCTTCTATCTAGAACATCAACATCTGTTAGCTACGCCTTTCCTTTCAGTCACCAGCCTCGCTTGTGCCATATGGTGAGGGCATAATTTCTTATTATTATATTTAAAAGAAGCCTTCATTATGTCTCACGGGTAGGTGGTGACAATATACATGTATGACCTCAGTTTCCTCAGCCGCCAGAGCTTTCTCACATGTTTTGAATGTTTCCAACAGCAATAATAATAATAATAATAATAATTATTATTATTATTATTATTATTATTATTATTATTATTAACATCCTCATTATTAGTGGGTTCGTTTTACACAGCAGGCGCATTGAACGTAGTACATTTTTGCAGCAATGTACTTCATAAGCAATGAAATTTGCTAATATCAAAACTTATAGAAGTAATGTTATAAATATATTTTAGCTAATATACTGTAACACGTAATGTAATGTTTTCAAACACCACAATGTAGGGAATTTTAGCTGCATACGAAACATGGTAAGAAATATTCATGTATTTGACCCTAGTAAAACTGTGCACACATTGGCAAAATCAAGGTTTCCTGAAGTGTTGCATTAGCACTAAATTATCTTATGAGGTTAAAATATACATTCATGTGTTTAGCAATGAGGTTGCCAAAATAAATTTCCTTAGCACTTTCATTACATTGGACACATATGTCCCGTTTATAAATCTGCTTAGCAATTGTTCTGTAATTACTGTAGCTGCATTGCAGGTGTGCTGTTTACAGCAGGGATATTTGTTTTCTTTAATGCCATAGGTTTTGGTGCTATAGGTGTCATCAATTGTTCATTACTGTTGTCCATTTTTGCCTCAAGCGTAAGTGCATGTTTATTCGCCTATTCTATGTTTTGTGATCTCTGCTTTACCTTCAGGCCTCGAAACTATGATCAGGTAAGTTTCTGCTTTACTTTGGAACAATTGCTTAGTAAATAATTGCAATTAATTAGTGAAAAATTTGTTTTTCATTTCTTGTGACATGCGAGTTGCAATGTACAACAGTGTTAACAAATGCACTTTTTTTTAATATAGTATTTAAATGCAAAGCTTCGCATTGTGCAAATGAACCAGGTGAACTAGCATTTAAAACCAGTTTGTGTATCTATAAACTTTTCTTTTTTGTTTATTTAAACGAATAAATTAAATCTTGTAAAAATATTATTTCAAATCTTTTTTGCAGGTCATGAGTTCCAGAAGAAGAGAATTCTTCATACTGATGAAAGTAATTTGCCCATTTTGGAGGCTTACAATAGTGATGATCACAGTAATCTGTTATCAGATAAAGAGGACAAACTTTTCCAGGAAGGTGACATGGAGTGTGGAAATGAAGATGTTGTTATAGAAGATAATGATAAAGACATGCATAGTCCACCATGCAAAAACGGGCAGACAGAAGAAGTTCCACAAGAGCCAAATACTGAGATAATTGAAAGCTTCCCAGATTTACCATAATTAAAATGAATTAGAACTTACAATTTAAGGCAGTTGCGTGATAATGTTTAGTGTCAGTAAAAATTCTAAGATGCCAAAACCATTTGATGGTTTTTCTTTGATGATGGGCCTAAAGACCCTACTGTGTGAGATACTAATTCCTGAAATTGTACGGTATACAGAACAAACTGGCAATGCATTTAGTATAAATGAAGATGAAATGAAAGCATTTCTCGGGATGAACCAGGTAATGCGGTACCAAAAGCTACTGGTCAACTGAACCTAATTTAGGTGTTCCCTACATGTCTCAGATTATGCCTCTACATCGATTTGAAGGTATTCGAAGGTACTTTTAATTCAGCAACAATGCGCATCAATCAATAATGGAAGTTCGTGCATACAAAGTGAGACCTGTATTTGATAATTTAAACCAAACCTTCCAGGAGTCTCTTAGTGCAACCAGGGCTCAGTCCATGATCAGGTTAAAGGTCATTATTATGCGACAGTACATAAAAGTAAGCCAGTCAAAAGAGGTTTCAAAATGTGGTGTAGGTGTCACTCAGAAACTGGTTATTTGAATTTGATTTGTACACTGGCAGAAAAATCTCTGGTCCCGAAATAGGTCTTGGTGACTCAGTAGTTCTATAGCTTACAGCAGATGTATCTGGACTGGGATTTGAAATTTACATATATCATTTTTAGCTCTCCAGCTTTGCAGTATTATCTTGCTTTGGCAAATATCAGATTCTGTGGTACAGGGCTCGCCAACCGTAAAAGAATGCCAAAATAGTTCCCTCCAGATAAGGAAATGAAAAGAGGTGATACGTACAGTCTTAGTAGCAATGGACTGCCATACCTCAAGTGGATGGATAACAGGGCAGTTTATATACTGACTCATTTTATTTCTCCAATACCTTGTGCAATTGTGAAGATGTGTCAGTCTGGCTTTTCTGAGTAGATTAGTGTTCAGTGTCTCATAATGATAAGAAAGTACAACAAACGGATGGGAGGGTTTGACCATATGAACCAGAAGAAAGTGACTTATGAGGCTGACAGAAATGCAAAACTAAAATATTATCTGCGACTGTTCTTTGATTTTCTTGACATTGGTGTGAACAATGCATATTGAACATATTCAAAAATGGCAGCAATAGCTGATTCGAAATCGACATTATCAGCTCTGGAGTTCAGACAAGAGGTTGCAGGAAGTCTCATCGGCAATTACTCATGTCGATAAAGGAGCATATTAACAGCTGTAAGAACTTCACCGGATTACAAACGTATTGTCATTCAAAGAGCCCAAAGCATCGAATGCAAAAATCAAAGATGTGTTCTTTGTGCTTCAAAGCATATTGAGAATCGCTGAGTGGTGCTAACTTATGTTTTACTTCAAGCAGAAGCGGTTTTATGAAATTTCACAGCAAATAGACAAGGGATAGCAGTCTTTATAGTGGTTCGATTTGCATCATTAAGTTTGTTAGGTAATTCTCCTTTAAGGTACATTGGGATTAATATTTCCCTGCATTTATTTCAAAAATAAAAATAAAAAAATCAAACAACGGCTTATTTTATTTATAAACCTTCCATTTAACACATAGATGCATATCAATTATTAGACTTTTGGATTCCTTATGTACCTGAAAGAGTTAACGTAGGAAAATGGCAATTCTCAAGTTCTACCGCAATTCGTATGGTTTGTTTTCTATTCACAATTCAGTAGTAGGACTTGCGAATTATTTTTATATAATTTCTAGTACTTCTGGTACTTCCCACACTAATGCGGTTTGGATCCTAACGCACGTTAGGTCGCTTAACGGCATCAAACATATTCAGATACAAAACCAATTCATATTTGAATTCAGAGTTGAAATACGGTTATTTAAACCCATTAAGTGGTCTAATATCCGCAGGATATACTTACACCCGATTACCTCAAAAAGCCTGCTTCATTTCGTAAGTTATGTGAGCTTTGCCGGTGGGAGCGTTCATGGGTTTTAAAAGCTGAAAGCATAGCGGGTTTCATAGAATATTAACAGATTTGCATGATAGACACTGAAACAAATTATGCATATAACGACGTTCTTGTACCCTGTTTCTCCAAATTTAATACAAGTATGGATATCTTCTGGGTTTCTTTTCTTTTCTACAGCAGAAAACTCTCAAGTTTTAATTTTATTTTCTGCATCGCCTTTAAAAATACCTATTCCAACCTATTAGCATATGCAGATTCTGTGTATGTGCTTCAGTTTGAGATAGGCCCAAATGCACAATCTTCAACATTACGTTTTCGTAACAGATGGCTTTGTTTCAGATATTTAAGTTTTACGCCACCAGCAACAGAGATTTCACGGAACACCAATTAACCCCAAGAGTGATCGAAATCGCTTAGTGTGTTGTACTCTTGCTTCGTCATTCATCGGGAACACTCGTGAATCTCCAGGACCGATCTCACTTCCTACTTGGGCTAACGATATACGTATTACTACTGACCACTTGCAGGACTCCAAATTGTAGCATAATCTTTACTTTGTGTGTCCTATGCATCAATGGGATGGGGATTGTATTACTTTTAAACTAGGATAAAAAATCCCTTAAGTGTAGGTAATTCTTTAGCTATCTATGGATTTCCTTTTGGGCAAATTGCTAAAAAATCCATTTCTTAGCATGGCTGCCCTTGGTTGTGGTATTTCCTTGTTTAAATGCTAATCCGAACAACTGTGGTTTTATTACTCCTCTCTTTTTTTGCGGGTCATAATCGAAGTCGTTATACAAATATCCTGAATATGATATCACCGCAAAGCGTGTACTTGTGTTTCTCATAACCAGAAGATATAGGAAGTCTACATGATTGTGTACTTAAACCTTACCTTGCCGCAAATGTTCTCAAGATGTTCCAAACACTAATTGTTCGGACAACAGGAGAAACATATCAATAAAGGAGTACCGGAGATTTTAGAACAGCGGTGTATGAAAATGTTCAAAATATTCCATATAATGGTGGCAGTGTTAAGCCCAAGTGGATTCCTCATACAGTTGCCATCTTGTTTACACAGATAGCTCTTTATCCATGGAAAGTAGGAATTCGTCAAAAATGCTTAAAGCAGTTAAATATCTACAGTAAAAATTGTTTCAAACATTTGTTAGCCTACACAGGTCTTGGCCTCAGCCACTAATTGCGAAGTGTTTGCTTTCTCGCTGGCAAACATTGCTAAGCAACCCGGAGTCCTATCCTCTGAATGTGTCAGCCAAAAAAATGACCGAAACGTCGTTGTAAACAGTTTCAGAATAGGACCGTGGCCTTCAAGCTAGGAAGCACCAAATAATTTATAACTAAACTTCGGCAATGAACGCTTCTGTAGGTATTACAGTTTTTAATCCTGGGTAGTAAACTTCCATCACAAATCTTATTAACGAATTGTTGATTCCTCTCCATCTATAACACATTAATTGGAAATTTGCATAATATGTCATAAAAAGTTTGGCACATAGACTACAGTTCGAGCCTAGAAACAAACTACTGCAGCATGACTATATTATCAGTGACGTCAGCATCCCCCTTCCCTTTTACGAGACTACCTCCTTACTTGTAGTTCCCAATTCATCAGAACTCCACACTTCTGTATGTCAAGAGATATGGTACTAGTACTGCAGAAATCAGCATGCAACTGATACCTAGTGCGCGTACCGATACACAAATTGTGTAGCGAATCTGGACTTTATATTCTCTAGGGTTCACATTGACCCTACACAGAACACAGTACCAATACTTGATTAGTATTAAACAAATAAGTAAAAATTAAAATACAAGCTGGTCATCCACCATGGATTTGGCGTGTGCAGATATTCCTTGGTGCATTAAAAGAGTTACAGAACTCAACAGAGTTATTTGAAGTTAAAGCCCGCCAGTGGAGAACTAGGCCAGAGCGAACTTCGTTTTATCACTTACAACGAGTGCGACATACTATCTCTGCCGTGAACGGGATGTATAAAGCGAAGGTCACTTTCGCCCAAAGACCTGGAATTATAAACCTCAAAAACCTTGGAATCATATTACCTATACTTAACGCTGGCGCTGGTGTGCTGTCGCTCATTGAAACTTCTGGCGCATCGGTAGGCGAAGGACAAGCGTGCTTTTTGCCGCATGTTCAGTACGCTTAAAATGCTTTAAAAGTGAGGTGGTTTAAGGGCATTAGGGTTTAGTAATTAACATGGTGCACTTCTAGCTGCATAACTGTATCAACCACCAGAAAAATGATTCCGAGATCACTTTCCATCGGTAAGAATAAATTGAAACACTTGTATTCCAAAGTCATTCCGATATATTCTCGTGGGTTTCCTCGGTCATTAAGCGAATGATAATTTATTTTAGGTTTCTAATACATAAACTAGCATTATTGAGTAGGTCGGCAGCTGCTCCGAGACATAACAAAATTGTGCCATCGAAATATCACAGGATATACTCAGTGCATTTTGCAAAAAAATTGTTTCCATGAGAATAAAGGAAAGATGATGCTAAGCCCTGACACAGTTGCTTCAGTATTTAATTTCCCTTCTTATGATAAAGGTAACGAGAACGCTAATTTCATTCTTATAGCCATTTTGTATATGTTTGTTAGCATTAGAAGGCAGTGCTAAAATATTAGGTTCAATATTATAATTTGTCCTAAATAAAAAATACCCCAAAATCTCAACTCTGTACACGATATCACAGGGTGAAAAAAGGAATTTTGCAAAAGTGTAAGAACATAAAGAATATTAAGTAATGATAAATTTTAATTTTATATTTATTTATAAATTATTTTAGGAAGCATAAACCATACTCTCCTAATGTGCACATATTTATATACCTATCTTATCTATCTAACAAAAATATACCACAAATACTGATAGTAAAAGCTTGGATAATAAATAATAAACTTGAATAAAGTTTACTGAAGGGAATACAGGTACATAATTCCACGTTTATTTTATTTTTATACTGTATATACCGTCTCTGATAATCCAATATCGCATATGTTTTTTTTTTCTGCTCAATCATTTTATTTATTTGTTTGTTTTAATGTATTTACATACCACCTTAGGTAATATTGTTGTATTGCCACTTTGTGTGCATTAAAGTAAAAAGGAGAAAGTATACATGGAATCACTGAGAAGAAACTCAGAAAAGGGAATTAATGCTGAATTATGCTGTCTGTGATGTTTGCATCCTGTTCGTTAAACACTTTAAATGCAAGTATGCGATATTCAAGCTCAATGATAATATTTACTTCTGTTTTGTTCAACTGTGGGATGAAATTCTATCTAGCTAATGAAGTGATTTTACTCAACTTCCAACAGGACATTCAAGGTCTAATCCCGTGCATAGATGCTGACGATCATAGAGAACGTGTTGACGCAATTATTTCCTACTCAGGTATCCTAATGACGTAATTATAGCTGTTTTAAGTTTCACTGTTTTCCCATTACAAACAATGTATTGCGCGACCCTAGGAAGTCTCTTGCCCTCTATCATACGTTTTCGTATTACGACATATAATCTGGTCTGCGCAGCTAGGCGTGTAGGAGCTTGTATTACCTAGACACACCGTTGGCGTTAGTGTTGCATTCGCTAATTGAAATCTCTGGCACATAGGCACCTGGAGGGCAGATCATGCTTTTTACCATATGTTCAGTACACTTAAGATGCTTTAAAAATGAGACGGTTTAAAGGTATTGGGGTTTAGTTATTAACATGGCTCATTCCTATGCTTCATAACTGTACCAACCACCGGACAAAAATCCAGTATCTCTTTCCATTGTAAGAATACCCATTATATTTAGCTTTTCAAATCTGTGATTTTAGACTGCGACACAAAAGTGTTAGAACATAAAGTACATTAAGTAATAATTTATTCCAATGTTAGTTTTGTTTACTATTTCAGGAAGAACAGACCATACTCTCCTATGGTGCACACATTAATATACTTATCTTATTTATCTAACAAAAATATATGCTTTTTACCATATGTTCAGTACACTTAAGATGCTTTAAAAATGAGACGGTTTAAAGGTATTGGGGTTTAGTTATTAACATGGCGCATTCCTATGCTTCATAACTGTACCAACCACCGGACAAAAATCCAGTATCTCTTTCCATTGTAAGAATAAATTGTAACCTTTGTAATTTGTGTTCCAATTTCATTCCGCTTTATTGGATAATTTATTAGGGGTATCCAATGCAAAAGCCAGAATTACTAAGTAATTCGTTAGCTTCTCTGAGCCATGGTAAATTTGTGCCATCAAAATATCACAGACTATACTCAATGCATTTTGCGAAAAATTGTTTCCATGAGAATAAATTCAATATGACGCTAAACCCTGACACAGTTCCTTCAATATTTAGTTTCCCTTTTCATCTAACAAAGGTATTGAGAACACTAATTTCATTCTTATAGCTATTTTGTTTACGTTCATTAGCATTAGAAAGCTTTGTTAAAATATTAGATTCAATATTATAATTTGTTCTACATTTAAAAAAATACCCATTATATTTAGCTTTTCAAATCTGTGATTTTAGACTGGGACACAAAAGTGTTAGAACATAAAGTACATTAAGTAATAATTTATTCCAATGTTAGTTTTGTTTACTATTTCAGGAAGAACAGACCATACTCTCCTATGGTGCACACATTAATATACTTATCTTATTTATCTAACAAAAATATACAACTATACTGGTAGAAAATGTTTACTTAACGTCCTGAATATAATTTACTGAAGAGGAATACAGGTACCTAATTTCAAGTTAATTTTATTTTTGTACTCATATGTATATCGTCACTGAAAATCCAGTATCCTATTTATTCTGCTAAATTTTTTACTTGTTTTTATTTACTTACATACCGCCTTAGGTATATATCGTTGTATTACCACTTGCATATTACTAATTATAATTATTATTACCTATTACTACTTCCATAACAATTGCTTAAATTGTTGAGGTGTACATTAAAAATGAACTTCTTGATTAGCTTCACATACATTCAATATCGCATTCATATGGAACTAGGGAATAAAAATCATGAAATAAGAATTGCTTCGTCAGCCTGGAATCGAACCCAGCATATTTGCATTTTTAATTCAACATTTTCACAGCTTTACTGCAAACACTCTTAACAAGCTCTTTTTATAGTTCTTGTTCACGATTTTATGCATAAAGCAAAAAAAGTATACCTGGAATCACTGAGAAAAAACTGCGAAAACAAAATTAAAGCTGCATTATGCCCTCTGTGATACTTATATCACGTTTATAAGACACTTTAAATGTAGCTATGTGATATTCAAGCTAAATGATAATATTTCCTTTTGTTTTCTTCAGTTGTGGGATGAAATTCCGTCTAGTTAATTAAGTGATTCTATTCAACACCCAAAAGAACACTCACGGTCTAATCTCTGTGCATAAATGCTGACGACCATAAAGAACATGTTGCAATTATTTCCTACTAAGGTATTCTTAAAATGTAATTATAGCTGTTTTAAATTTCACTGTTTTCCCATTACAACCAATGTATTGCAAACGATCTTAAATGGCTTTTGCCATCCACTGCACTTCTTCAATTCACTTGCATTGGTCTGCGCAGCCACACCTGTAGGGGCTTGCTCTTGCCAGTACTTCAATGGCTGGTTTTAACCTGAAATAGTCCCGTTGAGTTATTCAACTCTTTTAACGCACCAAGGAAAATTTACGCAAACAAAAACGGGTCAGTTGGCCACCTGTTATAAGACAGGAGTTAAACGCAATTTAAAAGCGATATTTTAATTACATAGTAAGAGAAAATGCTGATATGGGTAACATGAGTAATAACTGAATTTACAAGTATGACTACCTATTACTTTAAATGTGTCAATTTAATAATGTCCATGTATTGAAATGTTCCTTATTCTGTATTTGTTACATGTATGTGCAACTCTCATTATCTAGGAGAGGCTGTGCTGAGTCAGAGTATACGCATATATCCAACTATAAAAATTGGAGCAGGGGGTTCGTGGTAGGCAATACGTCGCTGGACGAAGATTGTATAACAATAGTTGCGCCCTGTCACTTTGTTACCAACACTTGATGCAGCCCTGAAAATAATTGTAGATAAATCTCTGTGAGCCGCTAATTACTCGCTGCTGTTTGGCATGCACAAGTTTTTAAAAGCCTGATCTACGGATTGTGGGTGACTGGCAATTTTTGAAACAATGATCATTGATACTCATTCATTTACATTGTTTTTATACCGTTTGGCACATAATAATAATAATAATAATAATAATAATAATAATAATAATAATAATAATAATAATATAATGACACAGAAACTCACACACAAACAACTTCAGTCACACTGAATTGCCATAACTTCAAACTTCAGGAAAGATTGGCTACACCCTTGGATATTAGTATTACAGTCACACACACACACACAAACGCGTGAGCACACAGCAATACCTCCAGAGGGAGGATTGTGAATAATTAATTAACCGGAACATTATTCCGGCAATTGAAAATGAAATGTCGAGTTCCAAAATCTGTAGGCATGCTAACCACTAGATCAAAGAGACACTGGCCGCGCCGTGGGCGAGCAGTTAGACCATTGCTAAGGCAGCCTGGGTTCGATACCAACCGACTGCATGTAGGATTTGTGGTGAACAAAGCGGCGCAGGGGCGAGCCTTCTCCGGTTTCCCCCGCCATCATATTCTACTAGGGCCCAATCTTCCTTGCATCACCATACCTTAGTAGTAAAAGCGGGCGTTAAACAAACAAAAGAGAATAAAGAAGAGTAGTGTGTACAAGCTGGTTCACAAACACTTGTATAAGCTGGTTTGGGAACTACCTCCGTTAAAGTTTGGGGATGGTACTGGAACAGCCTTGGCGAGTGTGTGTGAAACAGGATGCTCGCGAAATAGAAAGTAGGCTAGTTAGGGAAAGGGGTAAGACCTTGAACATTTGGTAAACATTTAACACTCTAAAATTTCTTTCGATCACAGCTAACAATCAACATCCCCCCCTGCTGAAAAAAAAGAAGCAATATGACGGGGGTAACAGAACAGCTGCCTCGGAGCTTTATAGAAATAAGAAATATTTATCTCAACAGAAAAAAAAAAACTCGAGATAACAGGCCTGCCCGGATAATGAATAATCATTCCAATACATGACCTAGATTTGTGGTAATTATAACTAGGAAAATTCAAATTGCAATTTCGCGATATACTAGATAAAAATGACCTTCTGATTCCTAAACATGGGACAAATATACAATAGCTATGTACTATGAGTCAAACACTACACCCCATACTTGCTAAATAACTAATACATATATTTAATTGGGGAAATAATTACAGATAAATACTATTTTATAACCCATAACGATTTAAGCTCCCATTTACAGCCACAGCTTATGAAAGCATCAATAACGTCCGCATTAAATCAGCCTCTATAGAAAAGCGTTTCATATAATTTATTTTCTAAAAATACATGCACATTAACAGGAAATTATTTCAAGAAATAATCATAATTAGCCATAAAATATCTGGACTTCAACAAAAAACCGTCAGAGACAAAACATGGCTTACACGACAATGAAACGTGTGAACATTCCTAATTAACACAAGATAAATATAAACAGACAATTACCGATGATTTAAACTTCTCTTGAGGGTAACAAGAAGGGGAAATGCGAATAGATATAAACGGAAAAAGCAGAATGTAGAATGCACACCACAAGATAAAAAAACACTAAATATTTAACTATTGGCACGATACCTACACACCAAGACAAAGAAAAAATTTCTTTACAATTACTTTATAACATAGCACCAGAGCAATCAGCTACCACAATTCTATGTTAAATAGAATGCTAATAACTGCAAAACGCTTAAATGACCATACACCAAACTATTACATTGATTTCAGCGGAAGAGAACAGACCAGCTGATTCCTGGCTACAATAACTACACAACTCTTTAACATTTACAATAAAATACTGATCAGAGACTTTAACGAGAAATAACAATGAATATTTAGAAACAAAACCTTGACCAACATTACAAATAACAATAGAACGCTTTTAGATGACACTCAAAATAACCCATTGAATGTACACTTAGAGGAATACAAACGTTGACAAGTGAAAGAGTATATTTACTAACGACCAAGAACCTGGAAACAGCATGTGTGCAATTATCTTAGAAGTAGGTCGGACAACATAAATAGATTATCATGCTTCCGCTTTTCAATAACGAATCAGATTGTTAAGCTATTCAATAAATACTGATAGAATTGTTTTAACATGAAATAACAAGGGGCGCTTATCAATCCCGTGTAACAGAAAAAGAAAACTGAATGCATGACTGAACTTAAGGCACAAATGACTTACATATATACTTATGCATCTGACGGCTCGGGGGGGGGGGGCTCGAAAACACTTTAAAAATAGTTATCTCGGGAACAGTTAATCCTCGCGAGACGGGACAAAACTTTCAACACAGGTAATATTGCTCGAGAGAACAAATTTGATTGCAGGTTATTGATTCGAGGACATTTAAGGTTCTAGCGTAATTTTCAACTATTAGACGGCCAGTAACATGGAAAACTGTATATTGATGTATTTAGCATATGCATTTAAGATTATAAGTACTTTTTAACCTAAAGAACCCGCTTCAATACCTGACCGGATGGGCTTTCATTCCATGGGTGAATAACTCTTTGAGGAATGGGACAGAACCAGAGCGAATAAAAGTGAAACGGATACTCCTCCGTCAACTTTGAATAACGATACAAATAAATAATTATCATTAGCTGCTTGCATCGAATCTATTAAGGCTCCGTTTTTATAACTCCGAAATTAAAAGCGGTTTATAGCTTAAATAAATATATAAATGAAGGTGAATTATTAGGCCATTAATCTTACTTATTTAAGACCCTCCCAACCAGTACAAGAATTACATTTGCGCTATCACACATCCAAGAAATATTAATTACACTAATTAAAACAGAAATAACGATCAAAATTGGGTACAATAAAAGCACTATCAGGCCTGACATATAAAAAATACTCGTATATGCAAAACTTTCGGTTCTATACCAAAAACGACAAACACCATTACTACAAATCGCTCGAACAGCCTACAGCTTCACTCAGCATTAAGCTATAACTTGAAGCATTCATCACACGACTTTACGATTGTGCATAAGTAAATAATTTAAAACAAAGGAGAATATTTAGTAGCCTATTATCACAAACTCTGAATAAAAAATATGCATGCTCGCTCATTCTTGGCTAACACAAGCGATAAGGGAAAAAACGAATCATACTGCTACAACAAAATGATCTGACTTGCCTCAGACAATGAAGAACAGACACCACAGGGGAAACACAATTCCAAACTGCAACAATACCTAATGATGTTGAATACATCAAAAATACGCAACGAATACAATTTGAATAAAAAAAGGTGTATACATATGTATCAATAGAATTAAAAACAAGCTAATAGCATTATAAAACAACAGAGATTTGATCGCCATCTTTTATGAGAGGACTTATAAGGAATTCTTATACAATGTCACTTTAAAAAAAGAATCAAATAATCTCTGGAATGCATATATAAATAACAAACATCACACGCACAGAAATGTAGCAGCGGTTTGATACATTTGACACACACACATATTTAGCATTTTAAGTACTTCTTGCCCTAGCTTACCTTTGAAGAGGCCTCACTCGATTGACTATCCATTCACATGACTTCTCCTATCCATTCTTCAATAAACTATTATTGCAAAGCTTATTTCTCTGAAAACTAAGAAGAGTATATAACATAAAATAAAATGTAAAAATGAAGGGTGAATCATTGATCAAACGCTAATAACGTTATAAAAGAACAGAGGGGCGATTCCCCAATCCATTCATGAGAGGTTTTTACTTCTTACAAGGAAGAAATACCCGCCCCCCAGAAAATATGTAGAAGCTCCATTAATGTTTTCGCAAAACAGACATACTTTACACTACAAACTCATTCACGGTTAAACAGTATGTTGTGTACAGGAAAACAGGTCACTGCCATTTACACGAAAGAAGAATTATCAATGAAACGGGCTTACCAAAATAACTCTAAGGGCCGACCAGGATTCGCCGGTGTTTTCCGTAAAGAGAGATGCTATCGGTAAAATACATAACTACAGCTGACGTATATGTCTCATACAAAACTGCTTAACCTGTTCAACACTGCTTTCAGCTTTGTACAGCGCATGAATACCGAAAAATCGTATCATTATATAAACTAATAATTCATGTACCTATTGTCACCTTCCCCTTAACGATGCTGATTATAAGCGTAAAAACGTAGAATTTGTATATCAGAGGACTATAGGACAATCATGAGTGGTAGGTATATCAGATAATATTCTTTTTTATTCAATTAAGCGCACTACTTATGCCGATTAGCATCTAAATGATAACTTCAATGGCGAGGAATAGTTAAATGAATTACAAGGAAACTAATGGGCATACACTTCAAAGCGACAACAACAAAAACGGTGTGCCGGTAAATACCATTCGGTAAAAATGACATTTGGAATGTAACATGACAGAATTGTATTTTCTGTACTGCTTCCATTTAGTAAATAGAGGAAGTATTCGAATCGCTTAAAAAATCTATTTATCTTTTAAAATACATGTTTTGAAGACCTCTGAACCAACGCATGTCCGAGGACAGTATAGCTCAAAAACTCCGGTTTTTGCTTCAATTTTAAGCTACTTCCAGTTTCTCAAACTGGAAGCGACGTCTCGATTCACTCTTGTTGCTTTACTCAAGACAATGCGAAGAAAATAGAGATACAATGACAATTGCATGGCAATACATTATAAAAAATCTATTTAACCGAGGGATTTCCACTAATTTCGATATTTATAAGGAGCAATGGAGTAACAACAAGCTTGAATAGCATAAGTAAACAGCAGAAATAAAGCTTGATAGACATTTTTATATTCATTTTGACTATCAGGATAGTTCAGTACAGTTTTATAATTCCGCTAATGAATATTTCTTTCATACATCGCACCGAAAGGAATACCTAGCACGGGATAACGGTTTGCCTACAGAATTATTGCACGTCGACATCATTATTACATTAAAAGTACACAAAAGAAGAAGAAATGGAAATTCAATTCTTTTTGAGATAGGTAAAACAACAATGCATTTTAAAATGATACAGCTTCAATCATCACTTCTAACCAGATATGCAATCAACACAAGAAACAATATTTAACATTCAATGCACTTAGTTATATTAACACACTGCATCAGTGGTCGAGTGATTAGCGAGCTGACATCTCACCCAGAGATCCAGGGATCGATTCCCAGGCTGTGGGTGTGGGAATATTTCTTTATCCGGAATTATTCCCTATCCCCCACAGAGTCTGGCAATTATGAATGATAGAATGAATATGCATGAGTATAGTAATATAGAATTTATTAGCTTAACGTTCTAAACCTACAGTAATACGAGCGGGTTCATAGCTCAAAATCCCCTGCCCTATATGACCACAGAAGTTAAAGGGGCTATACAGATCACGCAATGAAAATATATTGTTATATCGCGATCACATGCTTTTGACAAATAAATCAACTTCTTCTAATGACACAATTTAACATTAGCAAACATCAGATATCAGCACCGGCACGATACAATACGGATCCAAGACTAGCATAAGAAGCACATAATATGAATGTTTTTCCAATCAGGCTCCATCAATAATATAGGTATATTGTAACACTCCTTCATGAGATATAATTACGGAATGCATATAACTCAAACTATTTCTAAGGAGCACATACATTCAGGAGTGACTGCTATTATATTCTTATGTGCTCGCTTTATAACATGGAATATTTTTAGCGCCTTATGCGGATGATTATTATTAATTTGTCAAATTTCAGGTAAAATCACGACTGCGATCCAAGAGCAAGCATTACATTTTTGGATTTGCATGAGAGCTGTTATAATAGCCTAAGGATAACTCCATGCCGAGCTGCAAACGTCATATATAATCACTCCACGATAGTCTTAAGAAACTCAACTCATCAAAATGCTAGCGTAATAATAAGCAAGCGTGAAGGTTTGACTATGTGTATAAAGCAACATTAGATTATTTGGTTAAGAAACTCAACAACCCAATTCTGATACAAAGAATAGAATTGAGAGTCCATCAGAAAGCAAAATACAGTAGTAACAAATGAAATTAAATAATGAACACTAAATCTTCATTCAAGACAAAAACCAAATTGCAATGCAATATTTCGGTTTTATTAATCTATATTATTATTTCCTATTATAGTGGAAAGCACATCTCACACATTCGTTAGATATAATCTTTTAATATGTATGCTATATGATTCTTTAATTTCACATTTCATTAATTATTTTTCTGTTTCACGACTAATTTTGGTCAGTGAACATATTTATTAATTATTATAAAAAGTTAAAAACGAAACCTAAAAAAATAATGTAACACAATGCAATGCATACAATCATTTTATTAATAAATAGCACTTAGAATTAACAGAAGTTTTATTATTTTACACCCTTAACACCGAATCCCAGTCCTTTCCCGACAATCTAAATAGAATACATTTATTTTTAACACCTATAAAATACCTATATTATTGATGGAGCCTGATTGGAAAAACATTCATATTATGTGCTTCTTATGCTAGTCTTGGATCCGTATTGTATCGTGCCGGTGCTGATATCTGATGTTTGCTAATGTTAAATTGTGTCATTAGAAGAAGTTGATTTATTTGTCAAAAGCATGTGATCGCGATATAACAATATATTTTCATTGCGTGATCTGTATAGCCCCTTTAACTTCTGTGGTCATATAGGGCAGGGAATTTTGAGCTATGAACCCGCTCGTATTACTGTAGGTTTAGAACGTTAAGCTAATAAATTCTATATTACTATACTCATGCATATTCATTCTATCATTCATAATTGCCAGACTCTGTGGGGGATAGGGAATAATTCCGGATAAAGAAATATTCCCACACCCACAGCCTGGGAATCGAACCCGGGATCTCTGGGTGAGATGTCAGCTCGCTAATCACTCGACCACTGATGTAGTCTGTTAATATAACTAAGTGCATTGAATGTTAAATATTGTTTCTTGTGTTGATTGCATATCTGATTAGAAGTGATGATTGAAGCTGTATCATTTAAAAATGAGTTGTTGTTTTACCTATCTCAAAAAGAATTGAATTTCCATTTCTTCCTCTTTTGGGTACTTTTAATGTAATAATGATGTCGACGTGCAATAATTCTGTAGGCAAACCGTTATCCCGTGCTAGGTATTCCTTTCGGTGCGATGTATGAAAGAAATATTCATTAGCGGAATTATAAAACTGTACTGAACTATCCTGATAGTCTAAATTAATATAAAAATGTCTATCAAGCTTTATTTCTACTGTTTACTTATGCTATTCAAGCTTGTTGTTACTCCATTGCTCCTTATAAATATCGAAATTAGTGGAAATCCCTCGGTTAAATAGATTTTTTATAGTGTATTGCCATGCAATTGTCATTGTATCTCTATTTTCTTCGCATTGTCTTGAGTAAAGCAACAAGAGTGAAACGAGACGTCGCTTCCAGTTTGAGAAACTGGAAGTAGCTTAAAATTGAAGCAAAAACCGGAGTTTTTGAGCTATACTGTCCTCGGACATGCGTTGGTTCAGAGGTCTTCAAAACATGTATTTTAAAAGATAAATAGATTTTTTAAGCGTTTCGAATGCTTCCTCTATTTACTACATGGAAGCAGTACAGAAAATACAATTCTGTCATGTTACATTCCAAATGTCTTTCTTTACCGAATGGTATTTATCGGCACACCGTTTTTGTTGGTTTCTTTGTTTTTTGAGTTATTGTGTATACTGGCATATGAACATACAAATCCACTGACGTTTTTCTCTGAATATACAATTTTTGGCTTCAGTGGGACCTCAAAAAAGCTTTGGGTGGAATACAATGTATGTATGTATGTATGAATGCATGGGTGTCTGTGTGCATGATTGTATGTCTGTATTTGTATGTCTGAGTGTAAGTATGTGTGTATGTATGTATGCATGTCAGTATGTATGAGTCTATGTCTGTATGTGTATGTCTATGTGTAAGTAAGTATGTGTATATGTATGTAGGCATTTATGTTTGTATTTGCATGTCTGCGTGTCTGTCTCTATGCGTCTATGTCTGTATGTAAGTATGTATGTAAGTATGCATGTCTGTATATATGTGTGTATGTATGCCTGTATGTCTGTGTGGGTGTATGTATGCATGTTTGTATGTATGGGTGTATGTATGTTTGTATTTGCGTGTCTGCGTGTCTGTCTGTATGTGTGTCTTTGTCTGTATGTGTATGTAAGTATGTATGTAAGTATGCATGTGGGTGTAAGTATGCATGGGTGTATGTATGTATGGGTGTATGTATGCATGTCTGTTTGTATGGGAGTATGTACGTATGCATCTATGTATGTATGTATGTATGTATGTATGTATGTATGTATGTATGTGAGTATGTATGTCTGTCTGTATGCGTGTCTGTATGTATGTACGTAGGCATCTCTGTATGTCTGTATGGAAATGTAAATGGCGTGTTATTTATGGACGCTCTTTATCTGCTGTGGTTCTTAGCGTCCCATTCTAAATTGGGCGTGAAAGACCGCTTAATTTTGCTCAGAGGCCTCTCTATCAGGCTTGAGGTTCTTTTACGTGCCGTAAATCTACGACCCGGGACCCACGGCTTTACTTCCCTTCCGAAGGAAGCCATGCTAAGGAAAAATCCATCGTCTTCCGCCGGGTTTGAACCCGCGACCTTGGGTATATGAAGTCAGCATGGTAACCATTACACCACGGAGGGCGACGTATGTATGTATGTATGTATGTATGTATGTATGTATGTATGTACGGGCGTATGTATGAATCTATGTATGTTTTTATGTATGTGTATGCATGCTTTCCCTACTTTTTACTGTAAGTTCCTTTGTTTTTTTCATTCCTATACCCGCTTAGAAGCTATGAAGGACTCTAAAGTAAAATTGACTTAGGGATAGCGCATATATTAAATGAGATTGTAAGTAAACCAAAGATGCCCTTTTTTCGGTGTATGTTCCAAGATTCTAAATAATAGACGAATTTAGCTTTATAACTTCAAAAAACATTGTTAAAATAGCTTGTGACCAATGAATGGTACCCTTAGCGCACTTCTTGTATATATGTTGAAGAATAAACTAATCGTTGTTAACGTTCTTATTTTCGCATTTTAATTATTGATATGAGTATATATGCATTATAAAAAACACTATTTCCAATGTAAGCAATTCGCTTTGAAGTGAATGCCTATAAGTTTCCTTGTAATGCATTTAACTATTCCTCGCCATTGAAGTTATCATTTAGCTGCTAATCGGCATAAGTAGTGCGCTTAATTGAATAAAAAAGAATATTTTCTGATATACCTACCTCTCATGATTGTCGTGTAGTCCTCTGATATACAAATTCTACGTTTTTACGCTTATAATCAGCATCGTTAAGGGGAAGGTGACAATAGGTACATGAATTATTAGTTTATATAATGATACGATTTTTCGGTATTCATGCGCTGTACAAAGCTGAAAGCAGTGTTGAACAGGTTAAGCAGTTTTGTATGAGACATATACGTCAGCTGTAGTTATGTATTTTACCGATAGCATCTCTCTTTACGGAAAACACCGGCGAATCCTGGTCGGCCCTTAGAGTTATTTTGGTAAGCCCGTTTCATTGATAATTCTTCTTTCGTGTAAATGGCAGTGACCTGTTTTCCTGTACACAACATACTGTTTAACCGTGAATGAGTTTGTAGTGTAAAGTATGTCTGTTTTGCGAAAACATTAATGGAGCTTCTACATATTTTCTGGGGGGCGGGTATTTCTTCCTTGTAAGAAGTAAAAACCTCTCATGAATGGATTGGGGAATCGCCCCTCTGTTCTTTTATAACGTTATTAGCGTTTGATCAATGATTCACCCTTCATTTTTACATTTTATTTTATGTTATATACTCTTCTTAGTTTTCAGAGAAATAAGCTTTGCAATAATAGTTTATTGAAGAATGGATAGGAGAAGTCATGTGAATGGATAGTCAATCGAGTGAGGCCTCTTCAAAGGTAAGCTAGGGCAAGAAGTACTTAAAATGCTAAATATGTGTGTGTGTCAAATGTATCAAACCGCTGCTACATTTCTGTGCGTGTGATGTTTGTTATTTATATATGCATTCCAGAGATTATTTGATTCTTTTTTTAAAGTGACATTGTATAAGAATTCCTTATAAGTCCTCTCATAAAAGATGGCGATCAAATCTCTGTTGTTTTATAATGCTATTAGCTTGTTTTTAATTCTATTGATACATATGTATACACCTTTTTTTATTCAAATTGTATTCGTTGCGTATTTTTGATGTATTCAACATCATTAGGTATTGTTGCAGTTTGGAATTGTGTTTCCCCTGTGGTGTCTGTTCTTCATTGTCTGAGGCAAGTCAGATCATTTTGTTGTAGCAGTATGATTCGTTTTTTCCCTTATCGCTTGTGTTAGCCAAGAATGAGCGAGCATGCATATTTTTTATTCAGAGTTTGTGATAATAGGCTACTAAATATTCTCCTTTGTTTTAAATTATTTACTTATGCACAATCGTAAAGTCGTGTGATGAATGCTTCAAGTTATAGCTTAATGCTGAGTGAAGCTGTAGGCTGTTCGAGCGATTTGTAGTAATGGTGTTTGTCGTTTTTGGTATAGAACCGAAAGTTTTGCATATACGAGTATTTTTTATATGTCAGGCCTGATAGTGCTTTTATTGTACCCAATTTTGATCGTTATTTCTGTTTTAATTAGTGTAATTAATATTTCTTGGATGTGTGATAGCGCAAATGTAATTCTTGTACTGGTTGGGAGGGTCTTAAATAAGTAAGATTAATGGCCTAATAATTCACCTTCATTTATATATTTATTTAAGCTATAAACCGCTTTTAATTTCGGAGTTATAAAAACGGAGCCTTAATAGATTCGATGCAAGCAGCTAATGATAATTATTTATTTGTATCGTTATTCAAAGTTGACGGAGGAGTATCCGTTTCACTTTTATTCGCTCTGGTTCTGTCCCATTCCTCAAAGAGTTATTCACCCATGGAATGAAAGCCCATCCGGTCAGGTATTGAAGCGGGTTCTTTAGGTTAAAAAGTACTTATAATCTTAAATGCATATGCTAAATACATCAATATACAGTTTTCCATGTTACTGGCCGTCTAATAGTTGAAAATTACGCTAGAACCTTAAATGTCCTCGAATCAATAACCTGCAAACAAATTTGTTCTCTCGAGCAATATTACCTGTGTTGAAAGTTTTGTCCCGTCTCGCGAGGATTAACTGTTCCCGAGATAACTATTTTTAAAGTGTTTTCGAGCCCCCCCCCCCCGAGCCGTCAGATGCATAAGTATATATGTAAGTCATTTGTGCCTTAAGTTCAGTCATGCATTCAGTTTTCTTTTTCTGTTACACGGGATTGATAAGCGCCCCTTGTTATTTCATGTTAAAACAATTCTATCAGTATTTATTGAATAGCTTAACAATCTGATTCGTTATTGAAAAGCGGAAGCATGATAATCTATTTATGTTGTCCGACCTACTTCTAAGATAATTGCACACATGCTGTTTCCAGGTTCTTGGTCGTTAGTAAATATACTCTTTCACTTGTCAACGTTTGTATTCCTCTAAGTGTACATTCAATGGGTTATTTTGAGTGTCATCTAAAAGCGTTCTATTGTTATTTGTAATGTTGGTCAAGGTTTTGTTTCTAAATATTCATTGTTATTTCTCGTTAAAGTCTCTGATCAGTATTTTATTGTAAATGTTAAAGAGTTGTGTAGTTATTGTAGCCAGGAATCAGCTGGTCTGTTCTCTTCCGCTGAAATCAATGTAATAGTTTGGTGTATGGTCATTTAAGCGTTTTGCAGTTATTAGCATTCTATTTAACATAGAATTGTGGTAGCTGATTGCTCTGGTGCTATGTTATAAAGTAATTGTAAAGAAATTTTTTCTTTGTCTTGGTGTGTAGGTATCGTGCCAATAGTTAAATATTTAGTGTTTTTTTATCTTGTGGTGTGCATTCTACATTCTGCTTTTTCCGTTTATATCTATTCGCATTTCCCCTTCTTGTTACCCTCAAGAGAAGTTTAAATCATCGGTAATTGTCTGTTTATATTTATCTTGTGTTAATTAGGAATGTTCACACGTTTCATTGTCGTGTAAGCCATGTTTTGTCTCTGACGGTTTTTTGTTGAAGTCCAGATATTTTATGGCTAATTATGATTATTTCTTGAAATAATTTCCTGTTAATGTGCATGTATTTTTAGAAAATAAATTATATGAAACGCTTTTCTATAGAGGCTGATTTAATGCGGACGTTATTGATGCTTTCATAAGCTGTGGCTGTAAATGGGAGCTTAAATCGTTATGGGTTATAAAATAGTATTTATCTGTAATTATTTCCCCAATTAAATATATGTATTAGTTATTTAGCAAGTATGGGGTGTAGTGTTTGACTCATAGTACATAGCTATTGTATATTTGTCCCATGTTTAGGAATCAGAAGGTCATTTTTATCTAGTATATCGCGAAATTGCAATTTGAATTTTCCTAGTTATAATTACCACAAATCTAGGTCATGTATTGGAATGATTATTCATTATCCGGGCAGGCCTGTTATCTCGAGTTTTTTTTTTCTGTTGAGATAAATATTTCTTATTTCTATAAAGCTCCGAGGCAGCTGTTCTGTTACCCCCGTCATATTGCTTCTTTTTTATCAGCAGGGGGGGATGTTGATTGTTAGCTGTGATCGAAAGAAATTTTAGAGTGTTAAATGTTTACCAAATGTTCAAGGTCTTACCCCTTTCCCTAACTAGCCTACTTTCTATTTCGCGAGCATCCTGTTTCACACACACTCGTCAAGGCTGTTCCAGTACCAACCCCTATCTTTAGCGGAAGTATTTCCCAAATCAGCTTATACAAGTGTGTGTGAACCAGCTTGTACACACTACTATGAAGCTATAGCTACATATCAATATTGTAACTCTGCTTATATTTTTCGTATGCTGAAGGACCTGAACGTAGTGAATTGCTTATCTCCACAATAAAATATGAAAACTAATATGATATTTTTTGGGGGTAGCGTAACGATAATGCATTTTTACAGTTCCATTTATTAAACAGTAAAGGTGTGTAATCATATTATCTAAGTTTGCCGGGCTTGTAGGCCGTGGTCCAGTAAATGGTATAACCGACGTTTCGCGTAAAGCTGTGTTCGGCATCTTCAGGGTGAGAGTCTAGTTCCGGAGTCCAGGCAACTGAAAGCCTGAGCCTCTACATATGTAATCATATGTTATGCCCATTATAGATATTTTTAGTAACCGGTACTTAAATTACTATTTTTAATTTCTAATTATTTTCAATGATTATTTTCTCGATATAATAGAATAAACTATGATTTTCTGTTTTTGCATGCCTATTTTAATTTTTTGGAATCCATAAGAAATCGAGTGACCTTTTATTAAATTTTAATGTTAATTTGAACCTAATAAACCCTACTGGCATTGCTCTATATAGTAAATAATCACTCCTTCTATCTCCCCCTCTTTCTGCCTCTTATTCCTTCTCTTATATGTTTCAAGTGCAACGATTTCGACGGCCTCACGGCAAAGTGTACAATATAGAATATAGGGCTCGTGAAAAGAAATCTTTATTTTAGTAGAACTTCCTCCATAAAGAGGCTGCCAATAAAGCAAAATACATAGATTACAAATAATACTTTTAAACATTAAAACGTATAAGCACGATTAAAATATATTAAATGGTCTTATGTTTATATTATAATATGTAAGTTATATAATATGAAAAAGCCTTTGCCGAGGCAGTTTCCAAGAATGACTATGGCACCTCGCTTTGCTGTAACCGCAATATTGTATAGCCTCTCCTTGTCAAGTCCTATGGAGAACCACAATTTAACAACGTGTCCAGGAATTGTGACCCGGGTTCATTTTGTCTTTGTAGTATATCAAGGTTGACAAATAAATAGATTGTTTCTATCTGTCGACTTCATCTGGCTACCCACTATGGGATTCAAAAGCGCCGTAAGATCCAATATGGTTCCTTGTTTACCTGAGGGTCGTAAGGCAATGATATCTATGCATATTACTCCCATCAGTGGCATCACCAGGCACCTCTTCGTGAACAGAAAACCCATGATTTCGTAGGGAGCTGGCGATCATGTGACTACAGCTGATGATTTCGGAGCACTTCTTACGAGCAGGCACTCAGGACATGGGCAAGAGTGCTGTGGCAGCGCCGATAGGGGGTGTGGTCCTGGAATTTACCCAAAAGGCGGACCGACCATATGTTAGTAGTCATCTCTCCATGATAAGCCTCGGAGAGCTCTAATATATATATTTACTGGTGTGTACGCACTAAAACGTTATACACATTTTCCTTTGTGTGGGGAGTTCAGCGGATAGTTGGAACTCTTTAGTTCTCAATAGCTATTGGATATTTATTGCATCAGGAAGATGATGGGTGCGGGATATGAATTGAGGATTCATTTTTCCTCCAAGTTTCTGCACACAGCCAAGGCTTTCCTGTCTTAGATCTCTGTTGCTGTTGCTTGCTATAGATAAATTGTTGCAAATGTTGATGTATTCCAGCTTTACTTCCCAAACGGCGGAAATTAAATTAAGAATACTCCTTGACATGACAATGGAGTGGGTAGAACGGGCGATAAGAGTATTTTTTGTCGCTATTGAGTGCAAGCTTCTCAAACTTATTTGCCTTCCAAACTTAACACTTTTATTTGGTTTGAAATTTAGGTAACCTATGAGATTATAAATTTAATACTGAAATAAATAGTACTTCTAAAGTTTATATATTGCAATTTTTATTTTATTTTTTTTGGTGAATTCACTATTAAGTTTCTTAATTTTAACTTGCATCTTTAGAAACCTACGTTTTGCGCTGTGTTTCAAACAATTTCCCATAATTACTGTAATTCAAGATGCATTAAATATTCGGCTGTTAGAAAACCAATACAGAGTTCATTGCGTGAATATAGTAAGTTTTTGGAGAGAAAGCCACAGTTTATTTAGAAATAGTCCTACCACATAATATCCATTATGAATGGACTTCCCTTAAAATTACAAGAACACACTTAAATCTGTTTTCTTATTATTGTATTTTAGGATATACAACAGAATGTTTCATGTATTACGTCCCTTGTTTGATATTTTATGAATATACTTACATTGTTTTCTTTCAGTTGAATCAGAGCACGTTATACTTATCAATTTGTAGATGTTGTATTAAGACCTGATATTGAAATGCCATGAATTCAGCCATGAGCAGGAGACTAGGCTTTTTAAGTATAATAATCGACACTAAAAAGTAAGAATTTCAGTGCTTTCCAACAAAGCTTGAGAAACTCTAAAATTAACTACAGTAACACATGTCGACCACATTGTAGGTACAAGAAATCCTTATAGAACGTAGTGAAAAAGGGGGCGTGATGCTGAGGCAACGTTACTGCGTGAATCACTTTCTGCTTCACCGCATCTTCGCTGATACCTATCTGGCTCACGAGAAGTGCATGATATGGGAATCAAGAAAGTCAAATTTATGCTTCTCTTCTTTCATGCAACTCATCCGTGCTCACGATATATCAGCCATAGCCTGAATGCGCTTTATTTTCTCAAATAGAACAAATTATTCATTGTCATTAATTAGGGCAGTTGAACTTCTCATTTGCATATAAATCTCCCCATTTAATACTTTTAGTTTTACGAACAAACCAGATCTTTTGCCAAACGTTTTACTCTAATGACAAAAATGCTTCCTTACTGCTACTAAAATCCCATTTAGCACCTATGCCTAAGTAAGAATTAGTACAATCTATTGGAAATTTAGAGCAAATTTAACTAAAATACATTATTTGCATTACGATGCATAGTTAATATGAACCATTTAAGGGGACGTGGTACATCCAAATTTCGCTAAATTAAGGTATGTCCTTTTTCTATACAAATTTCAAAGTTATGTTGGTGAAGTTTGGTTCACTAACGGTCTAATGTTTATTTCTTCATAATAACATTTTAAGGAGAATCTGATCACATCCATATTAAGAGTAATATTCTTTTGGGTCAAGTAAATTTTGTATTTTTTTAACATTGCACTGAATAACTTAAGAAGTATTTGAGCTACATCCTTTAAAACTTGCATTTTAGCCCTGAAGTATCGTACCCGATCTTGTAAAAATGTTATCTTCCTGACGCTGATAGTTTCTTAGAAAGAGTAACAGCAATATTTAAAAATGTAATAAATGGGAAAATAGAGTTAAAGATTACAGTAGCTTAGTCTATTCCAGTTCCATATGAACGATCATCGCAATCGTCAAGATTTTTCACCTTTCATTATTGTTTATTCTTTTTTTTTTCCAAAACTTTTTGATTCTCTTATCTGATATTTTAAACATGATGCATCAATTTAACTTCATATTTTCCTCATATTTTTTCAACAATCGATCACACAATGTATTGTAATCAGCATACCAGTTTTGCGTGCGTTGTTCAAAACTATACTATTGAACGATATGTTCAAGTTTTGGGTTTTTATATCCAAACATTTTTTCAGAAATTTATGAATAGTCCATAAATATTGAATAAGAAACGGCTGCATATTTGTATTCATTTAATACAGAAACACCTGACACCTATCAATTTTCGAAATAAGAGGGAAACTGATGAACTACGGACTAGTCAAGATTAACGGTCGCCTACACACACACACACTAACCCACATTCACACATATAATATTGGTTTAAATTTTGGGTGTGTATTTTGACAGAGAAATAAATGTTACTTTTAAAATTATTCAACAGTTTTACATCTAGCTTAAGTTGTAATATAAATACATACTACGACTTCAACATATTCAAAATCTTAAAAAATATCTTCAAAACCCACTGACCAAAACTACGAGGAGTCTATCGACACCTGGTAGCCGAGGTGCTCAAGGAACGAACTCGTGAACGGAATTTCGGCAATTCATATGCCGCCAAGACCATGCTCCTCTGCTGAAATTCTTCTAGGTTTTCCTTAGTCCTTATAATCAAAAAATGCTGGCAATGTAGCCTAAACTTAAGTCTGGGAAGTTTCCTTCCCAATTTTTTTCCCCATTTATAATTTCATCTAATTTACTCACTTGGTATGTATCTATCAAGTGTTGCCGTATGTAGTAACAACGGGCGTTAAACACACACAAAAAAGGAGGAAGAAACCATGAAGATGCACATCAGAGAAAAACAAATACTACCGTCCGTTGCAATGGTTTGTAACCCATAAGTTCTAGCCAAGAGATTCTCTTATGGGTGCATGTTTTATCCTAAACAGAGTAACTGTGCATCTTTTGTGATTGATCAGTATCATTCATATGTACTTCTGTGGAGGATATGCAGCTATTTTACTCAATCGCGGTGGAAAGCAACGTAGCAGGTTCTCTACCTCGAAGATCTCCTCGTTTTGATTTCCCCCTTTATGTCCAGTTTTTGCACAAAATATCTCAACACTGCTTAAAGTACATCTTTAGGTGAACTGCTGACAACTTAATTTAGGGAAATGTCGAGTAACCCAGAAACTATGTGGTGCTCTTCTAACTTCATAACCGAATAAAATGCTAACAATAAGCTGGTAGAGTAGCTGATTGGTTAGCATCAGCGGTGCCGGTGCACTGGCGCTTAAACAAGCACACGGGAACCACGCTCAAAGGTTTCATATAATCAAACAAACATACCTTTTTAAGAATGTAAACAAATTTATTCGTTTTGGAAAGATTTCCTTTTAACAGCAATACATTTTTGCATTCGATGACATCAGTCTTTCAAGCAATGAGTCACTCTTCAAAAAGCATCCCAGAAACCAGGATTTTATAATGTTCCACGCCTTTATCTGGTGATAAAGTAATTCCACGCAGTTGATCTATACTTTGTAAAAAATAAATAAGGTACATGGTCATGGGTTTATCGTGTTGATCTTTGGGGTAATCAGATACTCAGTTGTTGGTTTTTGTGTATGTGGTGATATGCTATTTATGTAAAACTACTTTTCCTTTTGGATGTTTTTTCACAAAAATGTTAAGCTTTGGAGTAAACGATACATATGTACTAATCAGCAGCCAAGGCACATTTATCCTCAAACGCTATAAGTAGCAATATGGTTCTTTTTAGAAAAAAAAAAAAAAAGAAAGAAACAAGAAGAACTAGCAACCGTCTTCTTACACGCGCTGAAAAGTCATCGCCTTAGATTCTTTTCGAAAAATCTTTTAACATAATTAACTTCTTTTTTCGAAATTATAACAGTAGGAGCAGTATGTATTAACTAGAGCAGAGTCCTTTTTTGAATCCCGAAATATGCCATATCCGTTCCCCTTAATGTTTGATTGGTTGGTATGGTGGTGGGATGATGGTATGGTGATTAATCTTTCCAATAGCATGTGTAACTTATACGAAGTATAATGTGTTCGATTCTGTGAGGCGGCTCTCAGTTGTTACTTGCGGGGTATGTGGCTTGAGGGTGGGAGATTTGCGGGTGGGGGTATGTAATATCTGAGGCCTGACGATATGCGGTTTGAAGGTGTTAGATGTGTATGTTATTTGGGTAGTGTTTAACACCCGCTTTTACTGCTCTGGCACCGCAGGCGATAACACTGATGATACATGAAGATGGAGCCCCGGTGGAATGTAATGGCGGTGGAAACCGGAGAACCCGGAGAAAACGCGTTCCTGCGCCGCTTTGTCCACCACAAATCTCACATGTGGTCGCTTGGGATCGAACCCAGTGGTCTGACCACTCAGGCCATGGCGCGGCCAGATATGAATGGTGGGAGATATGTAGTATCTGCTAGTGTTTGTCGCATGAGGGTTGGGGTGTGTGTGCACGAAAGGAAAGTAACTAACCAATTTCATAAAATCGAATTGCGTCACTTAAATTCATGCTGTCGTCCACCTTAAAATCGTGAATCGCGTAAATTTGTGATTAGAAGTTATTAAAAAGTTAACGTGCAGATAACAGAACACATGGCATGCAGATCGGCCACCTGCCTTCAGGAAAAACGGGAAACAGGAGACGATTATATCCCGGAATTGTATACAGCACCTAGTCATAGGATTTATGCAATATATTTATAAAAACATGTTTAGGCCGCTTTCACTTGAACGCATATGCGCCGGAAGCATTTAGTTATTATACAGATGAATACTTCTACTTCTACATAACTCACCTGTTCGGAAAGCCATCAAATATGATGCACCTGGTGTTAAAAATTGATATAAATTTACAGCGGTAGTCATTAGTTACGGTGTTTGTGCATACTTAATCGGAGAAAGGTTTTCTTTACTTCACCTGTGTAGATATTAAGTGCAATGTAGGTAATGTTTAAAAAATAATATACATATTTACAGCGGAAGTCGTTAGTTACGGTGCTCATGCATACGTAATCAGAGCAAGGTTTTGTTTATTTCACCTGTCTTAATATCAAGTGCAATGTAGCTGATGTTTAAAAAATAATATTGATGATGATCATAATAATAAAAAAATATAATAATAATGATCATGATAATGAAAATAATAATAATAATAATAATAATAATAATAATAATAACAATAATAATTATAGCAACAATAATAATAATAATAATAATAATAATAATAATAATAATAATAATAATAATAATAATAATAATAATAATAATAATAATATTACTCTGGCTACAGCCACATGGCACCAAGAAAGGCTATTTATATGCTTCCCATTCCCAGACCTCATAACAATACCATTTCCTCCAGCAGAGTGCCCCCTCCAAGGAATATTGCATTGCTTCCTCTGTATGCACGCGCAACTTGTAATAAAGGTCATACTCTCCCCATTCCTCAAGGCCCGGGTTTGATCCCAAGCGATCGCATGTGAGATTTGCGGTGGACAAAGCGGCGCATGGGCGGGTTTTCTCCGGATTCTGCGGTTTCCCCCGCCATTACATTCGACCGGGGCTCCATCTTCATGTATCATCAGTGTCATCGCCTGCGGTGCCAGAGCAGTAAAAGCGGGCGTTAAACACTGCCAGAAAAAACTGTAATAGCCCGCCCCCTCACTGTATATTTTAAAAAACATACCCTCGCCATTTAGGGGAGGATGGTGATCTGTAAATATAGAAAGGCATTACAAAACGTGATTATATCTGTGTATATGGAGCACTCAGGTCATAAGAAAAGCGCCTATAAACAATAGTGTGTGAGCGTTACAAACTGATTGCATAAAGTTTAAACATGTTTTGTGAAATTTTTGTTGTTTTGCATTCAACAGCAACGACAATCTTCACGCAGAAAAGGAAGGTAAGCTTCCATATTTCTTCCCTATCAATTGTGTATTTTTAAAACATAATTTGTTTTTTAAAAATATGGCTAGTTAAGGGTGAATCTTACAAAAAAAAAAATACAATTCGCCAATCGTGTATATGATGTAATAGACCTCAAATGTGTTTATATCATATCAGCGAAAATCAAGCGTATATGCGGATACATATTAACTAAATAGTAGTTACAATATGAAACATTGAAATTACTCTCAGAGTTTCGCTTAGCTTATGAAAATTACAGTATTTACTACACATTTACAGTGACAAAACACTGGTTTACGAGTGCTTAGAGTATAACGTAATTACATTTCTTTCTAGTCTGTTTTCAAAAAGAGGTAGTATTCTCTGAATCTAAAACATATGCATCAGAGTTATTTCAGGTATTGGTCCCAGGTTATCATAATGTAAATGCGTTAAGCAGTTGAAGAACAATTTGTTGAAGAATTGGATAGAAACTTACATGAATGAATCAGCTCTGGGTTTTCTATTAGCGACAATTATAAGCAGTAAGAATAAATATTGAAGAACTGATAGAGAAAGTTATGTGAAATGCGTAACGTCAGATTTTTGTGCGTTAGTGTAGTTTGTCCCAATGAATTATAGCCCTGTACGCAGTGATTAACTCCGTATGAGCTTTGTTAAAAAAAAAAAAAAGTTTCAATTGGAATATATCGCAATAAAAAATCAGAATATCGTTTTTCTGATAAATGCAGTTTAGAATCCCTCTTGCTCTCTCTATCTCTCTCCTTAAACTATATAAATTACAATAATTGCTACATATTTGTAAAAACCACTAAAATACTTGAGCCTGTAATGTAGCGACATTAAAATGTTCTCTAGTCCGTTTTGCAAAACCATCATCATTCCTTTTTCGTATTGTTACGGTTTTTGTTGGCATGAAGCAGAAAATGAAAATCAAGGTAATAACATAGTGATCAGCTCTTAAAAGATTGTGTCAGTGACAAGGAAAAAAGCTGTTCGAACAGCTGCATAAAGTAACTGCTAATTGCGCTTAATCAGGCTGTGAAAGGAGCTAACTGTAATTTAGTGGATCACAAAACAATTATATCATGTTATTTAAACCGTATGCGTTTTGTTTAAAAATGAAGTTTCATATTTGAATATGGCTAAAAAATAACAGCAGTATTTTTCTGATAAAACATTTAATTTGCAATCTATATCTCTCTCATTAACCTACATGAATTTTAATGTGTACTACATATTTGCAGTAAAAAGATTACTTGCATCTTTCAGCTTACGGTGTAGTGACATTGCAGATTAGTCTAGTCTGTGTTCAAAAAATTGTAATCCCCTTTTCGTATTGAATCTGTTCTTTTTTGCGGTTATGAAGCTGAAATAGAAAATCACAGGGACCACATAGTGACAAACTCTTAAAGATTGGTCTCCTTGAACCTATAATAGCACTCGCATCTGGCTTATTTCTGATAATATTTTTATGTTAGAATTATGTAACTGGTTGTAAGAATAATTTGTTGAAAAATTGGGTAGAGAGAAAGTTATCAAAATGTATTAACTCTGGTGTCCTTATTAAATCATAAAAAGTTCGAAGTATAATTTATTGAAGAATGGAAAACATTAAATTAACTGACAGTTACACTTAATTGTACTGTGAAAAAACTAATTCTGCTTAATTGATTACAAAACGTATACAATGTCTTTAATTCTGGCTGGCTTTCGTATTAAAAAGAATAAAGTGTCTAGTTGGAATATAATATCAGAAATACTCTTTTCTAATAAGTGCAGTAAACATCTCTATCTTTTTGTGACATATAGCCGGCTATATATATATATATATATATATATATATATATATATATATATACATTAATATACGGCAAATCATTAAATCATAATAAATATCCTCAAAGAAATCCTAATACACTGATATATTGTTTTTAGGAGAACTTATGCAGCAGTTAGCAGAAATTGAGGATGAGAAGGCGTTCCTCCGAGTACAACCGCTGGAGGAATTGGAGACAGAGCATCCGAATAACATTAGGATGCTCCGCAAGGTACAAACCCGTTATGGGGGAGAGTATGTCCAGTTAGAGGCATTTCAAGTTTTCCTTCCGAGCAGATACGTCAGCCTGAGTGAGGTGCAGTTGAAGGAAACGTTTGGGAACTTTCGCTTGGTGTAGAACGGTTTGAGCCCAGCTGGAAGGTTCAAGACCTGCAAATTGTCCTTTATACTAGAGAATGTATGGTTTGCATTCTTTAAAATATCGTTATCTGTCATAATTAGAATATTAGTTTGCACTTACATATATAGACACATAACACATGTTACAGAATACAAATATTCGGGAGGAAAGCTATATTTCTCAGTGTTCGTCAAACCAAATGGTAATAGAAGGACTTGGGGAGCAAATTGAAGAAAAATGTCTACAAAACAACTTTCATAGAACATATTTATCATGACAAGTCTTTTCTATGTGTGTTTTGGGCAAAGGGAACAGCGAAGCAGGATCCCCCCCCCCTCGCATCACACCGGAAATCAGTGATCACACGACATCTGCAGATCCAGAGAGGTCATTGATGCTGCACCAGACACAATTAGAGATGACATAAACCAGAAGCAATTTCCTATAATAACAGGTAAAGAAAACCATTTAAATACAGGGTGTTTGTGCAACAAGTTTCTTATAGTGAAATTAAAAAAGCGGTTATCTCATACATTAGGTGTGTCTGATTTAAGTTTATTATATCAAAATTAAACAAAAACTAGCTACTTATGTGTTCTGTGGATTTGTTACAGCAAACCAGGAGAAACCATTAGATCCGACCGTCAAGAAGGTTTCTGGCACTCTGACTGCTCCATCAACCGTCCAGTTCTATAGCAATCAACCAGCTATCTAGAAATCTGTAGACTCCATGAGGACCTGCATACACCCAGCCAACCGAGCAGGATCACGCCGGTCGGATGACGTCACCTCAATCTGATTCATCCTGCCTGTCATCCCAAAGCAGTAGCAGCCGTCGACGAAAACAGAAAAAGGAGCACTGCCCGGCCCCACAAAAGTTAAAGGTTAGTGAAAATGCACATCCACATGCTGCTGCTGCTGCTGCTTTATAATGCAGACTTATAGAGTCTTCAAGGGATGGATTTATAACAACCGAATTGAAAATATAATATAGATACTTTGACCGTGAGAGATCTTAATGAAATGTAGTGCTCCTGCAATGATGGAAATAGAGGTCACAGAACAAATATATAGGTCTGGGTTAAAAATTGTTTGAGCCCTGGAAACTTTATACGATAGCTGTTTCTTTTTTTAAATTCCGATAGACTATAAATAAAAGACAAGTTCATAGAAAGCAATTACCTTACTACTAAACGTTTTGTACACTCATGGCTATTTTTCAACATAATCACCGAAAAGTTGGAGACATTTATCGTACTTGTGCACAAGCTTTGCAGTACCCGCTTCAAAAAAATGTTGCCGTCAATGACTTCAAATGAGAATTGACGTTGTTTTGAAAAACTTTCCTTGGTTTGAAGGTGCTGCCCTCCAAACCACGTCTTCAGTTCAGGAAAAAGGTGGAAGCCGCTGAGTACCAGGTCAGGACTGTAAAGCGGTTGATCGAAAATGTCCCATTTAAATTGTTCAAGGAGTCGATGGGTTGTGCCAGCAGTGTGTGAACGAGCGTTGTCATGGATCAACACAGTTCCTGAAGTCAGCATTCCTGATCGTTTGTTTTAAATGACTCTCCGCAAACGTCGTAAAGTACGAAAATCCTCAATAATATGTTAATGCTCATTTGAAACCATTGGCGGATTTTTTTCTTTGAAGCGGATACTGCAAAGCTTGTGCACAGGTACGATAAATGCCTCTATCTACTCGGCGATTATACTGAAAAGTAACCATAAGTATATAAAACTTTTAGTAATAAAATAATTGTTTTCTATGAACTTGTCTGTTATTTATAACCTATTGCAGGTTGAAAGAAAATTTCCTCATATTTAGTCAAAGACCACTGAAAATAATTAAATCATTCCAGTATTCTTTATTTCAATGGCAAAACTTATTTTCAAGGCAGATATTTCCTTGCAACTGCATAGAATGCTTTAGAATACGTATCACAATTCGATGGTGAAGCCTCGTCAAAGACATTGTTCGCAATTCATGGTTCGGTGATTGGCATTTCCTTATATGCTGCATTAGCATACACTCAGGAATAAGTCAGCTGTGATAAACATAACAAACACAGATAGATATTAGATATTATTTCCCATGTGGTTTATTGGCTTCAAGATACCCTGCAAAGATTTCTAGTGATCGACCAGGTTCTTATCCGAAGCTGTTTAAAACATAAAGCTATCAGAATATTCCAATCCCTGTGCCTTTAGATGTGATTGATAATTTTGAAAACCAGAACGCAGGAACGTCTTTTTCTCTTTTTGGATTAGAATATAATCTGCGTGTTACTCCTCTACACCGGACATCACAGAGAAAAAAGAGCATTATGGCAATCTACTTTATATTGAAAGGAATGAAAAAACGCACTGCTGCCTCATCTCTAAACTATCTCTGCTTGTAAAATTAGAAGTTACCAAGAATATGAAGAAGCTCTATACTTGCGTCCCATGCATGAACAGTTGCGGTAGTGAGAAAACCTTGAGTGTACATAGACTGCAGTGCAAAAAAAAAAAAAAGTCTGGTGCATAAAATGCCCTAGAACAGTGATGTCACTGAATTCAATGTTTATTGAAAAAGCGCTTCTGCACCCTTTGTCGTATAAGCTGATATTGAGTCACTGTTGACCAAAGTCCAATCTTGTG
Source organism: Hymenopus coronatus (assembly GCA_030762935.1). Taxonomy (NCBI): domain Eukaryota; kingdom Metazoa; phylum Arthropoda; class Insecta; order Mantodea; family Hymenopodidae; genus Hymenopus; species Hymenopus coronatus. The sequence goes on from CM060900.1 coordinate 294,279,543, forward strand.
AAACATCGAGCTAACATAGCTGGACACGAAAAGTCCAACCAATATCTTTAAAGGTTGTGTATGTGCACATGATACGAAATTGTCGAAATTCCTGCTATTTAGGGGGCCAAACGCAATCGATGACGTCTTCACTCAATTAAACCGTGTTCTGGCTAAAGTCAAGGAAGGCTTCTCGAAAATTGAACCAATGCATATGACTCCATAGAATGATCATGATTTTAACAATGTAGATCATTGTCACATTTGTGGTAGAGGTTTTCAGGAGTCTAACAGAGTTGTAAGTGGACTTAGTCATCTTACAGGACGCTATTTAGAATTTGCTCATAATGTAATTAACCTCGATTAGAAATTACCTAATTTTTTGCCAACATTTCTGCCCTGTATGTCGTGCTATGATAAACACTTCCTCATCCCACTCTTGAACTGTGACAGTGAGCCTATGTCATGTATCGGAAATTTCTCTGAAGGACATTTAGCATTCACAATTTTATATATATAAACGTATTTACTTCAGGTACCTGGATAGTTGCAGATTCCTTGATGATAAATTATCTAGACTTGCTGAAATGCTTGCAGACGAAGATCACTTTAAGATCACAAAGGAAGAGTATCCTAGTCCAGATCACTTCAAACATGAAAAGCAAGGGAATATTCCCAAATTCATACTTGGACAGTGTAGAGAAGTACAATGACAAGGTTCTTCCATCTATCCAAGAATACGATAGTATCACAGAAGATCAGTACAGGCATGCTGTTAAGTTCTGGCAAACTGTTAATGTTAGTAACCACTGAGAGTACAGTGATCTTTGCCTAAATACTGACACCTTGCTACTTGCCAATCTTTTTCAAAAGTTTCGACATCTTTTAATTGAACTGTACAATCTTGATCCAACATGACATTTTACATTGCCACGATATGCTTTTGAAAGCCACAAAGATGAAACTGCCATTAATATCAGACAAAGACAATATTCAATTGTTCTAGGCTGGAATTACGGATGGATTGTGCGCTGTTGTGAAGCGTTACTCTAACACCAGTCACAGACGCATGAAAAACTTTTATGAGTATGCTCGTGTCAACTACTCTATTTTCATCGATAAGAATAATTTATATGGTAAGAGCCTGTATCAAAATACAATGTAATATGCTGACCTCAGATGGTTGGAAAGGACAGAGATATATGTCATAGATGTCATGTCAGTGTCAGATAAGTGAGCTTCATGATGCTCATAACAATCCACCTCTTTGTCCAAAAAATGCGATACCTACTAATTGAGAGTTAAAGAAGCTGCAAGCAATGTTGAAAAACAGAGAGAAATATGTCACTCACTGTAAGAGCATTCATCAGTGCATTGAAGTAGGAATGGTTTTAAAACAGATATATCAGGTGGTGTCATATGTGCAATCCAACTGACTAAAGCCTTGCATTGATCTCAGATCCCAGAGGAGAGCCAGAGAAACCTACAAATTTGGTCAAAATCTTTGGAAAAATCTAAAAATCGATGGAAAATTTATAGAACATTTTAGAAAATATTAGGATTTCAGAATTGTAACAAAATGGGATCAAGTCGGATATCTTACAGCTAGACAAACATTTGAGAGGATCATAATCTTTGATGAAAAACTTGTTGGTATAGAGCTGGCTAGAGAGGAAGTATTGATGAACAAACCCGTCTACATAGGCCAAGTCATTTTAGATATATTCATGACGTATGATTTCTTTTGTGATGTCATTCAGCCAAATTTTAGCAACCTAATACTATGCTATATGGATAATTATTCCGTGATTTTTTAAACCAGTGCACACATTTGAGTTCATTAAATGAAATCCCAATCTTTTCGATATTTCAAGTATCAAAATAGATAATCCGTTTGCGATACAACCGGCTAATAACAAAGTGATCAGCTTACTTAAAGACGAAATGGGACGGGGAAAGATTATGCAAGAGTATATAGGTTTGAGATCGAAACTATACTCAACAAGCATGATGGCCAAACTACCATGAAAGCTAAGGGTATCAGCAAGACTGTTATGCAAAACCTAGACCTTGGGAAGTACTTTAACTCAGCTACCTTTTTTTTTATACAAAACAAACCACATTTTTGAGACACAAACACAAAATAACTGCAGTAGAGACAAATAAGTTAGCTTTGAATGCAAAGATGATAGAGAAGTATGTGGATGAATCCTATTCCACACCTGTATGGGTACATTACAGTATAAAAGAACAGAATGAGGATGCGAGAGATGATCACTAACCCTACCTTAACGCAATTGTTGTGATTTACTTTTGTAAATAATTTAGGTCAAATGTTTATGCAGTATATAGACTGTAAAACCTGTATACTTCATGATACAATGCAAGACATATGTCATATAAGTGAAACTCCGTTACGTCTTTCACATGATGCCATGCGAAGGGGGAGATAGTTATACATAAAATAAAAAAAAAAGTGTGTTTTCAATCTATGCAATATTTGGTGAATATACTAAATTTTGTACCTTTTGCTACATATATTGTTTTTTTATGATACAATGGGAGGATGGAAGAAATGATTATATATAAATTAACAACTATCTCTTTTCTCAATTTTGCATTTTTATGTGAACATATTATACCTTATATCAAGTCATTGCAAATTAGTCTATTCAGAATGTGTAAATCCATACCGCTTAAGAAGAACCCTATCTTTTTGACGTCTGAGCACCTTCTCTACTAAATAGATATTTGGATATTTCGTTGCTATTAATTCATGTCTATAAAAAGACCTTCAATTTCATTCCCATTTTAATCATTTATGATATATGTAATAGGTAGAGTGTTTTTCACCGATCAACCTGGAAAATATCAGAACTACACTTAGAAATCCTTACGTAATCACGTGGGTTAAATACCCTAGTCCTCTTCACACTTCTGGGATGATTGTAGCGGTACACCGACACTGAAGATTGTTATTCTTGGCATCTATAGGCCTCGCTGGGATAGTGGAGTGGTATATATTATTATACTTTGAGATGACCCTTGGTAAGAGAGCCAACCATTTGTATGATCCTTGAGTCAAGTGAATTCGTGATACATCACATGTTCAAATGTTCTTTTTAGGTGTAGAACAGCTGCAGCCTTTAAAGTGGTGAAACTGCTGTAATAGTTAATTTTGTATTTAAGCATTAGTTTATTAAAGGATTTATAATAGAACTCTCCCGTTATCAGACTGAAAACATTTAGGTAGTGGTACCCACTCTTTTTGTATACTATCCATAGCCTTCAATACATTTACACCTGTCTTAACCATCAGAGAACTTGCGTATGCTATTTTGGAATAGAAATTTTATTATTGTAAGAATGTAAATGAATTTCTTATATTGTTTTGCGTGAGGCATCATTTCCGCCAAGTCAATCTGCAACAAAGCATTCAATTTTTACTAACGATTTCTGCAGTAAAAACTCTTCCTAACAGATGCATGCAATTCCTTTGCGATAACTTGCTTAATCATGCTATAATTTTTGAAGATTTCAATTCATTATTATTTCATTGATTTCTGCAGAATGTCTCTTATTTCCAGCATCTTGTGATGCAATGTGTAATCTTAAGCGATTTACCATAGTATTAGCATTCGACGAGTAAACGTAGTCCCGCTCTCTATTAAGATGATGGTCCTTCCATTCCAGACTGAACGGAGCAGGGGTTGTATTATCTTGTTAAACATGTGCCCTCTATTTGCTTCAAATTTTCCTTGAGCTCTGAATTCACTACTGTGAAGAAGAGTTTTTCTTATAATGTCAGTATAGGCAACCAATCTCTGTGTATGATGACATTTGAGACATGTTTTTGAAAAGCATTTCATAAAGACCAGAGGTAGCTTCATATGTCTCGTCTCCTACCAAATTTCGTTTATCCTTAAATTCGATTGCTTTAATCCCCAGCATATGGCTGTCATCTTTAAAGCGCACCCCGCATATATCATCCAGTAGATCATTATCTTTGGAGCGAAATTGATTCAGATAAGTTGACAAATCAGGACTCCTTACTCTTTTTATGAATGTTTTGTATATTATTAACTTTCAATATATTATTGAGAGGCTCGGTTACAGGTTGGAGATCTTCAGAAATAACACACCGAATCTTAAACTTGGCGCTTTTTGGAGAACTCAATTTTTTCTCACATGGCCTTGGTATGCTGAGCGAGCATCTCTTTAAGACTTATGCCTTCACTTTTCATCTTGAAGTGGTACAAATAACATGGTTTCAGTCAAGTTATAGGGTTAAGTGAGCAATTTAATTACAGCCAAAAGTTTAATACACAAGATATGACCGTCCCCTGTTCCTTTAAATGCAGCAGAGGCGATCGTCAGGAAATTTCCTCTCATAAATGCAACTGGATAGGTGTCAACCTTAATATCATTGATAGATATGTTGTTACTTCTCATCTCTGGAAAAATTCTACGAGTATGTTCAGGATTCAGGAGATTAGACTTGACTGACGTGCGCTCTAGCAGTGCACCGTCTAATGGAAACGTGTACAATGTAGGTCCTAATGATAGGATGAATGTACCTTAACCCCTAAGCCGAGTCTGGAGTTGAATGATAACTCTTTCTGTCTACCATTCAACCTGAGATCTCAAAATATCCAAAGCCTTTGCCGTGTGAACCGCTGATAATTTTGAATGTTCCTCGTCTGTTTTCATATTCGTTATTTGATTGTTAATACCTGTACAGAAAATGGTTAAATATGCATTCATTCTCTGCAATGACTGATAAAACTATCGATACGACTTTGACTATTTTTTGGAAAGCATCAATGCAACGCCCTTATCCTGTAGCAATTTAAGCTTCTAGTTATTTATATTCAACATTCTTGAGATGTTCCTTTTTTTAACTTAAGAGTTGGCTCCTCTTTTCTTGAGGGCTCTGAATTTGTGTGTTCTGTGAGGCTATGTCCATTATCATCCAAGCTTTTTAGCTTCTCCCTGAGGACATTCAGCTTCGTTGCTAAATTAAGTTGTTCTCGCTTGATAATGTCCATAGATTCAAGAGTGGATACCTTTAGTTGTTTCATTGAATTTGTGAGATCACCAACTGTATCTGTCGACAAATTTAGCATTTTGTTTTCCATGGTTTGAAACTTAGTGAAAACTTTAGCATCGAAATCATTTAATAATAAGAATATTGTGTATGCAAATTTGTATATATCTGTCGCGTTTTGTTAATTACATGTGTCAGTTGATTTGAAATGTATATTTTATTTACAGCATCGGTTTCAAAAATAGTGTCAGCTATCTCAGCCTTCTTTGTTGATATCGTACGCTACCATTGTCGCATACGGGATGCGTCCCAGAATTGAGGAATTTGGTGGTAAACCTTTCATTTGCCACAAGATGATCATGATTTGGATCTACTAGCCCTTTTAATTGATTTTTTCCAAGCACAATGTTATTATCATGATCTCTGTCCAATATATATTTGAATATCAGATTATCAAGCCATGACATAAAGTTCCCTCTAAGAGTAATCTCAACATCATCAGCATATTGGCGTAATAATGCTTGCAAGTGTTTATCACTGATTGCTGATTTTATCAACATAGCTTTAAGTGGACGCATCATTCGCATTTTCAGAATCATGAATATTGTACAGCCTCTTATTACTGACTTGATAGTTTCCCTTACCATTCTTATTTTGAATGAAACGATTAAGAATTCTTCTGGAGGTTTGGGACCTCTGTGTTCCGAACTTACCAACGCTCATGACTAACCTCATCTGGTTAATAAGGGCAGTTATTCAACTTGATATATGTATCTAATCCGTTTTAGAGTGCCCATTGTTCACTGGACATTCGAGAAATATATAAACAAACGGCCTTCCTGTATCACTTACCCATATATTCCTACACAAGTCCTTAAATTCGTTGAAACTCATGTCAGTATTGACGTAATCGTCATTTGTATGCATTATGTTGAAATTATCCTCTCTAAAGAGTACAATCACGTTGGTATTGTCTCTGATTAAATGATGCAAAACTTTAGCATGGAACTGAACGAGATAAAAGGCGTAGACATGCCGATGTCTACTCATACTGTAATATGAAGCAATTTTTGTCTGATTCTCGTTGATGACATCATCAATTTTCTTTGGCATAGAAGGGTCTAATCTCCTTTTTCAAGTATATGCACTCCTATACTGGGGAACTGTTCAGGAATTTTGGACAGATATTGATATTTAGGTTGAAGAAGGGGCTTTGAATAAATGTCTAGATTTTCACATCTAAGTCCAGTCTCGTGAAGTAGCAGATTGAGTAACACATTCCTTTTTTTTTCTGCACTTGAGCGGCCAGGGATCAGGGCTCTCACACTGCTAGGGAAGAGATACCCATGTTGCTGGTTTCTCACATCACCTTCAAATTCTAATACCTGAGTAGGCAACCTGCACTGTTGCATCTCGAGCTCCAACGTGAAAACTAAATGTATATATAAAATTCTCGCTTCCCTTTGAAGCTCATTTACCTGGCTACAGATACTCTGGGTCTGGTGCAAAGCTACGGAAACTTCTGCGTAAGAGAGATTCTGGAATAAATCCTCTTCGCTAAGCTTGTAAAGACCACGAAATTGCTTACGCCACCAATAAGGAAATTGTTTCAAGAAATACAGCCCACAAAGTTGTAAAAAAGTCTTGATATCCTGTTCAGTCAAATAATGCCCATTGGAAAGAGAGGCTTGCTGCGACATTTGTAACCACCATCATGACCGGACAGATTGATGCAGGAGGAGGAAAAGGGAAGAACAGGAAGGCTTTTTAACTCTGATACCTTTAGGTGCTTTAGGTGCTGCTTCTGCAGGAGTTCCCCAGATAGCCACAGCCGTGAAAAAGAAGCTTACTGATATACGATTTTCTGAAATGATCCGAAATAACAGGGAGATAGAGGCTAAAGATAAGGGTATTGGGAAGCACGACGAGAAGGAAAAGGAGAAGAAGTAGAAGAAGAACAAAACGTGGATTAGTGTTCGAGGTCATGTGGATCCAATGCTGACCGCTTTAAATAAAAATGATAGCTCTGGAATTGTAGGTAAATGTTCCAAACTACTCGGAAACGGGTGCACTTATACCACAAAAAGCTCTAAGCAATTTTGATATTGAAAGTTATGCTAAACGCTTAAATATGCCACTCTTTAGGGGTATATTCGTCGTCGACAAGCTACCGTCGAAGTCATTACGAAAAGAGAGGATGGTAGTGGACATTGATAATTCAGAGAACGAAGAAAGGCATTGGATTGCCGTCGGGAAGAAGGATTTTTTTGTTGGGTGGTGTTTCACGTCCGCTTTTACTGCGTATGGCACAGCAGGCGACGGAAAGAGGATGATATTGCATTTTATTTCCATAGTTTTGGAGATTTGATACCTCTTCCAAGGATTGAAACTTACCGTCCTGCATAATGTGCAAAAGTACCAGAATTTTAATTGTGTCATCTGCGGTCATCTGTGTCTTCAATTTCTTTTATAAAACAGTCTTCCGCTGAGAGTCTTCATCCCAAACGAGTTATACAATTGCTGTGAGCGGATATGATACATTAATTTCGTCATTCCTAAATCCTTTTCTATGGCTGAATCCTGCAGGATAAAATGGGACTTATCATCTATTCAATTTTGAAACATTCAACTTTATTCCAAACGCTAATGCAAGCAACAATCTATTTCATTATGTTTCCAATAATTTCTTGAGATCAATACAGATACTCATGGAACATATGAAATTGCTGACATCAATTTACTTCTTAAGGAGAAACTCGGACTGGGCGATAAAGTCTTCTTCATTCAATTGGGTCACCTTTAGGATTTGCTGCAGATGGAATTCTCAAGGTGGGTGAATTGTATGATAATAATGATTTTGAAAACATATTCACAGTGAGTATCATTCGAATCGAGTGCGGCATTTGAACAAGGTATTGCATTGATGATAAAAGTGGAATTCACTGAACGAATTTTTCCACTTGTACCACCAGGATATCACATATTGCACGGAGGGATCGAATCCCATGCATTTACTTATCGTAGACTTAAAATAGATTGATAAAATCTCTCTTCGGGTATTTGATCAGAACGGCAATCGTATTCACTTCAGGGACGAGGTTATAACTATTCGACTTCATATTAGTCGCAATGGGAATAAATTTTAGGTTTCATCAACGATACTATAATAAGTCATCATAAGTAGAGGATTTCATACTCGTTCGCCGTCGTTCGTTGTGTTAACATAAGTTAATCGAAGGCTCCTCGAGAGATTAGGATATAGAGTGCCTTAATGGGTACCTTCAATGTCACAGAAGTACCCATCTGCGTTGACAATATTGCTGAAGAGAAGGAGTATGCATTTGTTACCTACGACATATCAGCGCTAGACGCAAACAATGAGATTAGAATTTCGCGTCAAGATGAAGATTTATACACCTTACCTAGCAGAAGTTATCTACATAAAGAGTGATCTCTCTCCAGTGCTAATGGAACACGGACAACTGCCAAACTCACAATAATGCAATTGTATTAATGTTTGATGTAATTCATTTGAATATAAATAGGTGCACTATTTACAGAACTAGAAATCCTGGAATTTCAACAACGATGCTCAAATTTGCAAGCCTCAATCCAATGGAGTCGTTTCGCCTGTACAATGCACGATAAACGTGTTCTCAAGAGAATGTGTGAATATGTGAATGCCTTAATTGGGGCATTCAAAGCCATATTTGCTCTTTTGATGCTTCTAGGTGTCGCAGATGATCACAAGGAACTCATTCTCTATAGAACATTTTAATTGGTACACACTCCATCAAAGGATTCCAAAAATTGTCTTTACCATGTGAGAGCAGAATCACCAATTCAAAATTTGATAAGAATACAAAGAGGAAGCCTCTCATTTGCCTTGCCGACTCTGAAAAGATGGATATTCTAAAAATTGTCAAGACTGATAAATCTCTTCTTGCTGCATTTCAAAACACGGGTTTTCATACCCAACCTGTAGCTCCTCAGACCAAATCATTCACTTGGAATGCTGCAACAATCTCTAAACTCGAAAAGCTGCCTTTCGTCATAGTAGGCGCCCAGATTGCAAGATTAAATGAGGTTAGGAATGACTATTCAATATTTGATAATTGTAGTATTAATAATCTAAAAATTTCCCTCGACAGCGAATGTTTTCCCGATTATGACATGAATTTAGACTTTGGAAATTCAAAGTTTGCATCTCTGTACGAGCTGTAATCGATATTCCAGAACTCGTATTATGGTAAGGATAATCATCCCTTCCTGTAAAGAAGAGGTTTGCTTCGGTATGCATCACTATTTGTCATCGATTGCTCCCATCAACTCTGGAGCCGTCAACATTAAATTGGAAAGTCAAACATCTGCTAATTTTCCAGTTCAGATATCTCGTTTTTTCTTATTCTAAATGACAAAGTTTTTACATATATGCCTCTTTGACATACCGTTGAGAATGTAATTTGACTCAAAACAATTTGGATAAAGTAACACAAAATAAATAAAACATGATTATGTTTAACCTAGTTTATTCAATGCAGTATATATATACATCATTCATACATGTGAAATGTCTTATAATATATGGTTTCAGTATTCTTAATTCACTTATTTCACAGCCACTTACGTTAATATCATATTCATTTAAACATGCATTAAGAAATTTGATGCCCTTTTTTGGTAGTGTTTGACGTCCGCTTTTCCTGCTAAGGCATCGCAGGCGATGACACAGATGATATATAAAAATGGAGTCCTGGTGGGATAAGATGGCAGAGGTACCGGAGAACACGGAGAAAACCCACCGCTGCGCCGCTTTGTCCACCGCAAATCTCACATGCGGTCGCGTAGGATTGAACCCGGGCCGTCTAGGTGAGAGGCGAGTGGTCTGTACACTCGACTACGGCACATTATTATTTATGAATATAGTGTGAATACACCATATGTTCACAATATGCGACACATGGACATTTATTTTCTCTCGCGTATGTTTTGAACACGACAGTATTTTACTTAATAATGTTCCAGTATGGTTTTGTTATATATACATAGCATGGATCATCATTACACTATGAATACCGAAGGAATTTCATTATAAAGTGCAAATGTATATTCTAGCGTGAGCATGCATAGGAAAGTTGGGGAATTCAAGGAGCTATGCGAAAAGGAGGGTCAACTTAACCTAGACTCATTGTAATAGGTGTATTTTTTCAGTCCTTAGGGTTCTTTCAGTGTCGCTGCTCTCTTTTATAGTAATTTGTATGTTTTCCCTCGAATTTTGACATGTTTAACCACTTTTTGTATCGTGGAGTGCTGTTTCAACACACTTTTATTATTTTACGATGTTTTGCTATGCTTTTTGACTGTGTACACAACAGTTATAAGCCGATTGTAGGTTTCCAAGTGCTACGATAGTTGTTTCGAATGCTTTTAACGCCTTTCATACCATATAGAGGGCGTTTAGGTGTCCAGGTCCACGTGTTTCAGGGGATTCATCACATATTTTAACTCTGTGTAACTGACTTTACACTTTTTATGGGTATTTACGGCTTCAAATACATAATTTAGTCTTTATCCGACGCTTTTGCTCATATATTACATTATTTTAGTGTCTTATATTGCTTTTGAGCCGTTTATAAGTATTTAATAAACATTAAGATTATTTTTCAATAATTCTAGTGCTTTCAGATGCAGTTAGCGGGATTGGTAACACGATTATAGCGTTGCCATAGTTGTTTAGATTCATATTCCATGTCATTTGGAGAGCTCCTACTTTACTTTATTTTACAATGTTTTCTATAGATTTTTGACACTTATATATGTATTTTGGTACGTTGTTGAACTGCTTGCACCGATTTAAGCACTTTCGCATGCCGTTTTCGAAATTTGTAACATAATTTTTGTGTTATGAATGTTCTTTGAACGCTTTTTAATGAAATTCTATGTTATTTGGAGGATGTTTAGAACTCTAGAACAGCTACTTAAGAGTATTCATCAGGTGTTTTATTTTAACTCCTTCCCTCTCATTTCACGATTATCTGATGGCATTTATAGCCTTAAAAGAGGTATTTTAGGCTTTTACCGACGCTTGTACTTATATTTAACATCATTTTGCAGTGTTTTCTAATGGCTTTTTGTACTTTCACCTGCATCTTTTGTACGTTTTGGGAATATCTTTCAGTGTTTATAGTGCTTTCATACACATTGTTTAGGATTTTAAATGTGGCTTGTAGCGTTGCCATCGTTGTTTAATATGCTTTTAATGTCATGCAGCACCATATGAGAGGCGTCTTTAATACTGTAGTAAAGCTAGATTCATGGCATTGGTCAGACGTTTCGAACCGTATTGTTAGTATATAGGACTCTAAAACATGTAGGCCCCTTTCAGACGTTTAGCTAATATTTTACAGTATTTTGTAGCATTTTAAATGACTTTTAACAAGTTTGTAGACCCTTAAGCGCAATTTTAGTCCATTTTGCAACACTATAGTGTTTTATAGTGCTTTCTGTCTCGTTACAGAACACTAATACTTTATAGGTATTCAGAACAACAGGGTAGTGTTAAACCCTCTGGCAATGGGTATTTCGTCCTACTGTGAATATACTTTTGAGAAGCTTTTTAACGATGTTTTAGCAGCGACGAAGGTACACCGACGGCATTCTAGTACGTTTAGGAGCACTTTAGTCGTATTTGAGGCAATGTCCTTTTAATGCCCCCTTCTGTACTGTTTCTTGTGTCTGATAGTAATTAATGGCAGTGTTAGGCTGGTTAATATCGTTTATGCAACCATTTTATGTATCTTAGCAGTCACTCATGCCATTGTGTCAGAATTTCTGATGTTTTTCACACTATTTGCTTTGTTTTAATGCAGTTTCATATATCGAATGTGATGTACTGAATAATAACGCTTCGTTTTATCCTTTAATCTCTTATATCATTCCTCCATCAATATTGAGGGCATAAACCTTAGATCTCAGTCCAACATATCGTTGGATGGTTTTTCCGTTACCTTCTTCGTTAAAGCTCTGCTATATATGTTTGTTCTTTGTGGAGTGGCACATGTGGCTTACAGGCTAATCAGATGTATATAAGTGTTCAAGAAATTGCATTTTGTCCTGGTATGAGTCAGCTGCTATGACTCGATGAATGAAGGAGTCCGTATCCATGTACATAAGCTTCAGGTATTCAGCCCCATAATACGGCAAAAGCACATGATATTGGTATGAGTACATGACGCTTTTTGAGATATCCAGTATGCTCACTCCAATGTATATTGGCTTGCTGAGTATAATCTGTCACGATTCCATGAGAACAGCAGGTTGGTTAGGGGCTTATATACTAATGTTGATGAATTTAAGCTTAGCAATCAGTTTGTCTAATGTTTCCGCGTTTGTCAAATCGCAGTTATCAATTCGAGTTTGTATACTCTCCATGATTTGTCCAAACGTGGCGTTGTTGAGGAGTTTGTACAAATCGTTTTCAAAGTCATTTGTAGGTCATTGCCGCAGCTTCCTATTAATCAATATGTGAGGTTCTTAAATAAACATTTTTAAATTGTAACACCTGAAGGATTTTTCTAGTGGTTTTTCATGTGGGAGCGCCTGTTTTAACGTCATGTAATGTAACTTCCTATTTACAAGGTGCGCAATTAGTTCTCGTGAAGCTCAGTAGGTTAACCCAAACATCAACATGGAAGCCACATTCCAGAGGATCATGTTCTTTTAGTGTTTCTATATTAATGTTATTAGAAGAAAATAACTGATATCATCCATAAGTTAGGGCATGCTGCATAGCCCATCCATGTTGGTTATTTGCGTCTTCATGTATGATAACTTGAGTTGGTTTCTTAGGATCGAACTCCTTCATGTAGGCGTTGTTACCTTGGGCAGACTGATCGAAAACCGAACATAATCCTCCCCTTATGCCAGACTCTACCATGAGAAGCTGATCATAATCCAATAATAATTCTAGCTCAATTCCGGAACACAAAAGCATAGTATCCCAGATAACCCAGGAGATATAAGTTATTGTGCAGAATCAACTTTATGAGAATTCAATATTTGCTCTCTAAAGGCTTCAAAAGCATTTGCGAGTACAAGCACATCTGAAATTAAGCAGAGGTCACTGTATTGTGTCAAATTTGGATTACTTAACTGCATCCCTATGTTTTGAACATGTTCGGGTCTCTATCATTGATTTCTTCTTCATTTAATCTATTGTAGAATGCTTTCTTTGACGACAAGCATGATTCTTTCAAAAAATTTCTTGGCGCCATGTAATCTTAGGGGAATACTCGTTTGCAATTCATTAAACCAATCTTCTCTCTTCCAAAGTGCTTGCATGTGTTAGGAAACTATGTGGGTTTTTTGTTAGTTTATCCAAACTTGAACTGGGAAAATGGTATATATCCACATACCGAAGCTCTATATCACAAATATGCTTTGCGAATGAAATATACTTTTCTTCTGAGCATGGAATCTCTTTTACTCGTACAGCCTTACTGTTTAATGGCGAATTGAGAATCATATCCGCTTAAGTTGTGCATGAAGACAGGAACTTATTTCGGTAATTTGCAGGCTAGATTGCACTCATAATGAAGACTTCCTCAATATAGTCCAGTCACAGATTATGATCTCTAACTTTCCAGTTTTCTTCTGTGAGTTTATATTACACAAGTAGTATGTGGTAGAGGTCTCGAAATCCTTCTGCTACTCATATCTTAGTTTCAGTGGTTTAGCGGTTTTCTATATACTGCTAATCTCTGCGAGAGATATTAAGTAGTTCATGAACTTTTCAACACTATCACATCCTTTTTATACATATGAGGAATTTGGAAGATCAGGCTGTAGTTGCTGAACAGATAGCGCGGGCTTAACTTAAACAACGAAACTCATAGGAGAAAGCTTCTGATTGGACGACGTATAGGAAGCTTCTGGGTTAGACTCGCATGAATAAATTGGACTGAGAATACTCTCAAAATCCGCATAGATGACATACGGGAGTTTCAGCATCCCATCCAAATTTTTAAACTGAATGATCAGGTTTTCCTTTGTGGGATTAGCTCTCCTAGTGCTAGCATGCAGGATACAGATAGTATCAGGTTCCTCTAATCTTTCCACTCCACTTTGTCCATATCGATCATCAAACTGAGTGAAACAGCGTGTATTGGTGTACACTCGTTCTTTACATTTTGTCTATTGTTCTTGAAAGAACCTCTTCAAGTTCTTGATGTATACATAGTGATGCTTTTCATTTCCATCACTCAGCAGAAGTCTTTACTGGATATACGTGATGTTTTCATCCAGCCCAAACACATTGATATATATATACTGTTTTTATTTTCAAATGTTGGAATTCCTACGCCAATGGCGTGGGAAACGTGATACACGAGAAGTTGCATTTATCTTGAATCTTCTTGTACATTGGGGCTTGTTCTCCAAGAGTTGAGCAAGGATAGCGTGTAAAAAGCACCGCTCAGCGTTGACATATACGCATTCCTTGCTTCTATAGATGCAGGTGGAGTAACATAACTGCTCCCGCGAAGTAAGCTGTACTTGTTAATTCGCAGAGTGCCCCTTCCACAGCAAGCAGAGCCCAATTGCTTCTTATAAGCTGTTATAGCTACATTTCAGCAGATAGCTTCTTAATTCGTCTCCAGCATGGAGTTAAAGTCAGTTTCTGGACTGTCAGTATGTTTTCCAAATTATTTACAAATCGACGTTCCCCTAACAGGGTAACCTTCAGAGTTTTTAGTATGGAAAGCTCTTTTTGAATAGATTGTATACTCCTGCGCTTAGCTCCCTGCAGGTCCTTGCACGAATTGCATTGGATGAAGTAAGATTTCAAAGCCCTTCAAAAGATGTTACATACTCTTTTATGTCACGCCCATTCTCCATTGTACTCAATAGTTGATATCTGGTAAGCTTGGTTTTTCTTTACTTCAGGGTCATTCCTGCACCGCAATGCTCTTCAAGCATTTCATTCTATCCGCTGTGAAGGGTGCAGTACAGTGTTTGCATTTGAAGATGTCTGCAGCTACTTTCAAGATGTCTTTTGTTATAGATCCTTTGAAAGCTTTTGCCACATTTAATACAACTGTAGCTGGAAGTGGAGCTCGTAGGCACTTTGCTGAATGTAGTTTGTTGCATGTCTCCATTCTGATAAATCCCTCTAAGTATTATTAAAACGAAAGATTTTTTTTTTTACCCTCACACGTCCTTATTTCTATTGATAGCTAGATTCACTAGGAGGAGTTGATGAACTCGACTTGAAGGAAATTGGCATAATGAAGATATGCCCTTCTATTTATACCAACGACACCGGCTTGTTAGCAGGTCATCTGACTTAAGCCATGTATTTGCCGCCGGTTTTTGTATGTTTTCGGTTCGGGCTAGCGCTCACGTTATAGACATTTTAAGAATATAAATTATATGCAAACGCATGTTTTGACTGCTTGTTAATATATTTTATAGCTTATATATATACTTTTATCCGCATAAATCCATGTATTAACAATTAATCGAGGAATAAGCATTAATTATTGAAAGTTGTTCATTCATTTGCCGCTGTTTTTTTACCATAAAACCCGTCCGACAGGTTATTACATCTGCCTGTCCCTAAAACCGGTTTTCATGCTTTAATTCCAGACACGTTCTTAAAATACGTCACTACTTAACATCGCCCCCTAAAAGACCTGTTTCCATCATGTCTGTTTTCGCATCATCATATTCAGACATGCTCTCCTTCACACCATCCAATACACACGTTAGAACGACAGCAGCCAGACCAACTGTACACACTCCCACAGTAATACAAGATACCCATAGTTTAGATGTTTTAAGAAGTTAAATTATATGCAAGGCGTATGTTTTTGTATGTTTTAATATGTTCGTATTTTAGCTTTCATAAACCTTTATAAGGATAAATCCATACACTTTTATTTTAACCAGTATTTTTCATGTTAAATTGGAAGCCTCTCATTTATTACCCTGTTGATCCCTCATAAAAGTAATCCAAGAGGTTAGTGCGTCTACTTTCCCCTAAAATCCTGTTTTTGTCATGTTTTCGCCAATTTTTAAGTTTCCGCTCTATCAGTCGCATATAGCCCCAGGGAAGCATCTTAAGCACACCCCTGCTGGTTAACGTGTTATTTAAGTTAGTTGTACTTTCACCAAGTTTTAGCTATTTGAAGCCTAGATCACAAGGATTAGGTTGTTGTATATGGCTAATTCAGCATGCTAAATGTATTTATAAGCGCGTTCCAGGGGTTGTGCATCTTTATAAAATTACAGTGCATATGATATCCTAAAGAATCCCCTATGAAGCATGCGAATCCAACCGATGTTCTTTTCATTAAGTTATTAACCAATTTAATGTCCCAATATTACATCTTAATGTGTAAATTTATTTAAGCTATATAACGTTCATAGTTTCAAAGTTTTTAAAACGAACTCTTTATAGACTCGAACAAAGACCCTTGTGTTATCTATTATATAAGTATCAATATATGGAACGGGGTAGGTGCAACCGCTTCTGATTTATTTGCTCTCCTTATGTTTATTCCTCTAAGAGTTATTCACCTTGCAATTAAAGTCCATTCGTGTCGGGGATCGAAGCGGGTTCTCTAGACTAAGAAGTAGTTAGAATCTTACATGCATATGCTAAATACATAAATATACACTTTTTCCTGTTAATGTCGGTCTAATAGTTGTTAAGTAGACTCAACTTTTAAATGTCCTAAAAAGTTATAAATTCGTACCTAGGACATGCAATAATAATGTATTCTAGAAACTGTTGTCGCTTAATAATAACTGTAGTGGAAGCTTTGTCCGTCTCGTCATGATTAATAGTTGCTGAGATAATTAACTTTAAAAATGTTGCTTGAACTTCTGATCTTCAGTAAACCTGCATATATTTAAATCACTGCACGTAAAGCTTTATGCTGAATAAAGTTATTCGAAGTCTTTATCTAAATTAATATAGCCTCTTTGAAAGATTAAAATTTCATGCACTGACTTAGAATCGAAATGAGATTCTCTAGGTTCAAATTAATATGTAATTATATTTTAGTATGCTCAGAGTATCAATGCTAATGTAACCCTTATAGTTCAGGATTCAGCCAAGAACTTGAAAAATCATTAAAGGTTATGGATTCAAGCCAAGGACAAGATATAACAAATATGTTGTGGTGTAAGTATAGGTGTCCATAGAGTCTTTATCCCATCATGCTGTGACTAACGGTTCCTGAGGAAACCAGCTTTAAGTTTTAACATCGAATCCTGGACGTTAAGGTAAACTCGATTATATTTATAACATTACACTAATTCCTATTTATTGAATGCTATTTACTCAAAGTTTTTTTTTTAGACTTCCACTGAATGCTACTTGTGAAATAAAAAATTCGTTGAGAAAACTGGAAGGTTGGGGATCATGATAAGATACTGATGAATATCTAAGAAGTTTTCATAATGAGTGTACTCTAACCTGCAAAACACCGAACTACATAATTCTTTCTTCATTCAAAACTTAAGCGGATATAATTCTCATTTCATCGCCAACAGTTAGGTTGTATGGGTGAGAGAGTGGAGGTGATTCCGTTCTCAGAAGAAAAGTATATTTCATTTGCAAAGCATGTTTGTAATATTAAGCGTCGGTTTGTGGATACATACCGTTTTCTCAGTTGAGGAATGGATAAATTAACAAAAAACTTAACATCATTTCCTGAGACACGCAAGCACGTTGGAGATATATTATTGGTTTGATGATACGAAAAGGTGTACTCCCTGCGATTACAGCTCGTCATGGGATGTTTAGAAAGAAATATGCTTGCCTGCAAAGGAAGCGTTCTACACTAGATTAAATGATGAAGAAATCAATGATCAAGACTATGAACATATCAATAATGTAAGAGTGCAGTTTATTATCCGAAATTTGGTAGAATACAGTGACCTCTATTTAACCTCTGATGTGCTGGTACTCGCAGATATTTTTGAAAGCTTCAGAGACCAAACATTGAATGCTCACAAACTTGATTCTGCACATTACTTTACATCTCTAGGGCCTACCTGGGATGCTCTGCTTCTCTATACCGGAATTGAGCTGGAGTTATTATTGGATTCTCATCAGCTTCTCATGGTAGAATCGGGCATAAGAGGAGGGTTATTTTAGGTTTCTCATCGGCATGCTCGGGCTAACAACACCTACATGGAGGAGTTCGATCCTAATACACCAACTGAATTCATCACATATACAGCCGCAAATAACCAATATTGATGAACTATGCAGCATGCCCTACATAATGGCGAATTTCAGTGAACTCCTGTTGATAATATGAATATGGAAATACTAAAAGATATATTTTCGAAGTTGATGTGGATTAATGATTTTTTATATTGATTAAATGTCTGAAACCAAAGAATTCGAATATAAAGAAACTAATTGCGCAGCTTGGAAGTTTTACACTGCAACACTCCCGTGCACCTAGCAAAATGACACATAAAGATAGAAGAATAAGATTGAGGGACGGTGAGAACGCTGCCATTAGAATAAATTTCCAAGCCCAGATAAAAGAGGAGAGACGCCTAAACCTTAGTGCCAGATATCTTTATATAAATAAACATAAATACCAACAATAACTAAAAAAATATGACGGCAACTTCAACGACAAAAAATGGCCATGATCATTATTCTAGAGAAAAAATGTTTTGATTAAAACAAAACAGACTGTAAAAACTGCAAAGGATTAATAAAACACGGAGAAGCATGATGCTCGATAAACAATAAACACTTCAACAACAATGGCTTAGATCATTCTGGCAGTGTCAGCCTCGAAAAGAGAGATATCATACAAAACGACGAATAAAAAAAGATGGAGAGACGAAAATTTAAGTTATATTAGATTTACAGCCTAAGAAAGACTGTAAACTATGTAAGCATATTCCCTCGCTTCACAAACTATCATATGAACATAAGGTAGTGTTAAATAAGTATATACAATAGACTCTTAAAGGACTGCAAAAGCTGAAATAGAATACAGTAATAATCATAAAATGTCCAAGCTAGGGAAAAATGTGACAAAAGTTTTAATTCCTGATAGTCTACAAAAGCGATCAAACTATCCAGGAACTTATGAAAAAGCATTAAGGCACCGCAAATAGGGCGAAAAGAAACAAACACTGAAACAATGACATCAATTACTACAAAACTGCATAAAATTTTGACTGATACGAAATAAACTAGAACAAAAACGACATCAATTACTATTAAACACAAGAAAAGGGTCTACAAGGCGCAAGAGAAGGACATTGCTTCAAATACGATTAAAGTGCTCTTAAACGTACTAAAAAGTCGTCAGCTCATTTTCGTCGCTGTCACAAATTTCTTAAAGCGCTTCCCAAAAATACATTTAAATTGGATTGAAACATCCATTGCCTGAGGGTTGAACGTTACTCTATGGTTCTGAATATCCTAAAAGTCGTAAATGATCTGTAAGGAGACAGAAAGCACAAGAATACTACAAATAATTGCAAAATAAACACAAAACATGCTAAAGGGTCAATAAAAGTGTTTACAGTCAATAGAAAACACTACAAAATACTGTAAAATATGAGCAAAATGCCAGCAAAGGTCTAAGATATCGGGGTAAAGTCCTATAAACGGTTCGAAATATATGGATGATCTAGAATATCTGATGGAACCCTGAATCTAGCTGTTCTGCGGTATTAAACACCCCCCTTAAATGGTGTGGCGTGGCATAAAACCATAATAAACCACACTACAAACCACCTTTAAAATCCTGAAGGATGTATGTGAAAGCCCTACAATATCTGAAAAATAGTCCCTAATGTATAAAATGCCTGTAAAGGAGCTAAAAAGCGTTAGAAAACACTGCAAAATAATATAAAATATGAACAAAAGCGACTGAAAAAAATAAAAATTTCTATTTTGGAGCAATAAATACCCTCAGAACACCGTGACATGAGATGTTAAAGGTAAGAAAAGAATAAAAAAAACATGATGAATACCCTCAACCAGCTGACCTAGATATCCTCCAATTGACATTGAATGGCATTAAAAACATTCAAACAGCTGTGACAGTACTAAAGTCAACTTACTAATCTTGAAAAATGTGCGTAAGAGCAAAACAATCGCAAACAATTCTCTTAAGACGTACTAAAATATTTAAAAAAACCATCAACGAAAATAAAAAAATGAGAAAACCTGAGAAACAGCCTAAAATTCCTGTTTTTAGAGCCCTTAATACGCCTAAGATACCGTTAACTGAGATGAAAAGATTTAAGCAATATCGGATAAATACCTTGCAACTAGCTGTTCTAGAGTCTTAAGTCACCGCCAGATGACTTGGAAAGTCATTAAAAAGCTTCATTCAAACAAATGGGCAATACTGAAATCATGTTGCAAATCCTCCCCTCCCCCCAAATGCATACGAGAATACTACAATCACTGATAAATTTCGAACGTTGGCTAAACTGCGTGAAAAATCAATATAAACACTGTAAAATAATATAGAATTTGAGCAAAAAAGCCTAAAGTACTAGATGTTGAGCCCTAAATACCAACAAAATTATGTGAAATCAGTTAACTGTGGCTAAAATGTCTAATGAGCACTGAAACTAGCTGACTTAGAGCTGTAAACATCCTCCAAGTGGTACAAAATGCCATTAAAAGCATTCGAAACAACTGTACTGATACTCGAATAAACTACAAACGGCTTAAACGTCCTATCCATAATCGAAAAACAGACTAAAACACTACAAAATAAAAAAGGTCTTTAAACAGGACCCCACAATACAAAAATTCGTAAAAACTGTCAAAATTCTAGGAAAAACCACACAATATCCATTGAAAGAATGCATAAAGGACTGAAAAGATACACCTAATACTCTCAGTCAAGGTGAAGTTCCCCCTTCCCTTAGCATGGCTCCTTTATTTCTCTACATTTCCCATGTATGCTGACGCTAGGGTATACACATTATTTTAATTCCCTACCTTTCCCATGTATACTCACTTCCCCCGGCCCAGGACTCCTCTATTCTAACTACTCGCGCGCTTTGCGAAATACATCACTAAGGAGTCACCGGTCTCTTTCTAATTCCCTGCACCAATTATAAATTGTTGTCTTAGACTACTTCAACAAATGATTTCTAAAACGATCTTTACATTGATTAAGCTTTAATGCCTACTTAAAGTCGCACACAATCATAGCCCAGAAATAATAGTAATACTAGCATTAATAAGATTACTAATAACAATAATAATGATAATAATAATAATAATAATAATAATAATATTAATAATAATAATAATAATAATAATAATAATAATAATAATAATAATAATAATAATAATAATAATAATAATAATAATAACAATAATAACAATAATAATCATCATGACAGTTACAAAATAATAATAATAATAACAATAATAATAATAATAATAATAATAATAATAATAACATCGCGCAAATTTGTTCATTTGTTTGGTGTTATTTTGTGCAAAAAATTATCACTGATTTGATCCGCTTTGAACACTTTAGGACACTACTTGATGGTATCCATGTGCTGCCATCAATGTCGTTAAGTGTCGGAGATTTTGGTTCGTGCCAGACCAGTTCCGGTTTATCATGGCTTCCGTTGAATAGAATTCTGGCCAGATGTCCTCCCTTTCCATTGTTCTTTCGGCGAACGTCGAACCTGGGAAGTCCAAGTCTTGTCCTGAGTTCTTCTATTAAGAAGGCTTCTCGTTCTAGCAGGGAGACCAATCTAGATAGAGTGTGCTTCGATACTCATGGTTTTTTCGGTGAACACAAAATCTTTGAATAGTGTTAATTAACCAACTATTGCTGTAAATCGAACATAAGATATGGCAAATCGAACAGACTATTTCCAAAACATTATAAAGTAGCGTAAGAGATAAACAGTCACTTGTCTTTTGAAAAATGGTATTCTAAAACTCTTCTGTGCTGCTCTTGTATTAGATGTTCGCTTACTAATGTAATTTTTTAAATTCAATTGCTATTATTTTGTTTCATAGGAGAGAAAAACTGTCATCATTAGTGTCTGTAGTTCAAAATATCATCCTCGTGATAGCGAGGAAACTGATGGTAGTCCACACACTCAAATACTAGTGTCCTAAGGAAATTGTTGACTACACAGATCAGAGGTTCTTTTTTCATATCTATAACTTATGCTTCACTACATATTATAATACAATGTGTTTAAACCTGAAAATTATGTTAAGCACTTTTTTCACATAAAAATGACTACTATTACAGAAACTGGTATCGCTGGATTAAAAAGAAATCCTGTGGTCCTTCGTTGCTCTAGTGACTGGCTTTCTGAACAATTAAAGTCTTAACGTATTACCAATTAATAATATTATCATACACTATTTATTGGAACATGTTAATGTTTCTATGAATATGTTTGGCTATTCTGTTATAAATAACAGGAACGTCATAACATTCTGTTCCTAATAACGCATTTATAATATTTGTGCTGAAACATTTGTCTAACACATAAAAACAGTACCTAAAATTATATACATGATCTTTAAGTTATAAAAAAATCTGATGTATTACACACAGATTATTTTCTCTAGTTGAACAAACAAACTTCTTAAAAAATATTACTCTAGTTTCTATACAATGCTAATCGAAAAAAGCATTAGCAAAATGTTCTTATTATTTAGTTACTTATAAGTAGATGGGAATTAAACGACTGTTTTATGCTAAAGAGATAGTCAAATTTGTAAAAACTACCGCTCTGCGATTGTCATTGAAATTCGCTTAGCCAGAAGTCAAACAAAAGAAACACGGGCGACTATCTGTCTGAGAAAGGTGCAGATATAGGTATTGAAACTTAAACCAATAACAAGGAATATCTTGGAAACGGTTACCTCCTACTTAAAATGCAAGGGACATAAATTGTATGTATTGACGAGATCTACATTTTCTGTGCAGAAAGTCCATCTCTTGCGGTTTACCAAGTATGCAAAAGTCATTCAGTATGAACAGGGCTTCATGGGCTATTCCCAGGAAATTCGAAATTGAAATTTTATTTGTCATGCAAATATGTTTAATATACGGTATTTTAATCAAAACCATTTTAGCCACTTTTGAAAAAATTAAAATCTTCTAAAGTTTGTCCATGTTTACATGTAGTTTGAGGTGAGAGGATTTTCTTGAAAATCTGCTTGTCGTATATTTGGAAGATACGGCACCTAAATACCAAGTTTGGTATTTAAGGTACCTTTCGGTTTGAGTTATGCTGTCCATACACATACAAACACACACACACACACACACATACACGGTTTTTTTATAAAAATCTTGTGTGTTTCATTTACATGACTTTCCCCATATCTTTGTAAAACAATATTGTTAAAAAGTTTATTCCTCTATATACTTCATGCTAATCGACATAAAAATGGTAGAAATGGTCTTATTACTTGTTTACTTGTAAGTGGAAGAGAAATAAGGGAGTGCCATGCACTAATGCGATAGTCCAATCTTTTAAAAGCTGGTTGCTGTGGGATTGAAATTCATTTCTTTGAATAGCCAGCTGTTGACAAATTCCCGTATGAGAAAAGTTTAAGTATTTTAAAACTGAAACCATTAACAAAGGATATCTCGAAAACGGTCAACTCCACGAAAAAATGCATATAACGTAATTGTGTGTTTTAATGAAATCTACATTTTTTGTACAGTAAACCTCTCTCATGGTTAACCAGTTGTAGAAAATTAAGCAAAGTTCATCCAGAATAAAGAGTTTTTCTGAGGCTATTCCTATATAATTCAAGATATACATTATTTTTTCAATGTAAATAACTTTAATGTACGATATTTTATACAAAATCTTAAGAGGCATTTTGAGAAAATCAAAAAAAATCGAAAAATATTCCATGTAAAGAGTTGTTGGGGGTTCGGGGATATACCTATTGTACTTTGGAAGATACCGAACTTAAATACCAGGTTTTGTATTTAACGGACTTTTCGTTTTGAACTATGCTGCCTATGCTACGCAAAATACAAGCATGGGCCTTTTTCTAGCAATGCTTTTTTGGACCTAAAACATGTATTTCCGATGGAATCAAGGTATCAAATTTTTGAGTGCATGAAAAACATTTGGTTCCAGCAGGACGGTGCTATGTCACAAAGACCACTTTAAAGCAGGGCTTTTCTCCAACAACTTTTCCCCAAACGACTGGTTTCCCGCTTTGGAGACATGACTTGGCTGGCACAGTCCCTGGATTTAGCAGCTCTGGACTACTTTATATGGGGATATTTGAAGGAAAGGGTATTTACACACTATTTGCAGACCATCGAGGAGTTGAAAGATGCCATCCGCCACGAAATCAACGCCATTCCACAGGAGATGACGCAACGTGCTATGAAGGCATACTTCAAGAATGCATAAATAGCCATTGGGACCACTTAGCTGACGTCATCTTTAAGAAGTGATGATGTAAGTACCATATTCAAAAATGCAAATAATTATGGTAATTTTTTCACAAATAAAATAACTTCACTTTTACTTATTGCTATATATTTTCAACCGAAATTCATAGATACATTCCCCAACTTCAGAGGGAGCCGTAGTATATTTGCTGTGAATTAAACCCAGCTCTATAAAGACAATAGCAGGTATTACAAACACCTGTTCAATTAGGTACACTGCATAGAAAAACTACACATTATATCTCTATAGATCTCAGCAGAGGTGCTTAAAATATTTATACCCAAATACAAGAAACAAAAATAAACAGGTGAACAACATTGGCGGGTTCAATTGTACGCGAAAGCCAATAGTAGTAGTAGTAGTAGTAGTAGTAGTAGTAGTAGTAGTAGTAGTAGTAGTAGTAGTAGTAGTAGTAGTAGTAGTAGTAGTAGTAGTGGTGGTGGTGGTGGTAGTAGCAGTAATAGTATAGTATATTATTATACTATATTATTATGAATAATAATAAACTATCAATAAAAAGAATAACAATAATAATTTTAATAAGCAACTTACTGAATCGTATGTTTTAAATAACATTTTAATAAGAAAAACAATAATAATAGACCTATTTGCAAGTTCATTGTGGGTTATCACAATGCAACTTCTGTCGAAGAAAACTTTAAAAATCAAATTCAAGTTAATGGTTTTAAAAAATGTTGTTAACCAATTTACATTGTGTGGGTAGATCTCCTATGTGAATAATGTCATTCATAGATATATAGTAAATGATCGAAATAACTGGTTAAGTGCAACTGCATGTCTAGTGAACACCTGCCAACAAACGTATAACTAGATATGACAACAATATTGCATATCTGTAACTCCAACGAGAAGCATTAAGCACAAGTGAAACAGCTCACTTTCAATAAATGAAATATGAGTTAAGGAGATTGGTGGAAAAACAAGGCAAGCCACATATTCTGTGTTTTCAGATAGAACAGTTTGTTTTCAATTTTGTTATTGATATTATTGCCTTAAAGTTCTCTAAATTAAAGATGTTAACCATATTTACTTTATTCTTTTCCACTCCTCAAAACGAGTTTTCATTTTATAGATTTAAATTTTAAATCTTTATAGATAAATGACCATTATATTGTGACTTACCATTTTCTTGGCTATTTAGGTTTAGGGTCCATTTTGAGATGCCACAGTAAATATAAAGTGCAATAATAACAATATTATTATTATTATTATTATTATTATTATTATGTTATACAAAATCTACTTAATGATCACGGAATGTATTAAGTTGTGAATATAAATGAAATTATTACTACCGCTTCACGGAATATCTCTCACCCTCTATTAGCTTCTTCCACTAAACTATCGGGAGTTAGTCCATTGTAATATTCGTGATAAACTGGTGGTATGAATGGAATAGGTATCATAACTTTTATGTTTGGTCTTAAGTGGTTCAAAGTACTTCTTTGGAAGTTTCATCTGCATTATTCCAGATGAACTTCCAACCCTGCTGCATTGAACTTCTTTGTAATCACCCTTGCGAGAGTGGAATAGTTTTGTATTCATTTCACATAAACTAACATTTTGATTGTAGTTACACAATATAAATCAGCTTGTTTTGCTGCTTAAACACGTTTAGCATTTTAAGCAAGAATGTGACACTCATTAATATAAACAGTAAGCTTACTTCATTGGATGATGATTCTTCAGAATCTAAAGGAATAAAGGTTTCACTGACGTCAACTTCGGAGCATTCAGCTTCACTTTCATATTCCAAACCCATATTATTACAAAGTTTTCTTCCAACTGCCAGTTTCTGTTTACTGGGATCCGCCATTTTCTCTGGATCGTTATTTTTCCAACAGAAAGAAAAAAAAAGTGCGTAATAGCATATTTGGCAAAAGGAAAATATTCTAATTGTTGGTGCCATCTGTTGGAAATTATTTTACGGATTTCATAGGTTAGGTAGGAAGCCCTTCACTACTTAAATGCGTTGAAAAAAATCTATTTAAGTAGGAGCGTGACTTGTCTTGTTATTGCACTAAATCCTGCAATTGCTCTTATCACCCTGATCTCTATAGTCAATAGATGGGGCAATAGCTTGAACAAAAGTATTCATATAGCTTTTGCTGGCATAAATCAGTGTTCCATAAGCTCGGTTTTATGATTGTATGGAGGTTAGAGATAATTTCGGAATTTCAAATACCATCCGTGAATAAAGCTGCGCATTTATCAAACTTACCACGAGAAAGCTCCAATTATTTTGCACAAGAGTGATGAAAATGCCCTCCGTCACCGAGACAGTGAAATGTGAAACCCACACAATAGTACTTTGCGGCTGCTAAAATGCAAATGGAAAATAGGTCGAAAATGTGAATCAGAGAGGGCAACTGCAATGTCGTGTTACTTTTCTCCATGTCTGTAATACTACCAGACATGTGTTTATAGTGTGCAAGTATCTGATCTTTGCATTATGCTGAATGAATGGAACTAAAATAAATTAAAAAAATATTATATTCTTAAATGTAAAACATTTCTCATTATCTAAGAAGTTCAAGGCAAAAATATAATTTTGTTGCAAATTTGTATTATTCAAGTAGTAATAGCGGTACAATGCCGGTAAAATTAGTATTGACGAACATGTTAATTTGGTCCCTGTGCTTAAGCAATTATTGTTTTAATATGAATCGCAAGTTACAAAAGCAAGGTTTTCAAAAAATCGGCTGTTTATGTCAGCATAGGGAATAAATAGTCTTTGGTAAACTTCCAAGTCCAAGTACTAAAAAACTTCCTTGCAAAAGGCAGCTAAACTTTTATGGAAGACATATCGGTTTCATGTATAGGTACTTGGTAACAAATCGTAAGTTTTCCTTTCGAAACCACCTAAAGGATGTTTTAATTTTCGAATGTGTTAATTTTTAATATGTTCTCTGTAATCAGATAATATCTATAAGTAAATAATGACTTGTACAAATTGCAGAACAAATAAATGAGGTAAGTATTTTTTCTAAATAAATATTTTTTGTCAATTGATATAAAAATTACCTGCTTCGATATTCAGTCACCAGTGCTTTCATACTTCAACATGTATAGTTTAAAATACAGTGTTTAAAAATGCTCTAGAGAGCCAAAATTTGTTATTTGCACGGTGCTTTAATATAACAATTATTGAACGCATCCGTAATTACATTAGTGAATTTATATATAAACATCTTGGGGATGAAGCTTTCGGAGCTTAGTCTTTGTGAAGAATCTAATTTTGAAGGGATTACTTTTCATTGGATATAAAGATAATTTCCTTGCGCCTGCTGAAATTAGTGTATGTAGCTATATTACTCCCGCACCTATCCTTGGACGCTTGTTTTAAGGGTAGCGAGGGCTGAGGGAAGAAGAGAGAGGTTGGCCACCTTTCTATCCGCAGTGTTGTCAACCAAAGAGGGTTTCTTTTCTTTGATATAGTTTTGTGGAAATATAAAAGGCTATGAGATTTGTTAATAGCTATTAAAAGAGCAAAAAAAAAAAAAAATGCTGAGCAAAATTATAGAAAACATCTGTTGTTCTCCATTATGTGCATTTCTAGACAAGCTATTGTTACAAGAGATTATTCTTTTGTCTACATCATGGTAATTGAGATAAACATTAGCACAAATGTACTTATTACTTGGTTCGTTATTAGCAGAAGGGAATATACTAGGCTAACGTGACACTGAACATGTTAAAAAGCTTGTCTCTAGGTGAAAAAATGGAAATTCAACTCTCTTTGTATGGACAGGAGCAAAAAAAAATATATGAAAAAAAATATTACTTCTCTCTTTAGAAAAGTTTAAGTCGTTTAAAATGTAAACCAATAAGATAGATGACTGCCTCCGTTGTCGAGTGGTCAGCGAGCTGACTTCGATATTCCTCCCGGAGGTCCTGGGTTCGATTCCCAGATGGGGCGGGGTATTTTTCTTTAGCCAGAATTATTCCTTATCCTCCACAGAGTCTGGAAGTATGTACGTGAAAGTGAATGTGTGTGTGTGTTTGAGGAAAATAAAATTATTTAAACCAAACATAAAAGAACCTACAGACAACAAGTTTTTTTTCAAGTGTAAAGCCCTAGATAAGACCTTAGATGTTAAAAGCGGCTGTATAGATGAAACAATAAAATAAACTAAAATAACATAGACGGTTAACACTACAAAGCATGTGGGTATATTTCATAAATCGTGTTTTAACGAAATCTATATTTTTTGTGTAGTGAGTTTTTGTCTATCTCTTACGGTTTGCCAGGTATGCGAAAGCCATTGAGAATGACTAGGTCTTCAGAGGTTATTTCCTAAAACTTCAAGTTAATATTTCGCTTGTCATGAAAATATCTTGGGTATATGCTATTTTAATAAATATCGTTTGAACCATTTTTGAGGAAATAAAACCTTCTGAAACAATGTTCCATGTAAAGAGTAATTTGTGCTAGGGGGGATTTTCCTGAAGATCTTCATTTCACATCCTTGGAGGAGGATATGCATATAACAAGTTTGGTATTTAACCGACATTTTGTTTTTGAGTTATTCTGCCCATAGGCAGACAAACAGACAGACTGACAGAAGGACACACAGTCACACAGTCACACACAAGGACCTTAGCTACAAATGGTTTTGGATGTCTCTAATCGTATATTTCCGGTGTAATTTAGTATGAAATTTTTGGTTGGAATGCAATACCTTCTACTATGTATACAGTTCTCCGGAGAGAAAGTAAAATTATATATATATATATATATATATATATATATATATATATATTCTTAAGCTTCTTAAAAATAGAGAAGAAAAATATGAGTTTCTTAGATGGCTAACTTTATTTATACAATTTTGGCTATGATACAAGATAATTGTAGCAAAAAAATGCATAGTGAATCAAAATCAGTGCCGATAACTGTATTTACTATCGTGTCTATCCTACCAATTGAAATCTCATTAAAATATTGACTTTTATTTTCTTTCGAATGTGCGAATATGTTAATGAAGTGACCTATTATGCATTTGTTCTTGGGTGAATCTTTTAACCGCGTGAATTACACAAAATATAAGTTCATAATATTCTTACGGAATAGAATCGTGTTTTCACAGTGAAAGCTCTCCCAGCTGCGAGACAAATGTTTCACTATCCTTCAGCAGCTGCAGTGCGTAGTGTTAATTCTCATTAACAGCGTCTGTTCTCTATCTATATCAAGTAAGACAGATTATAAGTTACTAGTTAGTGACGGTTTTAAATTTTTATATACAAGGTTAACTGTGAATGTAAAACAGTGGTGGTGTACGGTAAAGAACTATAGTGCATGATTTTTAGAATATATAGGGAAGCATAATCCCGAATTTAGTCAATATTTGTTTAGACAAGCTTTATTTAATAGTGTTAAACGCAAGATCGCGAAGAATATATATGCAAGATCTTCAAGCCGTAAGATAGGAAAATCTTAATATTCCTAATAAAATTTGTAGATACCTGACAAAAAATCATATCCTTTGTGCATGGAAAGCAGTGGACAGAACTAGGAGAAGCGTCTTCCTCCACTACCAAAAAGCCGAAGTGAGGTATAGCATGCCGCGATCAAAGGCATGTCTACTGTGACAAACAAATCTGAACCATTTTATTGGTTAATGATTGTATATGTAATGTAATATTATTCGGATGTGGAAAAAACTAAAATATTTAATGACAAGTAAAAGTACTTTTATGGATGAAGCAAGGATTCAGAATGGTAAATACACACCGCGGACATGTGTGTTGCTCGGTGGAATACAAATGACATGGCATTGCTTTAGCTCAGATAATTTGTAAGTGCAGCCTAGCTGGTGAAGCATTAAGCCCTGAAAAGGTGGTAGTTGATTTTGAAACAGCTGTGCGCAATGCAGTGAAACGAATTTGGATATACGCTCGGTCGAGGCAGGCAGGTTCCATTTAACCCAAGCTTGGTGTAGGGTATAGCTTCGATTGTGACTGTGGAAAACGGCTGCATTTGTGTTTCGAACATTGGTAATTGCCACCGAGCGATTTTCAGGATGCACTTACTGAAGACTCGAAGACAGAGCCAACAGAATTGGCTACTCTAATTACTGATTATTTAGTGGAAAACTACATAGACTCCGAAGGGCCCTATCCAACATAATGTTGTCAAGCCAGAGCTTATCATCACAGGGCACAATGAATCTGTGCGAAGCTTTCAACAATACGTTGAATAAACAGTTTAATAATCCAAATCCAAATATATTTGCTTTTATAAACGTTGCAAAGAGTGTCAAAGCACAGGTAAACATAAAAATCAACTCCAAGATCAAACAAGAAAGACAAACAGAAAATCTCAAGCACCTTTGTGAAATTGCACAGCAATACCAGCTGACACAAATAACCAGCTTTAAGTTTCTTAAAGGGGCTGCATACCACGACAGCAAACAGTAAGTCACTGCCCAAATTTATTTTAAAATACTAAAGAATTAATTTTAAGCCGTCAAAGTAATATCACAACATATTAGCAGTATGTTATTGTATTAGTTTGTGAGTTCAAAGTATAGAAATCTCAAAGTGTAATGGGAAATTGCATATTGTTTATTCGGTAAAGGTTTACTTTGACTATAAAATATTTTGGATTCTTTTAAAACAACCTTAATTTGCATTATTTTTTAAAAAGCACCTACAAAGGGTTTTTGGCAACTCCATTTTACCCTTTATTTTCACACAGCTTATATTTATATATATATACACACACACACACTAAACCTAACCTAACCTCGCCGAAATTCGAACCCAGAAGATCCTGTCGTTCGCTGCGGCTCGCTATGGTATTTAAACCAAGGTCCCTGATACCCGTAATTCCGATCCAGTTCATATATATATAAATTTAATTTAATACATACATTAAACAGTTTTGTTTAAACAAGACAAATGATTATGGTAAGTATCCTGCACATCGGTGAGAAGCATACCTATTGTTCCACAGCAAATGTTTGTAAGGAATGGCGACTTTATTTATTATGCATGCCCGACGTGCCTGGTATTCGAGGCATGTTGGTGCTGTGAGATGCAATTGTTTTCAAAACTACTGTAGCTAGAAATGCTTAATTTTTAATTTCCGGCACTTGCAGGTATTGGTGGGTCCATGAGCTAGTGGATTTTTCTTTCCATATCTGCAAATGGCCTGATATGTCAAGCAAACTGGCCAACGCGTTTGATACACTGTCATGGAAAGAGCTAAGAATTGTAGAATGTCGGAATCTGCACCAATGCTTATAAAGTCATTTAATACTAGGTCATTTGTTACGTATGGGAGCCGATTTACAAGTCGCTCTAATTCTTCTTCCGGCTGACGGAATTTGGCATAGAATGGGCAACACGCCATTTAATTGTGTTGTGCTTCTGGTATGCAGTGACTTTAATTATTACAATGGCAGAAAAAAAATAACTTTTGTTAAAAAAGGCATATACAACAACATTGACTAAATACACATCGGAATATAAAATTGCATAAGAAGAAGAAAACCCTGCCGTACGATATGAAACTTATGTATGAGTTTGTTGAAGTGTTTTAGTTTTGCTTAAAAAAACGTTTTTCACGCAATTACACGATGAATGTTCTGTTTTTGTTTTTCTCAGAAATCAAAATTTCGTTTTAAATGATGAAGTTCGCATTTGCTGTGTTTAATGGTTAAAAATGGCAGCACACACACACTAAGAAAATCACAGGAAAAAATGATAAGCGTTCAAAAAGATATCATCACATGAAATTAAATACACACACAAAGGTTATTTCAGTTTACTAAGCTTGTAATTGAAAAGTAGCAGCACACACTTTAAGAAACATCACTAGAAAAAAGTTAAATGATAGAAAAGCACTGTATCATTAATTAAAAAAAAATAAAAATATAAATATACGCACAGAGCTTTTAGTTCTCGTCACTGTGTTTGGTTTCTGAATTACTTGTTTGTTGGCTTGCGATAAGTGTCCTGTGGATTCAGGGGCGCGTATGGCCGCAGCTAAATTCTAAGATACGGAATGCCGAGATCAGCTATATGCTCTTCCTCCTGGACTGAAGGGTCAGGAATGATCGAAGAATGACTGTCATACCCGTTGTCTGCGCAACCTGTATTGGTGCACCAGCCACTGATGTGTTGCGCGATCAGTTTCGGGGGATCGCTCTGAATAAATTTTGGTACTAAATTTCTGTTTGTTTGCAGTTTCGTGGTTGGAAGTTGTCTGAAATGAGAGGCAAAAGAGTGGAAATTATGCGGTATTTTCGTTTGGTAACAGCGAAGGGGAACACTGAGGAGAAATTGGGATCAATGTGTAGGGAGAAGGAGGTAGGGGCTTCACTTATAAGTTGTTCAGGGAGCAGTAAGGTGAAGAAGGGGGTGGAGTAAACAATGACCAGTTGGAGGAGAGATGTACCTCAGCAGCAACGGCGTCGTATGCACGGTAGTTGAAGGAGATGACTTTTTTTTGGTAGTGTTTAACGCCCACTTTAACTACCTATGGCACCGCAGGCGGTGACACCGATGATACATGAAGGATGATGGAACACCGGTGGAATGCAATGACGGGGGAAACCGGACTACCCGGAGAAAACCCGCCCCAGCGCCGCTTTGTCCACCACAAATCTTACATGCGGTGGCTTGGGATCGAACCCCGGCGGTCTAGGTGAGAGTCGAGTGGTCTAACCAATCGGCCACGGCGCGGCCGAAGCAAATGACGAAATTCAATTGGTTTCATTCTGGTCAGAAGAGTAGACGTCACCGGCTACATCCCTCTACAACGACGAGTTTTGATGGTCGAACGGCGAGAAGTAGTTCCCTTTCTGAGGTGACAAGTTTTCATCAGCGAACGGCAAGATGTTCCCTTGCTGTGTTGGCAAGTTTTCGTCAGAGAACGACAGGAACATGTTCCCTCGCTCTGGTTGAAAGCTTTTTTGAGTGAACGGCGAGAATATGCTCGCTTGCTGTGGTTTCCAATGCTGCTGAGGTAAAGGCTGCAGCTGATGATAGAAGTTATTCTGCTCAACTGGAGGCAAGCACTTGTTGCGGCTCTGGATAGGACCCGTAAATGTCGTCGGGATGAGAATAGCGAACTTCTCGAAGAACAGCTGTTAATGTTACCGGTACTATAAAAAACACCGTTGCATGGTGACGCAAAAGGTGTCAAAGTGCTCCATAGAAACACACACTATGTAGCAGAGTTGAGACTGCGAATGACTTGTGCGAATAATCGCGGGACTCATATTGGCAATGAGGGCATTCACGTGGCCAATAAGGTGACGATCATAATCTTCAGCTTAGTGCATGTGAACTCTGATTTTCGCGGTGTGAACGGAAGTCTCATTACTGAGAAAATCATGAAATGTGGTTTTGTGGTTGATGAGAAGGAAAATTGCTCCGTATCTCAATCGGATGTTGCGGTCCCTTATTGGTGCGAACGGAAGTACTCTGGAAAATCAACCGATTACGACTTCGGTAGTTGCAGTATGATAAACGACTGGCAGCTAATGACGTCCGGCAATGGACTTTTCAGAAAAGGGTGTTGCGGTTGCGATAAGTCGAATACAAAACTGCTGTGCGAAAGCAGCTCCGTTGAAGTGCGATATCGCTAAGCTTGCGGCGTAAAAGCCAATAAAGTAAATTTATGCATGCGGTACCAATACTATATTGAAAACATATTGTGTTCGAAACAACCCTTATAGGAATACATTCACATTGCACAACGTAGTTAGTATTTTGTATGCATTAATCAACAGTAAGGTGGAAAATACATTGCTTCACGTATTTGCCGCATTTAAAGCGTAATAAGAGCAGAGAATTATAATTAGCAGAGAATTAATTGGCGAGGCCAATTCGACGCAGGCATGCACCCAGCTTGTGAGGAAAAAAATAAAGTGTTCTTTTAGTAACTTGAGCGAGAGAAAATATGGAACAGTAGAATTCGGTAAGTGCCGATTCCACCTTGTCAGCAACTTCTGAAATTTTTAGTCAAAGAAGCAGATCGGTAAAAGAATCTATATTCTGGCTATAACGAGACGGATCTATCGGTGTCGCCAATACCCGAAGATGCAAACCCGGAGCTAGGTTGCTAGAATGTTTAACGAATTTTTAAAATTTGCCAAAGAAAAATGTTTTGGAAAACGAACCCCGGTACCTAAGGCTATCGATTTCGGATTCGAAGCAGCCTTCGAAGCCCTTTAATGTGAGCGTTCGAAGGTTCGATCAGTTAAATGCCGAAGTCGTTTTGAAATCTATAGTGCGGGTTTTGCAAAGTAAGGCAGAATTCTTGATGGGATGCGCACTAAATATTACTTACGTGTGGACCAAACAGGTTTCGGTTTTTTGCTTTAAACCGTGCGATAAATGTAGGAAAAAGAAGGGAATCATGGATATTTCAAGCCAAAAAATTCGCTGTGCCTGCCAACGGCCGTTGCCGTGTATATAGCCAAAGTTGAAGAAGACGTCAACTGCAACAATATTCGCAGGTTCGATTTTTTTTGCAAAAACAGAGAGCTGTGGCGCTTTGCGCGGGAGTAGGCAAGACCGATGTCCGATCTACAATAGAAGATGTTAAACCGTTTGACGAGATACTGAATGAGTATAGCTTCATGGTCTATGCAGATCATACAAGAAAGATGTGCTGTACACCTCTAACATGCGTTGCGGAAGGTACATCGATCTCAAGATGCACGGCGGGCACTGTAATGTTATAGGGAAGCTGCATGCCGCTTTGAAATCTAAATGGTATTGTCAAGAATGTATCCATGCTTCAGTGAATAACAAGGAATATCATCGCTGCGACGAAAAATGTCCAAAGTGTCAACAGTTGTGTGAAGTTCAATTTCACACGTACATACGCTGCGACGCGTGCCATCGCGATATTAAGGAGCATGTGTGTCTTCAAAATCGCTTGAAAAAGACAGCCTTCTGTATGTGACGTAGAAAAAGTGTGCCTTTCTTGCAATAAGCTCTTAAGTATAAAGCATAGAAAGAATACACACCAGTGAGGAGAAATCTTGTGCGGGCATTGCAAGTTTCACGTGCATTCCAATCACCAGTTCTACATTCAGACCTATCGCCCAAAGAGCATGAAAAGCGATTTCGTGTTCCTGTTTATAGATTTTCAGTGCACGTAGAACACTCCATATATGGAACATCGGACGTTTAGGATGGTCGTCAATAAGAGCGTGCTGACCGAACACTTCGATTCGCTGCCCTACGGGTAAAAGCGGCAGCGTCAACCGTGTTAAATGTTACGTCATTTCCACTTATAGGTTTATTACCAGCATGACGTCAGCGCCGAAGGATCTTGGAAGATTTAATTTTCCATGCACGAAGCTCATCGCGGTACTGAAGCGCTGCGGAAAATCCACATTTGTGAAAACTCTGATCAGGAATGCGGAGCACATGTTCGGCAAAATTCCGAAAAAGGTCTTTTGGTGCCACCCTCTCGAGTATTTACCGAATTTAGGACGTCTGTCCATACGCTGCGAAACGCACGCAGACATTCCGGAACTGAACAAGTTAAAGGCCGATTATCTTGTTATTCTGGACGACATGATGTTCGAGAGCGACTGCTTGAACGTGTCGAATTTTTTCACGAGGGATTCTCATCACAGGCGTTTCAATATCATATGCATCTTACAGGAGCAAGTTCAGAACCATATCCCTGAATGCAAATTACATCGGGGCGCTTAAAAACAACAGAGACAAAATGCAGATAGAAAGGCTGAGTCAGCAAATGGAACCCAGGAACTCTAAATTTCTTTTGTAGGTATTCGAAAAGACTACCGAATATCTACACGGGTATGTGGTGCTGGATTGCACGCATTATAGGCCGGATAGCTACAGATATCGAGCTGGCGTGCTGTTGGGAGAAACCCTTTCGTATTTCGTGCCCACCGATCGTTAACTTTTTTTTTTAAATAAAGCGCGAAACAAATCCTCGCAATCATTTACGCTTAAACACGGTTAGAGGAAGGTTGAACGTGGCCAAACTAAGCAGCCCCCTCATAGCGAGACAGCACGGAAATTTGCCGGCACTAGCCAAAGCGAAGATGGCCGCGCGCAAAAAGTTGCTCAAGGATGCGAGCTCGGAACTCGTCAAGGCCGTGTCGGAGTTCATGCACAACGTCTGTCATTGCTTCAGGAGTGTGTGATTCGTTTAAAAAGGCACAGTACATGCTGGAGGAACTTAAGCAAATGCCCTCAAAGAGGAGATCCTGAAGAATGTTGAAGAACTTGAGGTACGTATAGAGAGGAAGGAAACTATTGTTTTTATTTATGGAATAGATCCTACAACTAAGGAAGATGATCTGAAAACAGAAATCCGTGAAGAAACAGAGAAACAGGAAACGGATATACTTAATGTTTCTTTGAGATCAGGAATATTAGTAACCAAAACGCAACAGTAACGCTACCTGCTGAACCTGGCAAGACCGTACTGAAACGGAGACATTAGTTGCCAGATTAGAGAAAGAATAAACGTCATTAGGTGTTTTTTGAGTGCTTTGGATTTGGACATATAGCGCCCCAGTGTAAGGAGAAAGAGGATAGAACTGGATTTTGCCTGAATTGTGGGGGAAGGGTCATATATGCACAAATGCATTTGTCTGTATAACGTGTAAAAAAGTAGGCCACGGAAGAGACCAAATTAGATGCCCTTTATACAGAAAGATGTTGGGGACATAAGACGAAGAAGGATGAAATAAAAAAGATAATGGCTTCAACAGCCTTAGGAATCCTACAAGCTAATTTAAGGAGGTTACAAGGTAGTCATGATATGGCATAGGCAGTTGCAATGGAGAAGAAGGTTGACATAATGATAGTGAGTGAACCAAATTTAAAATGTGTATCCAGCAGTAATTGGATTAAGGATAAGAGGATGGATGTTGCCGACAACTTCCTGAACAAAATATAGAGGTAATGAATTGGAGGCTAGAAAATGCTTATGTCTCTACATACTTCAAACAATTTAAAAATTATGGATGTTTTAGTTCACCAAATATACCCCAGGAAGAATTTAAGAAAGAAGTAGACTCTATAATGCAAGACATTAGTACGCAAGGAGGAGAAAGTATTATAATGGGAGACTTAAATGTTAAATCACCTCAATGGGGCGCACAAACCACTGACCAGAGAGCTGAATAATGGGTCGAATGGATGGCGGAATTGGATTTAGTATTGCAAAGCATTGGAAATAAACGGACTTTTTTTAGAGGAGCCTGTGAATAATTTATAGACATTACGTGTTCAACCCAGATGGTATCAAATAAAATCCTGAATTGGGTGGTGCTCGAAGATGAATCACTTAGCGACTACAAGTTTATCTATTTTGAAATCAGAGAACCAACAAAGCGAAAGGGTTGGCAAAAACGAGAAAATTAAAGTAGAGTATACTGGGATATATATATATATATAGATATATATATATATATATATATATATATATATATATATATATATATATATATATATATATATATATATAAAGTTATCATGAAGTGGAAGGAAGAGAATAGAGAAGACGTTACAGAAGAAGTCTCCCGGGAGGAGGTGGTAAACGCAATACAAGAAGTCACTTTAGCTAGCCAAATACATATCACCAAGAGAGATAGCTCCCGAGTACCATACTGGTGGACTAATGACATTGAATGTCAAACTAGGAGATGCAATCAGAACAGACGCAAAGTAACAAGAGCAAATAAGAAACGAATACAAGAGCAGGACCTAGAAGCACTAAGAGTAGATTATAAAGGGAAGAAAAGAACATTGACAAACCCCATAAGGGAGTTCATGAGAAAAAACTGGCAAAAATTATGTGAAGAACTTGATCAGGATATTTGGGGATCCGGATATAAAATAGTAACAGGGCGTTTGACTAACAGAGCTCCCATAAAATTAGCAGAGGAGAAGGAAATAAATGTCGTAAAGGTGTTATTCCCTAGCAATGAAGATAAGATAGAAGCCAAAATAAAATGTAGTGTAGATGAAGAATTCACCACGAATGAATTACATGAAGCAGGGCGCAACATGAAATCCGGCAAAGCGCCGGGATTGGACGGTATCCCACCCGAAGCAGTGAGGTTTACCATTGAGGTAACCCCTAAATGGATTCTAGCAGCTTTAAATACGTTATTGAAAAAACAGGAGTTTCCAGGAGAATGGAAGGTAGCTAAACTCATATTGTTGCTAAAAGGGGGTAGGTTACCTCAAGATCCATCAGCATATTGACCAATATGTTTATTCAGTACCATAATAAGGACAAAAATCGACAAAAAAATTGAGGAAGGAGAAGGACTATCGTGCAACCACTATGGCTTCAGAAAAGGCAAAACTACAATCCAGGTCATTAAAGCTGTTCAAAAAATTAAAGATGAAAGTAAAGAAAAGTGGGTAACCGCAATCACACTGAATCTGAAAAATGCTTTCAACAGTGCAACATGGAGTATTTTCATTAAGAGCTCCAACGAAAAAATATTTCAGTATATTTAGTAAATATAATACGAAAGCACTTCAACACAAGATATATAACGTTAAGTAATTAGAAACAAGTATAGGTTACTGTAAGAGCACCGCATGGCTCGGTCCTCGGACCTACATTGTGAATTGCTTTGTACGATGGCGTATTGCGACTAAAACCACCGACAGGATCTTATACTTTGGGATTTACAGATTATTCAGTTGTAGTCACTGCCGCTGCCGACGCAGAGGAATGAATGTTTAAGACAGATGAATCCCTCATACGCATAGACAGGTGGATGAAGGACAACAAATTAATTCTCGCGCCACAGAAAACAGAATCTGTGGTCCTAAAATGGCCAAGAAAACGGCCAGATGTGACCTTCAGGTTAGGCATTACTGACGTCAAGCCAAAAAAGTCAGAGAGATATCTAGACGTTATGTTGAGTGATGGTGGAAATTTTGGTGAGCACGTTAGAACAATCACCAAGATGGCCGAAGAGAGAACAGCGGCACTGAGCAGACTAATGCCGAATATTGGGAGTCCAAGAACTGCAAAAAGGCATATTTTATGTAACGCAATCTATTCTATGCTGTTATACGCCGCCTCAATATGGCACACTGCATTAAGAAAAGAAGTGTTCCGAAATCACCTGGCCAGAGTGCAGCGGAAATTATTACCAAGGGTGGCAAATGGGTATCAAACCATATCGACCAAAGCCCTACAGGTCATCCCAGGAGCAGTACCTATAGATCTGTAGTAAAAGAGAGGAATATCTTAGAAGAAAAAATTCGTTCCACTAGTACAGACAAAAGAAATGTAAGACAACACATTATAGAAGAGTGGCAAGAGCGGAGGCATTAGACCATGAAAGTGGCACAATGGACGAAGAAAATTATCCCAGACATTAATATGTGGCTATTATGCAAATACAGATCACTAGATTATTTCATGACGAAGGTAATATCAGGTCGTGGAAGATTTAGGTACTATGTAAAAAAAAAAAAAAAAAAAAATGGGGAAAGCTAATAGCGAGAAAT
The DNA here is from genome assembly GCA_030762935.1 of Hymenopus coronatus. Lineage (NCBI taxonomy): Eukaryota > Metazoa > Arthropoda > Insecta > Mantodea > Hymenopodidae > Hymenopus > Hymenopus coronatus. The sequence goes on from CM060900.1 coordinate 294,319,558, forward strand.
GCAGTTACTGCTCAGAAACAGCTACCGCGGAGTACACGGTACTCCACTGCCCAAGATGTGAGACCCATAGGAATAAAGCTTACACAAAATTGGGTAAAAATATAACAGTATATAATTTCGAGCAGACCAATACTGGTAGTACAAAAGCATGGAATACTGTAAAAGAACTATGTAAAGA
>CM060900.1:294324735-294342235 GCA_030762935.1 Hymenopus coronatus
ACTACTACTGTTATCACTACTACTACTATCACTACTACTGCTATCACTATTACTACTGCTACTACTGCTATCCCACTCTTACTGCTACTACTGCTATCACTACTAATACTATTGCTACTACTTCTGCTATCACTACTACTACTGCTACTACTACTGCTATCACTACTACTACTGCTACTACTACTGCTTACACTACTACTTCTACTGCTGCTACTACTGCTATCACTACTACTACTGCTACTGCAACTACTGCTACTTCTTCTGCTGTCACTACTATTACTGCTACTACTACAGCTATCACTACTACTACTACTGCTATCACTACTACTACTTCTACTACTACTGCTATCACTACTACTACTATTGCTACTACTACTGCTATCACTACTACTACTATTGCTACTACTACTGCTATCACTACTACTATTACTACTGCTACTACTGCTATCACTACTACTGCTGCTACTGCTGCTATCACTACTACTACTACTACTACTACTACTACTACTTCTACTGCTGCTACTACTGCTACTACTACTACCGCTACTACTACTGCTACTACTACTACTACTGGTATCACTACTACTACTGCTACTACTACTACTACTACTGCTACTACTACTACTACTACTGCTACTACTACTACTGGTATCACTACTACTACTACTATTGGTATCACTACTACTACTACTGGTATCACTACTACTACTACTGGTATCACTACTACTACTACTACTACTGGTATCACTACTACTACTACTACTACTGGTATCACTACTACTACTACTACTACTACTGGTATCACTACTACTACTACTGGTATCACTACTACTACTACTGGTATCACTACTACTACTATTGGTATCACTACTACTACTGGTATCACTACTACTACTACTGGTATCACTACTACTACTACTGGTATCACCACTACTACTTCTGGTATCACTACTTCTACTGCTGGTATCACTACTACTACTGGTATCACTACTACTACTAGTGGTATCACCACTACTACTTCTGGTATCACTACTTCTACTGCTGGTATCACTACTACTACTGGTATCACTACTACTACTGCTATCACTACTACTACTACTGGTATCTCTACTACTACTACTGGTATCACTATTACTACTACTACTGGTATCACTACTACTACTATTGGTATCACTACTACTACTACTACTGGTATCATTACTACTACTACTGGTATCACTACTACTACTGTTATCACTACTACTACTATTGGTATCACTACTACTACTACTACTACTACTGGTATCACTACTACTACTACTGGTATCACTATTACTACTACTGGTATCACTACTACTACTGCTGGTATCACTACTACTACTACTGGTATCACTACTACTACTACTGGTATCACTACTACTACTACTACTACTGGTATCACTACTACTACTACTGGTATCACTACTACTACTACTGGTATCACTACTACTACTACTACTGGTATCACTACTACTACTACTGGTATCACTACTACTACTACTACTGGTATCACTACTACTACTACTGGTATCACTACTACTACTACTGGTATCACTACTACTACTACTGGTATCACTACTACTACTACTGGTATCACTACTACTACTACTACTGGTATCACTACTACTACTACTGGTATCACTACTACTACTACTGGTATCACTACTACTACTACTGGTATCACTACTACTACTACTGGTATCACTACTACTACTACTGGTATCACCACTACTACTACTACTGGTATCACTACTACTACTACTACTGGTATCACTACAACTACTACTGGTATCACTACTACTACTGGTATCACTACTACTACTACTGGTATCACTACTACTACTGGTATCACTACTACTACTAGTATCACTACTACTACTACTGGTATCACTACTACTACTACTACTGGTATCACTACTACTACTACTACTGGTATCACTACTACTACTACTACTGGTATCACTACTACTACTACTGGTATCACTACTACTACTGGTATCACTACTACTACTAGTATCACTACTACTACTACTGGTATCACCACTACTACTGCTGGTATCACTACAATTGCTACTGGTATCACTACTACTACTACTGGTATCACTACTACTACTACTGGTATCACTACTACTACTGGTATCACTACTACTACTACTGGTATCACTACTACTACTACTGGTATCACTACTACTACTACTGGTATCACTACTACTACTACTGGTATCACTACTACTACTACTGGTATCACTACTACTACTACTACTGGTATCACTACTACTACTGGTATCACTACTACTACTACTGGTATCACTACTACTACTACTGGTATCACTACTACTACTACTGGTATCACTACTACTACTACTGGTATCACCACTACTACTACTACTGGTATCACTACTACTACTACTACTACTGGTATCACTACAACTACTACTGGTATCACTACTACTACTGGTATCACTACTACTACTACTGGTATCACTACTACTACTGGTATCACTACTACTACTAGTATCACTACTACTACTACTGGTATCACTACTACTACTACTACTGGTATCACTACTACTACTACTACTGGTATCACTACTACTACTACTACTGGTATCACTACTACTACTACTGGTATCACTACTACTACTGGTATCACTACTACTACTAGTATCACTACTACTACTACTGGTATCACCACTACTACTGCTGGTATCACTACAATTGCTACTGGTATCACTACTACTACTACTGGTATCACTACTACTACTACTGGTATCACTACTACTACTGGTATCACTACTACTACTACTGGTATCACTACTACTACTACTGGTATCACTACTACTATTGGTATCATTACTACTACTGGTATCACTACTACTACTGGTATACTACTACTACTTCTGGTATCACTACTACTACTACTGGTATGACTACTACTACTACTGGTATCACTACTACTACTACTGGTATCACTACTACTACTGGTATCAATACTACTACTACTGGTATCACTACTACTACTACTGGTATCACTACTACTACTACTGGTATCACTACTACTACTGGTATCACTACTACTACTACTGGTATCACTACTACTACTGGTATCACTACTACTACTACTGGTATCACTACTACTACTACTGGTATCACTACTACTACTACTGGTATCACTACTACTACTGGTATCACTACTACTACTGGTATCACTACTACTACTACTGGTATCACTACTACTACTGGTATCACTACTACTACTAGTATCACTACTACTACTACTGGTATCACTACTACTACTACTGGTATCACTACTACTACTGGTATCACTACTTCTACTGGTATCACTACTACTACTACTACTGGTATCACTACTACTACTGGTATCACTACTACCACTACTGGTATCACTACTACTACTGGTATCACTACTACTACTACTGGTATCACTACTACTACTGGTATCACTACTACTACTACTGGTGTCACTACTACTACTGGTATCACCACTACTACTGCTGGTATCACTACTATTGCTACTGGTATCACTACTACTACTACTGGTATCACTACTACTACTACTGGTATCACTACTACTACTACTACTGGTATCACTACTACTACTGGTATCACTACTACTACTACTACTGGTATCACTACTACTACTACTGGTATCACTACTACTACTGGTATCACTACTACTACTGGTATCACTACTACTACTGGTATCACTACTACTACTGGTATCACTACTACTACTGGTAGCACTACTACTACTGGTATCACTACTACTACTACTGGTATCACTACTACTACTGGTATCACTACTACTACTACTACTGGTATCACTACTACTACTACTGGTATCACTACTACTACTACTACTGGTATCACTACTACTACTGGTATCACTACGACTACTACTACTACTGGTATCACTACTACTACTACTGGTATCACTACTACTACTACTACTGGTATCACTACTACTACTGGTATCACTACTACTACTACTGGTATCACTACTACTACTACTACTACTGGTATCACTACTACTACTACTACTGGTATCACTACTACTACTGGTATCACTACTACTACTACTGGTATCACTACTACTACTGGTATCACTACTACTACTACTACTGTTATCACTACTACTACTGGTATCACTACTACTACTACTGGTATCACTACTACTACTGGTATCACTACTACTACTACTGGTATCACTACTACTACTGGTATCACTACTACTACTGGTATCACTACTACTACTACTACTGGTATCACTACTACTACTACTACTGGTATCACTACTACTACTGGTATCACTACTACTACTAGTATCACTACTACTACTACTGGTATCACCACTACTACTGCTGGTATCACTACTACTACTGGTATCACAACTACTACTACTGGTATCACTACTACTACTACTACTGGTATCACTACTACTACTGGTATCACTACTACTACTACTGGTATCAATACTACTACTACTGGTATCACTACTACTATTGGTATCATTACTACTACTGGTATCACTACTACTACTGGTATACTACTACTACTTCTGGTATCACTACTACTACTACTGGTATCACTACTACTACTACTGGTATCACTACTACTACTACTGGTATCACTACTACTACTGGTATCACTACTACTACTACTGGTATCACTACTACTACTGGTATCACTACTACTACTACTGGTATCACTACTACTACTACTGGTATCACTACTACTACTACTGGTATCACTACTACTACTGGTATCACTACTACTACTGGTATCACTACTACTACTACTGGTATCACTACTACTACTGGTATCACTACTACTACTAGTATCACTACTACTACTACTGGTATCACTACTACTACTACTGGTATCACTACTACTACTGGTATCACTACTTCTACTGGTATCACTACTACTACTACTGGTATCACTACTACTACTGGTATCACTACTACCACTACTGGTATCACTACTACTACTGGTATCACTACTACTACTACTGGTATCACTACTACTACTGGTATCACTACTACTACTACTGGTGTCACTACTACTACTGGTATCACCACTACTACTGCTGGTATCACTACTATTGCTACTGGTATCACTACTACTACTACTGGTATCACTACTACTACTACTGGTATCACTACTACTACTACTACTGGTATCACTACTACTACTGGTATCACTACTACTACTACTACTGGTATCACTACTACTACTACTGGTATCACTACTACTACTGGTATCACTACTACTACTGGTATCACTACTACTACTGGTATCACTACTACTACTGGTATCACTACTACTACTGGTAGCACTACTACTACTGGTATCACTACTACTACTACTGGTATCACTACTACTACTGGTATCACTACTACTACTACTACTGGTATCACTACTACTACTACTGGTATCACTACTACTACTACTACTGGTATCACTACTACTACTGGTATCACTACTACTACTACTACTACTGGTATCACTACTACTACTACTGGTATCACTACTACTACTACTACTGGTATCACTACTACTACTGGTATCACTACTACTACTGGTATCACTACTACTACTACTACTACTGGTATCACTACTACTACTACTACTGGTATCACTACTACTACTACTGGTATCACTACTACTACTACTACTGGTATCACTACTACTACTACTGGTATCACTACTACTACTACTGGTATCACTACTACTACTGGTATCACTACTACTACTACTACTGTTATCACTACTACTACTGGTATCACTACTACTACTACTGGTATCACTACTACTACTGGTATCACTACTACTACTACTGGTATCACTACTACTACTGGTATCACTACTACTACTGGTATCACTACTACTACTACTACTGGTATCACTACTACTACTACTGGTATCACTACTACTACTGGTATCACTACTACTACTAGTATCACTACTACTACTACTGGTATCACCACTACTACTGCTGGTATCACTACTACTACTGGTATCACTACTACTACTACTGGTATCACTACTACTACTACTGGTATCACTACTACTACTGGTATCACTACTACTACTACTGGTATCAATACTACTACTACTGGTATCACTACTACTATTGGTATCATTACTACTACTGGTATCACTACTACTACTGGTATACTACTACTACTTCTGGTATCACTACTACTACTACTGGTATCACTACTACTACTACTGGTATCACTACTACTACTACTGGTATCACTACTACTACTGGTATCACTACTACTACTACTGGTATCACTACTACTACTGGTATCACTACTACTACTACTGGTATCACTTCTACTACTACTGGTATCACTACTACTACTGGTATCACTACTACTACTACTGGTATCACTACTACTACTACTGGTATCACTACTACTACTGGTATCACTACTACTACTACTGGTATCACTACTACTACTACTGGTATCACTACTACTACTGGTATCACTACTACTACTGGTATCACTACTACTACTACTGGTATCACTACTACTACTGGTATCACTACTACTACTGGTATCACTACTACTACTACTGGTATCACTACTACTACTACTGGTATCACTACTACTACTGGTATCACTACGTCTACTGGTATCACAACTACTACTACTGGTATCACTACTACTACTGGTATCACTACTACCACTACTGGTATCAATACTACTACTGGTATCACTACTACTACTGGTATCACTACTACTACTACTGGTATCACTACTACTACTGGTATCACTACTACTACTACTGGTATCACTACTACTACTACTGGTATCACTACTACTACTACTGGTATCACTACTACTACTACTACTGGTATCACTACTACTACTACTGGTGTCACTACTACTACTGGTATCACCACTACTACTGCTGGTATCACTACTATTGCTACTGGTATCACTACTACTACTACTGGTATCACTACTACTCATACTGGTATCACTACTACTACTGGTATCACTACTACTACTACTACTGGTATCACTACTACTACTACTGATACCACTACTACTACTGGTATCACTACTACTACTGGTATCACTACTACTACTGGTATCACTACTACTGGTATCACTACTACTACTGGTATCACTACTACTACTACTGGTATCACTACTACTACTACTACTGGTATCACTACTACTACTACTGGTATCACTACTACTACTACTACTGGTATCACTACTACTACTGGTATCACTACTACTACTACTACTGGTATCACTACTACTACTACTGGTATCACTACTACTACTACTACTGGTATCACTACTACTACTATTGGTATCATTACTACTACTGGTATCACTACTACTACTGGTATCACTACTACTAATACTGATATCACTACTACTACTACTGGTGTCACTACTACTACTGGTATCACTACTACTACTGGTATCACTACTACTACTGGTATCACTACTACTACTGGTATCACTACTACTACTGATATCACTACTACTACTGGTATCACTACTACTACTACTACTACTGGTATCACTACTACAACTACTGGTATCACTACTATTACTACTACTGGTATCACTACTACTACTACTGGTATCACTACTACTACTACTACTACTGGTATCACTACTACTCCTGGTATCTAGACTACTACTGCTACTACTACTGCTATCACTACTACTACTACTGCTACTACTACTACTACTGGTATCACTACTACTACTACTACTACTACTACTGGTATCACTACTACTACTGCTACTACTCCTATCACTACTGCTACTACTACTGCTACTACTACTACTACTACTACTACTACTGCTGCTACTACTACTACTGCTACTACTACTGCTACTACTACTTCTACTACTGCTACTACTTCTACTGGTATCACTACTACTACTGGTATCACTACTACCACTACTGGTATCACTACTACTACTGGTATCACTACTACTACTACTGGTATCACTACTACTACTGGTATCACTACTACTACTACTGGTGTCACTACTACTACTGGTATCACCACTACTACTGCTGGTATCACTACTATTGCTACTGGTATCACTACTACTACTACTGGTATCACTACTACTACTACTGGTATCACTACTACTACTACTACTGGTATCACTACTACTACTACTGGTATCACTACTACTACTACTACTGGTATCACTACTACTACTACTGGTATCACTACTACTACTGGTATCACTACTACTACTGGTATCACTACTACTACTGGTATCACTACTACTACTGGTATCACTACTACTACTGGTAGCACTACTACTACTGGTATCACTACTACTACTACTGGTATCACTACTACTACTGGTATCACTACTACTACTACTACTACTGGTATCACTACTACTACTACTGGTATTACTACTACTACTACTGGTATCACTACTACTACTGGTATCACTACTACTACTACTACTGGTATCACTACTACTACTACTGGTATCACTACTACTACTACTACTGGTATCACTACTACTACTGGTATCACTACTACTACTACTGGTATCACTACTACTACTACTACTACTGGTATCACTACTACTACTACTACTGGTATCACTACTACTACTACTGGTATCACTACTACTACTACTACTGGTATCACTACTACTACTGGTATCACTACTACTACTACTACTACTGTTATCACTACTACTACTGGTATCACTACTACTACTACTGGTATCACTACTACTACTGGTATCACTACTACTACTACTGGTATCACTACTACTACTGGTATCACTACTACTACTGGTATCACTACTACTACTACTACTGGTATCACTACTACTACTACTGGTATCACTACTACTACTGGTATCACTACTACTACTAGTATCACTACTACTACTACTGGTATCACCACTACTACTGCTGGTATCACTACTACTACTGGTATCACTACTACTACTACTGGTATCACTACTACTACTACTACTGGTATCACTACTACTACTGGTATCACTACTACTACTACTGGTATCAATACTACTACTACTGGTATCACTACTACTATTGGTATCATTACTACTACTGGTATCACTACTACTACTGGTATACTACTACTACTTCTGGTATCAATACTACTACTACTGGTATCACTACTACTACTACTGGTATCACTACTACTACTACTGGTATCACTACTACTACTGGTATCACTACTACTACTACTGGTATCACTACTACTACTGGTATCACTACTACTACTACTGGTATCACTACTACTACTACTGGTATCACTACTACTACTACTGGTATCACTACTACTACTGGTATCACTACTACTACTGGTATCACTACTACTACTACTGGTATCACTACTACTACTGGTATCACTACTACTACTAGTATCACTACTACTACTACTGGTATCACTACTACTACTACTGGTATCACTACTACTACTGGTATCACTACTTCTACTGGTATCACTACTACTACTACTACTGGTATCACTACTACTACTGGTATCACTACTACCACTACTGGTATCACTACTACTACTGGTATCACTACTACTACTACTGGTATCACTACTACTACTGGTATCACTACTACTACTACTGGTGTCACTACTACTACTGGTATCACCACTACTACTGCTGGTATCACTACTATTGCTACTGGTATCACTACTACTACTACTGGTATCACTACTACTACTACTGGTATCACTATTACTACTACTACTGGTATCACTACTACTACTGGTATCACTACTACTACTACTACTGGTATCACTACTACTACTGGTATCACTACTACTACTGGTATCACTACTACTACTGGTATCACTACTACTACTGGTATCACTACTACTACTGGTATCACTACTACTACTGGTAGCACTACTACTACTGGTATCACTACTACTACTACTGGTATCACTACTACTACTGGTATCACTACTACTACTACTACTGGTATCACTACTACTACTACTGGTATCACTACTACTACTACTACTGGTATCACTACTACTACTGGTATCACTACTACTACTACTACTACTGGTATCACTACTACTACTACTGGTATCACTACTACTACTACTACTGGTATCACTACTACTACTGGTATCACTACTACTACTACTGGTATCACTACTACTACTACTACTACTGGTATCACTACTACTACTACTACTGGTATCACTACTACTACTACTGGTATCACTACTACTACTACTGGTATCACTACTACTACTGGTATCACTACTACTACTACTACTGTTATCACTACTACTACTGGTATCACTACTACTACTACTGGTATCACTACTACTACTACTGGTATCACTACTACTACTGGTATCACTACTACTACTGGTATCACTACTACTACTACTACTGGTATCACTACTACTACTACTGGTATCACTACTACTACTGGTATCACTACTACTACTAGTATCACTACTACTACTACTGGTATCACCACTACTACTGCTGGTATCACTACTACTACTGGTATCACTACTACTACTACTGGTATCACTACTACTACTACTACTGGTATCACTACTACTACTGGTATCACTACTACTACTACTGGTATCAATACTACTACTACTGGTATCACTACTACTATTGGTATCATTACTACTACTGGTATCACTACTACTACTGGTATACTACTACTACTTCTGGTATCACTACTACTACTACTGGTATCACTACTACTACTACTGGTATCACTACTACTACTACTGGTATCACTACTACTACTGGTATCACTACTACTACTACTGGTATCACTACTACTACTGGTATCACTACTACTACTACTGGTATCACTTCTACTACTACTGGTATCACTACTACTACTGGTATCACTACTACTACTACTGGTATCACTACTACTACTACTGGTATCACTACTACTACTGGTATCACTACTACTACTACTGGTATCACTACTACTACTACTGGTATCACTACTACTACTGGTATCACTACTACTACTGGTATCACTACTACTACTACTGGTATCACTACTACTACTGGTATCACTACTACTACTGGTATCACTACTACTACTACTGGTATCACTACTACTACTACTGGTATCACTACTACTACTGGTATCACTACGTCTACTGGTATCACAACTACTACTACTGGTATCACTACTACTACTGGTATCACTACTACCACTACTGGTATCAATACTACTACTGGTATCACTACTACTACTGGTATCACTACTACTACTACTACTGGTATCACTACTACTACTGGTATCACTACTACTACTACTGGTATCACTACTACTACTACTGGTATCACTACTACTACTACTGGTATCACTACTACTACTACTACTGGTATCACTACTACTACTACTGGTGTCACTACTACTACTGGTATCACCACTACTACTGCTGGTATCACTACTATTGCTACTGGTATCACTACTACTACTACTGGTATCACTACTACTACTACTGGTATCACTACTACTACTGGTATCACTACTACTACTACTACTGGTATCACTACTACTACTACTGATATCACTACTACTACTGGTATCACTACTACTACTGGTATCACTACTACTACTGGTATCACTACTACTGGTATCACTACTACTACTGGTATCACTACTACTACTACTGGTATCACTACTACTACTACTACTGGTATCACTACTACTACTACTGGTATCACTACTACTACTACTACTGGTATCACTACTACTACTGGTATCACTACTACTACTACTACTGGTATCACTACTACTACTACTGGTATCACTACTACTACTACTACTACTGGTATCACTACTACTACTATTGGTATCATTACTACTACTGGTATCACTACTACTACTGGTATCACTACTACTAATACTGATATCACTACTACTACTACTGGTATCACTACTACTACTGGTATCACTACTACTACTGGTATCACTACTACTACTGGTATCACTACTACTACTGGTATCACTACTACTACTGATATCACTACTACTACTGGTATCACTACTACTACTACTACTACTACTGGTATCACTACTACAACTACTGGTATCACTACTATTACTACTACTGGTATCACTACTACTACTACTGGTATCACTACTACTACTACTACTACTGGTATCACTACTACTCCTGGTATCTAGACTACTACTGCTACTACTACTGCTATCACTACTACTACTACTGCTACTACTACTACTACTGGTATCACTACTACTACTACTACTACTACTACTGGTATCACTACTACTACTGCTACTACTCCTATCACTACTGCTACTACTACTGCTACTACTACTACTACTACTACTACTACTGCTGCTACTACTACTACTGCTACTACTACTGCTACTACTACTTCTACTACTGCTACTACTTCTACTGGTATCACTACTACTACTGGTATCACTACTACTACTACTACTGGTATCACTACTACTACTGGTATCACTACTACTACTACTGGTATCACTACTACTGGTATCACTACTACTACAACTGGTATCACTACTACTACTGGTATCACTACTACTACTACTACTGGTGTCACTACTACTACTACTACTACTACTACTACTACTACTGGTATCACTACTACTACTACTACTGGTATCTCTACTACTACTGCTACTGGTATCACTACTACTACTGGTATCACTACTACTACTACTGCTACTACTGCTACTGCTACTACTACTACTACTGCTACTACTACGGCTACTACTACTACTACTACTACTACTACTGGTATCACTACTACTACTACAGCTACTACTACTATTGCTACTACTACTGGTATCACCACTACTACTACTGCTACTACTACTACTACTACTGGTATCACTACTACTACTACTGCTACTACTACTACTACTACTACTACTGCTAATACTACTACTGGTATCACTACTTCTACTACTACTGGTATCTCTACTATTACTACTACTGGTATCACTACTACTACTACTGGTATCGCTACTGCTACTACTGGTATCACTACTACTACTCTTACTGGTATCACTACTACTACTACTACTGGTATCACTACTACTACTACTGGTATCACTACTACTACTACTGGTATCACTACTACTACTACTACTACTGGTATCACTACTACTACTGGTATCACTACTACTACTACTGGTATCACTACTACTACTACTACTAGTATCACTACTACTACTACCACTGGTATCACTACTACTACTACCACTGGTATCACTACTACTACTGGTATCACTACTACTACTACTACCACTGATATCACTACTACTACTGGTATCACTACTACTACTACTACTACTACCACTGGTATCACTACTACTACTGGTATCACTACTACTACTACTGGTATCACTACTACTACTACTACTACTGGTATCACTACTACTACTACCACTGGTATCACTACTACTACTACCACTGGTATCACTACTACTAATACCACTGGTATCACTACTACTACTACCAATGGTATCACTACTACTACTACCACTGGTATCACTACTACTACTACTGGTATCACTACTACTACTACTACTGGTATCACTACTACTACTATCACTGGTATCACTACTACTACTACCACTGGTATCACTACTACTACTACCACTGGTGTCACTACTACTACTACCACTGGTATCACTACTACTACTACCACTGGTATCATTACTACTACTACTGGTATCACTACTACTACTACTACCACTGGTATCACTACTACTACTGGTATCACTACTACTACTACTGGTATCACTACTACTACTACTACTACTGGTATCACTACTACTACTACCACTGGTATCACTACTACTACTACCACTGGTATCACTACTACTAATACCACTGGTATCACTACTACTACTACCACTGGTATCACTACTACTACTACCACTGGTATCACTACTACTACTACTGGTATCACTACTACTACTACTACTGGTATCACTACTACTACTATCACTGGTATCACTACTACTACTACCACTGGTATCACTACTACTACTACTACTGGTATCACTACTACTACTGGTATCACTACTACTACTACTACTACTGGTATCACTACTACTACTACTGGTATCACTACTACTACTACTACTGGTATCACTACTACTACTGGTATCACTACTACTACTACTGGTATCACTACTACTACTACTACTACTGGTATCACTACTACTACTACTACTGGTATCACTACTACTACTACTGGTATCACTACTACTACTACTGGTATCACTACTACTACTGGTATCACTACTACTACTACTACTGTTATCACTACTACTACTGGTATCACTACTACTACTACTGGTATCACTACTACTACTGGTATCACTACTACTACTACTGGTATCACTACTACTACTGGTATCACTACTACTACTGGTATCACTACTACTACTACTACTGGTATCACTACTACTACTACTGGTATCACTACTACTACTGGTATCACTACTACTACTAGTATCACTACTACTACTACTGGTATCACCACTACTACTGCTGGTATCACTACTACTACTGGTATCACTACTACTACTACTGGTATCACTACTACTACTACTACTGGTATCACTACTACTACTGGTATCACTACTACTACTACTGGTATCAATACTACTACTACTGGTATCACTACTACTATTGGTATCATTACTACTACTGGTATCACTACTACTACTGGTATACTACTACTACTTCTGGTATCACTACTACTACTACTGGTATCACTACTACTACTACTGGTATCACTACTAATACTACTGGTATCACTACTACTACTGGTATCACTACTACTACTACTGGTATCACTACTACTACTGGTATCACTACTACTACTACTGGTATCACTTCTACTACTACTGGTATCACTACTACTACTGGTATCACTACTACTACTACTGGTATCACTACTACTACTACTGGTATCACTACTACTACTGGTATCACTACTACTACTACTGGTATCACTACTACTACTACTGGTATCACTACTACTACTGGTATCACTACTACTACTGGTATCACTACTACTACTACTGGTATCACTACTACTACTGGTATCACTACTACTACTGGTATCACTACTACTACTACTGGTATCACTACTACTACTACTGGTATCACTACTACTACTGGTATCACTACGTCTACTGGTATCACAACTACTACTACTGGTATCACTACTACTACTGGTATCACTACTACCACTACTGGTATCAATACTACTACTGGTATCACTACTACTACTGGTATCACTACTACTACTACTGGTATCACTACTACTACTGGTATCACTACTACTACTACTGGTATCACTACTACTACTACTGGTATCACTACTACTACTACTGGTATCACTACTACTACTACTACTGGTATCACTACTACTACTACTGGTGTCACTACTACTACTGGTATCACCACTACTACTGCTGGTATCACTACTATTGCTACTGGTATCACTACTACTACTACTGGTATCACTACTACTACTACTGGTATCACTACTACTACTGGTATCACTACTACTACTACTACTGGTATCACTACTACTACTACTGATATCACTACTACTACTGGTATCACTACTACTACTGGTATCACTACTACTACTGGTATCACTACTACTGGTATCACTACTACTACTGGTATCACTACTACTACTACTGGTATCACTACTACTACTACTACTGGTATCACTACTACTACTACTGGTATCACTACTACTACTACTACTGGTATCACTACTACTACTGGTATCACTACTACTACTACTACTGGTATCACTACTACTACTACTGGTATCACTACTACTACTACTACTACTGGTATCACTACTACTACTATTGGTATCATTACTACTACTGGTATCACTACTACTACTGGTATCACTACTACTAATACTGATATCACTACTACTACTACTGGTATCACTACTACTACTGGTATCACTACTACTACTGGTATCACTACTACTACTGGTATCACTACTACTACTGGTATCACTACTACTACTGATATCACTACTACTACTGGTATCACTACTACTACTACTACTACTACTGGTATCACTACTACAACTACTGGTATCACTACTATTACTACTACTGGTATCACTACTACTACTACTGGTATCACTACTACTACTACTACTACTGGTATCACTACTACTCCTGGTATCTAGACTACTACTGCTACTACTACTGCTATCACTACTACTACTACTGCTACTACTACTACTGGTATCACTACTACTACTACTACTACTACTACTGGTATCACTACTACTACTGCTACTACTCCTATCACTACTGCTACTACTACTGCTACTACTACTACTACTACTACTACTACTGCTGCTACTACTACTACTGCTACTACTACTGCTACTACTAGTTCTACTACTGCTACTACTTCTACTGGTATCACTACTACTACTGGTATCACTACTACTACTACTGGTATCACTACTACTACTGGTATCACTACTACTACTACTGGTATCACTACTACTGGTATCACTACTACTACAACTGGTATCACTACTACTACTGGTATCACTACTACTACTACTACTGGTGTCACTACTACTACTACTACTACTACTACTACTACTACTGGTATCACTACTACTACTACTACTGGTATCTCTACTACTACTGCTACTGGTATCACTACTACTACTGGTATCACTACTACTACTACTGCTACTACTGCTACTGCTACTACTACTACTACTGCTACTACTACGGCTACTACTACTACTACTACTACTACTACTGGTATCACTACTACTACTACAGCTACTACTACTATTGCTACTACTACTGGTATCACCACTACTACTACTGCTACTACTACTACTACTACTGGTATCACTACTACTACTACTGCTACTACTACTACTACTACTACTGCTAATACTACTACTGGTATCACTACTTCTACTACTACTGGTATCTCTACTATTACTACTACTGGTATCACTACTACTACTACTGGTATCGCTACTGCTACTACTGGTATCACTACTACTACTCTTACTGGTATCACTACTACTACTACTACTGGTATCACTACTACTACTACTGGTATCACTACTACTACTACTGGTATCACTACTACTACTACTACTACTGGTATCACTACTACTACTGGTATCACTACTACTACTACTGGTATCACTACTACTACTACTACTAGTATCACTACTACTACTACCACTGGTATCACTACTACTACTACCACTGGTATCACTACTACTACTGGTATCACTACTACTACTACTACCACTGATATCACTACTACTACTGGTATCACTACTACTACTACTACTACCACTGGTATCACTACTACTACTGGTATCACTACTACTACTACTGGTAT
>CM060900.1:294349735-294442235 GCA_030762935.1 Hymenopus coronatus
TACTAATACTACTACTACTACTGGTATCACTACTACTACTACTACTACTACTACTACTACTACCACTACTAGGGCTACGACTACTACTTCTACTACTACTACCACTACTACTACTGCGGCTACTACTACTACTACTACTACTACTACTACTACTACTAATACTACTACTACTACTACTACTGGTATCACTACTGCTACTACTAATACTACTACTACTACTGGTATCACTACTACTACTACTACTACTACTACTACTACTACTACTACTACTACTACTACTACTACTACCACTACTACTACTGCGGCTACTACTACTACTGCTGCTACTACTACTACTACTACTTCTACTGCTACTACTACTACTACTAATACTGCTGCTACTACTACTACTACTGCTGCTGCTACTACTACTACTGCTGCTACTACTACTACTACTACTATTACTGCTGCTGCTACTACTACTACTGCTACTACTACTACTACTACTACTACTACTACTGCTACTACTACTACTACTACTACTACTACTACTGCTGCTACTACTACTACTACTACTACTACTACTACTACTACTACTACTACCACTACTACTACTACTAGGACGACTTTTACGACGACGCCCGTCACCACTACTACCACTACCGCTACTTTTACTGCTACTACTACTACTACAACTAGGACTACGACTACGGCGACGATTACGACTACGACAACTTCTACGACGACGGCTGTCACGATCGCCATCGCCAAAACCACCACTACCACTACCGCTACCACTACCGCTACTTTTACTACTACTACTACTACTACTACTACTACTACTACTACTACTAATACTACTACTACTACTACTACTACTACTACTACTACTGCTGCTGCTGCTGCTGCTGCTGCTATGGCAAGAAGCTTTGGAAATCAAGAGATATAAATAAAGAATGGAGAAGTCACAAGGAAAAGTAGTAACAAAACTTTTAAGGGTCGCAATTGCGTACAAGACTGCGTCTACTGTGGCGTTACAAGTAATTACTGGTATTCTTCCTATTGAGCTACAGACACGTGAAAGAACACATGTATTTTAGAGTTGATGGAAATAGAAAACCGGCGAAATTAAAGGAGCGAGAAATTATGATAAATATGACAGCAGGTGTGGGAGCAAAATGTTGAAAAGGCCCAATGGACTAAAAGATTAATTCCAAAAATAGACAAGTGGATAACATGTAAAAACAGGAATATAAATTATTATATGACACAGGTACTTACAGGACACGGGTCTTTGAATACCTATTTAAAGATGCTCGGAGTACGAGAAAATGACTAGCGTGATGATGTGCATACAGTGGAGCATACCTTCTTTTCCTGCAAACGATGGCAAAGGCAGAGAGAAAACACCTATATAAGTTTCGGTATTGAGCAACATACAGATAACATGATTGATATTATGGCTCAGACTCGGCACAACTGGAAATTAAAACTATCAATGGTCACAGAGATAATGAGTATAAAGGAATCAGAGAGAAATGAGAGACAAAGAGATCATACACTATAAGGTCTCAGGTTTCCTAATCAATGTGTGACACATTTTTAGGTAGTTCCAAGTAGGATTCCGACGGAAAAGAGAGGTTTTTTAGTCGGTATGAGTCCGGCACATCAGGGCTGTCTTCCCTGATGCCCAAGAGGGTTTTTTTCCCTCTTAAATATAAACTATTATTATTCGTTTTATGATGATTATTATTATTATTATAACTATTATTATTAATACTATCGGTATTATTGTTATTTTTATAATTGTTATTGTTATTGTTGTAATTATTATTCGTTATTATTATTATAGTTATTATCATCATCTTCATTATTATTATCATCATTATTATGATTATCATCATTATCATCATTATAACTATCATTATTGTTATTATTATTAGTATTATTGTTATACTACTTCTCGTAGTTATTGTTATTATTGTTGTAGTTGTTGTTGTGGTTATTCTTGTTCTTATTGTTATTGTTGTTATTATTATTTATTATTACTTTTATTATTTGTTTTTTTATAATTTATTATTATTTATTATTATTATTTATAATTATCTTTACCACCATTATCATTATTTTTATTATTATCATCATTATAATTATCATAGTTATTATTACTATTATTATTATTATTATTACTATTATTATGATTGTTATTACTTTTGTTATTTTTATTGCTATTAGTATTATTCTTAGTATCTTTATTATTATTATTATTATTATTGTTACTGTTATTCTTTTTGTTATTCTTATTCTTATTGTTCTTGTTATTGCAATTGTATTTATTGTTGTTGGTTTTCTTGTGATTGTTACAGTTTTCTTTTTATTGTTATTGTTGTTCTTATTCTTATTGTTGTTATTATTTTTGTTTTTATAATTATTTATTATTATTAATTATTATTATTTACCATTATTATTATTTGTTATTTATTAATATAATGTAAAATGATTTATTAGTATTGTATATTATTATTTATTATTATCACTATTATCATTAATATTAATATTATTATTTATTATTATCACTATTATCATTATTGTTATTATTATTATTCTATTATTCCTATTGTCATTATTCTTATTACGTGTTTTACCTTCATTATTGCTATTTTTATTATTATGATATTTATAATTATTATTAATAGTGTTACTATTATTATTCTTATAATTATTTTCTTATTAATATTATAATTATTATTGCTATTATTATGATTATTATTATTATTATTTTATTTATTTGTTGTTATTTCTGCAAATTCAACGTTTAGAAATAGCACTTCGCATCAAATGAAGGAGACTAAAATATTGGCATTCAGTAGTTTTCTGTTGAATTGAGAATCGGCCATTAGTTTACAGTATATGACAAATTCTGAATATTGATTAAAGCTCTTCAGGCAATCCGATTTCAAAATACGTCGTTTTAGCTAAATGGTTCTTCGCAGTCCCAAAGAATAATGTATACATCTGCTGTGAGTAAGGTACATTTATGGGTTGCCGTATAACTCAGGGAAGAGAGAGAGAGAGAGATAGAAATATATATAGAGAGAGAGGGAGGGAGGGTGGGAGGGAGGGAGGGAGGGAGGGAGGGAGGGAGCGAAGTTCGGTTGGAGATGTCAGCATTGCATTAGTAGCTTAAATCAATGTTTCCTATTCCGACACGTTTGCAACCACCTAGTTTTAAATGGGAAAATATGCAAATCTAGTTCCTCTTATCGATATGATAAAGAAAGAAAGATCTTTCTACAAATTGGGTAGAATGTAACACAGCTCCAGATTACACCCGCTGATTTTTAATTATAGAGAAATAAGTTAGCTCCTTAAACTGTCTCAAGTCTATCACTATTCACAAGTTTGTCCTCTGTGCCTCTTCTGTGCATAATCGTTAATAGTTTACAAAGGATCCCTTTACTTTTCTAATCATATTTGACTGACATTAAAACTGACTTTTCACGAGCAGTAAATAATTTCTGTAGTTAATTTTGTCATTATAAAAGAAGGAATAAAAAGAAAGACCAGTATAGTTGTCGGTAGTATAACAACTAAAAAACTAGTACATGAAGTGCGCAAACTGACTTTGAAGAGAAAAATGCATACATCAGTACTAAATTTATTATGCATATAACACCAGATAGAGAGGAAATTTGTTACTATCTCGATAATCTCTTGATCACTACAGATACTACGAAAAATTATGTATTTCATGAAATTAAATGATTCTGAGGTTATATTCGAAAAACGTAATGACGAAAGAAAATGACGATAAATTAAATAAAAGAGTAATTAACGACTAAGGGCGGAAAGAATAATAGGTATCTACAAGACTATTAACAAATAGCTCAATTAAGGATACTAAGCGTGCTTCTGAAGTTTCCAAACGTTCTGAAACCTCATCAAAAGGCGAGCGAAAGTCGCGCACATTTCACATGATTTCCAAAGGTAAAGAGTGGTCTACTTTGGTTCATTAAATAATAGAATTCTAAATATTTTATATTAATTGATGCCTTTTTCAGCACAAGCCGTAAGCAGGACAGAAGTTAGAAAGATAATCTTTGGTGATTATACTTCGAGACACTGGAAGAGGAAATAATGACTTTACAAGGTGACTGCCACAAAGAAAATGGAAATGGCGTTTTATTTAAGGACGGTCTTTAACTACTGTGGTTCTCAGCGTCCTATTCTATACTGGGCGTGAAAGACCGCTTAATTTTGTTCAGAGTCCTCTCTCCATCGGGCTTGAGATTCTTTTACGTGCCGTAAATCTACGACACGGGACCAACGGCTTTACTTCTCTTCCGAAGGAAGGCATGCTAAGGATTTTTACGCCCGAAAAAATCCATCGTCCACCGCCGGGTTTGCCAGAAAGAGTCAACACATCTAAGCAAGATGAGCACCAGCAGCTTTACCCTTTGGACTGTCCAAAGGATGTTCAATCACACTGGAGAATTTAGTGCAATAATCGGGATTTGAGCTACGGATCTCCCGGTTTCCGTCCGGTTGCTCTAAATTACCATGACAGAACTTAAAAGCACTTATCGAATTTAATTCACCATTAGGGAATATCATCTCATTTGAATTCAGATTTCCTTTTTTTTTACCAGGGAAAATGCGATTCACTTCAGGAATTTAAATAACACTGATTCACCTAATAGTTGAGTTATACTAAGAGACCTGGACTTAAAATAATTATGGCAATATAAGTCGCTATTGGGGTTTATCATCAACATCATTTGCGATCTCCTTGTTGTTTACCGGGAAAAAAATTTGATGTGTTCCATTCATGTGACTTACTATAGCCATTCTGCAATCCAACTTCTTACAAAAGATTACTATTTAATGTACCTCATGCTAATCTAATAAACATTCGCAGAATGGTCTTATCACTTTGTCCCTTATAAGTAGCAGGGAAATACGCTAGGCTAGAGTAACAGTTAAATATTTGAAAGGCTATCTCTAAACGATTGATACTGAAATTCAGTAACTCTACAACAAAGATGTATAGGACATAAATTGCTTGCTTTGACGAGATATACCTTTTTGTGCAGTAAGCTTTTGTCCAACTCTTAAGGTTTCCCATTAATGCAAAAGTCACTCGGAATGAAGAGGGCTTCAGAGGCTATTCTCAGGAGATTCATTTTACTTGCCCTGTATACATTTTTAACATACAGTATTTTAATCAAAAATTTTACAGCCATTTTTGAGAAAATCAAATTTTCCGAAAATTTTTACACATAAAATATAGTTTAGGGTAACAGATTTTCTTGAATGAATTTTCTGAAAATGCTATTTCTTTTATTCGCGGGTCTAAAACATATTTCCGGTGAATACTTGGTATCGAATTTTTCTGTGGAATACAATACCTTCTCTAACTACTATTTATATTATTATACGTGCTTGAGAAAATAAAAACGGCAAATGAATTGGGAATTTAATGTCCTGTCGGCATGTTGCCAGGGAACCGAGTTGATCAGAGCAACTGGTCGGAAACAAGAATATCCGTGGTTCAAATCCTAATTATGGAATTAAGTTTCAGTTGCGCTCGACCTTTCATAATCTGATGATTCATTTAGGGTGTTTAATTGCCGTTTTCTCACATGTGGCGTCACAGGCGGTGTTGTAATACGTAAAGTGATAATTGGGAAAGGAGTTTTTGGAAGAAAGTTTCCAAGCCTAATTTAGAGTACCTCTCAGACACTTTTGAGAAGGCCGCGACGTGGCCGAGTGGTCAGACCACTCACCTCTCACCTAGACGGCCCCGGTTCGATCCCAAGCGACCGCATGTGATATTTGTGGTGGACAAAGCGGCGCTGGGGCGGGATATCTCCGGGTTCTCGGGATTCCCCCACAATCGCATTCCACCGATGCCCCATCTTCATTCATGTAGCGTCAGTGTCACCGCCTGCGGTGCCATAAGTAGTAAAGCGGGCGTTAAACACTACAAAAAAAAACTTCAGCTTCCCAGCCAGCGACGACAGATCTGGTGGTATTTCGTGCCTTAGCTACCAACTACCACTCGTGGAGGTAAATTACACAGCTACCTATACATGATTGCTGAAGTTTGATGTGCTGATTTTAAATCTATAATCAATTTGTTTTCTAACACGTACTATTTATTTTACAATTAGCAGTTATACCTAAAATATTTTAATGCACAAATAGTGTATGGAACTAAAAAAGAAACTGCAAAACTAAGAAATTCTACTAATTTCATTGTTGAAATTAATCTGTTTCACAGCAACGTGACAGATGTAACAGACAACAATACATACCTTATAAGTTCAATCCCTGCAGATTTAGCTCAGTCTGCAGTTGCTTTTCAAATAGTAAGGATTTTTTTTTTTTTTTTTTTTGTGAGCGGGAGCTGTATGTCATACATTTGTGTAATTTTAAGCAACTGTCCTCTAGAAAGTGTAAAAATAACCCTGATATATATTGCCATATCTGCGTCAATTTGTTGTTCGAAACAGAAGACAAAATATTACAAAATCTGTTAAAGAGGACTACAATGCTTATTTTCATATATGGCTAGGCGATATTGACAATAAATGGGCTCCAAAAAATTATATCATACTTATGTAAAACAATTGAGGAACTGGAGTAAAGAAAAAAAGCTAGTATGCCCTTTGCAGTGCCTATTATCTGGCATGAACTTCGAAACCATGTCGATGGTTGTCATTCTTGCGTATGTTATGTTGCAGGCAACAACACAAAAAATATTAAAGAAATGACATCCAATTTTTGTCAGTAAAAAATCCACATCACATGATCCTGGTCTTCTTGTACCTTCTCCATTAGTAGCATTTGGCAAGGATTCATCATCAGATTCTGAAAACAAAAAATCCCAAAACAGCAGCAGTGATTTAGAAATACAAGAACAGAATTTTCGTCAACCTCAATAATTCACACAGGCAGAAGTCAACTATTTGGTTAGAGACTTAAATCTTCCTAATGGTTCTGCTGAATTATTGGTGCCCAGACTAAAACAAAAACATTTCCTATCTCCGGGAACGTCATTTTCTTGGTACAGATACCGTGAAGAGGAATTTGTTCCATATTTTTCTCAGGTAGAAAATCTTACATATTGTCGCTATATTCTTGGAAGCTGCTGAATACATTCCAGGTGAATGGAGACTTTTTACAGGTTCTTCTAAAATTAGTCTGATATGTGTACTCAAGCATAATGTAGATAAATATGCATCAGTTCACCTCAAGGAAACACATCATAACTTAAAGTTACTTCTAGAAAAAGTAAAATATGCAGAACATAGGTGGCAGGTATATGGAGATTTACAAATTATTTGCATGCTGCTACGTTAGCAATCAGGCTACACTAAAATGCCATGTTTTATTTATGAATCGCATAGTAGAGCCGGATCCAATCACTCGAAAAAGAAACTGGAACCACAGAGACTGTCTCGTGTCGTGAATGAAAAATATAATTCATTGAATATATTGTGGACACTAAAAATATACTTTTACCACATTTGTAGTTAAAATTAGGCTTAATGAAGCAATATGTGAAGGCTTTAAATAAGAATGGCAACTACTAAAAATATATTTCCAATAAGTTCCCTGGAATATCTGATGCTAAAGTTAAAGAGGGAAAATTTGGTGGGTCACAATTTAGGAAGTTGATTTCTGACACCTTATTTGAAGAAACATGGCAGATACTGAAAAACAGGCATGGATTGGTTTTAAGAATGTCATTGAAAACTTCTGGGAAGTTACAAGGATCCAAGTTACAAAATATTCTTGAGAACTTTCGAAAACTAGGCTGCAGCATGAGTGTGAAAGTACATTTCCTGCACTCTCATTTGGACCTTTTTCCAGGAAACCTGGGCGGTGTCAGTGAGCAGCATGGTGAGAGGTTTCACCAGGACATACATTAAATGGAAAGACGTTACCAGGGAAAGTGGAATGTGAATATGATAGCTGATTATTGCTGGCCTCTGAAAAGAGATATGTCAAGTTATTTCCATAGAAGGAACTCTAAAAGTCGTTCATTTCAAGGCAGCATGTAAAAAGCTGTTCTAATGTCAAATGTAAATGATGATGTGAAATATTAGTTAATTTTGAAGGGTGTTGTGTTATCAGTTATGGATTTTTAAACCTATATTTAATAATATAACCTAAACTCGATAGAGCCGAGTATAAGAATTGATTTTTTGCTATTTCTTATATTCCGAAAAGTTGGTATGTGATGGAGAAGAACTAAGTTCACATTCTGTTTTGACACACTCGAAATAAGGCTAGTGACATATTCAAATAAAAACCTCAGAAAGGAGTTAAATTTTGTATAGCAGTGTTTTTTTTTTTTTTGAATACCCTACCATTTTCAAATTTTAAAACTAATTGTAGGACCTTGTTTTGGTGATAATAATAGTATATCACAAATGTTTTCGGTAATTATACGCATGAAATCTTGAGTTTGCTCTGGATACAGTGTTTCTAATCAGAATAAATACTGATATAAATTCGCTTTGAAAAATATTAAATGTAGTGTCTTAAGGTGAGTCATCAATTCATGCTCAATAAGTGATATGTGTAAATGTATGTAGAGTAAAGTCTTATAAATTGTACCACTTTGACCACTTTTTAGAATACCGCAAAATTTATGAACTATTTCCAGAATTTGGTTATTGGTAATTGTAGCGTCATCCTCTGGGTTTCCGCATTTCAACCCAGAAGACTCAAGACTGTGATAATCTATAAGTTAGTATGGAAAATCTGCAAATATGTAAAGCGATACAATGTATAAGGACATACCATAAATTGTATAGTCATGGAAAAAATGATTGAGCGCATTCTGAGAGCAGAATATTTCAAAGTCCCACTTTGTATAACAGCGAGGTTTACACTGGTCGGTATTTCCAATCTGCAGCTAGACTTACCTTACAGTGTCTGCAACATACGTTATCGCCTGTCGAACACATTCACAGATTGTGTCTTGCAACGTGTTTCGCATTTGTATTGGTGCCTGATGAGGAATAAGACAAGTGTCATGCTTCCCATTCTTCGTTAGCCAATTAATAAACAAACCTAAATGTGTTTCTACCTGATGCTATGCTCGTTGGTACTTATAATTATAGGTGGAGCAAACAATTCCCAATCAACTGAATCAACCAATCAGCTGGTTCAAAAGGCATGAATTACCCTGAATACGATAAATGAATCACGTTATCATACGAACCATGCCTGGTATTACAGCGTATATATGAGTGCGGTAGCAGCCACGATTTCGCCCACGCAAATATAGCTCAGAGGTAACGCAAGCGCTTTGAAAATTACCAAATATAATTTCAATCCTCTGCAATAGCATAATTATTCACCATCATATTTCCTATTTCACATTCTTAATTAACCTAATACAGAGTTTCCGCTATATTAGTTATAATTTGAGTATTAGATAATATGCAGATATGTATAAAAGTCAAAGTTTACAACTAATGGTCGTTATTGTGTTTCTTTCTGTGTTGGTCATACATTTGTGCTTGATTCCATTAGTCACCGAAAGAGGTCTTCAATCACTACTACAACAACGATGCACTCATTCATACTTTAGCAATGACAGAGGCCGTTGAGAAACATTCTGCTGTTCTCACCCTGTTTCATAGGGTTATACGGCCACCAGAGCGGGTGGTATTTGTGATGTTCCACAGTCCACCACGAGAAGTGGGCAAAGTTATATTGTGAAGAGGGACAGGTTGCTGCAAGGAAGAACACTAGTCGCTCGCGTGTATCTACCAAGAATGAAGATAGGTTCTCTCATGGCAGAGGTGAAAAGAGATCAGGGTAGTGCACGGACGATTAGCAACCGCTGTAAAGGTGCCGGAATTCAGCGTAGACGTATGGTAGTAAAGAAAGTGCTAACTGATGCCCACAAAATTGACAGGTTGGCATTTATTGTACAGTACGAGAACTTCGATTGGAGCTAGGTAGTTTTCTCCGACGAAGCTATATTCTACTGCAGATGTCAATTCGACTGTGTTTGTTTACAGTCCTAGTGGTGCTCGATATGATATGCGTTATTTGGCCACTAGTGCAACGAGTAGCGGAAAATATTTCAAAGACACCACTCTGTGTGGGAGTTGGATTTTCACCAAAAAAAGCCCTACTTCCCGTCATACACAATTACGTCTCTTGGAACTGCTAGAGGCATTACTTCTAGAGACGATGACACCATGGTGTTCATTTTTCCTGTTTAATTACTTCAGTTTGAGTTATATCTATTTTGATTTGACATTATTTTGCGATATTTATGTTTCTCTTGCAGCATATCCATAATAAATATTGCAATAGCTGCAAGGAGTGGTCGAACGAAAGTTACTGCTTGGGCATTGATATCTCGGGAAGGTGCAGGTATGCTGGAACATGATCA
This sequence comes from Hymenopus coronatus, assembly GCA_030762935.1. Lineage (NCBI taxonomy): Eukaryota > Metazoa > Arthropoda > Insecta > Mantodea > Hymenopodidae > Hymenopus > Hymenopus coronatus. The sequence continues at coordinate 294,360,141 of CM060900.1, forward strand.
TGGAAAGGTGAATGGGGAAACCTATTCTGAAATTCTAGAAAATATTCTGCTTCCATCTGCTCAAGAGCATTATCCTGAAGGTATTAAATTCAAACAGAATAATCATTCGGTCCAGAAGTCGGGCAAACACCAAGAGTGGTTTTCGGAGCACACGAATATCTTAGAGCAGATTCCGTGGCCTACAAAGTTAGTAGCTCTCAACCCAATTGAACATGTTTGGTCGAAAGTAAAGCAGGGCTTTCTCGAGGTCTCAGACTAAATAATGCTACAGAACTCTGGTGTACCGTGACGGACAATTGGGATTCACTAGCAGAAGACATTAATTATTTTCAAACGCTAGTGGATTCCATGCCCTGAAGTTTGAGGGCAGTGATAGCAAATAGGTGATACCTCGCTGTATAAAAGCATGTTTTGTAGCATAGTGCACGTGCACGTGTAAACCCAGCTTGTGTAACTTCGTGTGCTTCCGTGAGGCCGAAGCGACACTTAGGTTAAAGCGCTCAATCTTTTTTTCCCTGACTGTACCACTGGTATTTTAAATTGGATCACTAGCATAGTTTAGGATATAAATATGCACATTTAAATCTAAGCAAATAATATTTATAACGCATGAACTTGTTATATGATTAATATAAGAATTTGCTATTTTTGCGTTTATGAATACCATTTATCTGTTAAATTTGGAAACGAATTAGACTAGTGTTTTGGTTTGAATAGCTTCTTAGTTCTCCTTTAAACAGAGTAACATGCATTTAGATCCACAATCAACACTAAACATATTTTTATTTGCAATAACTTAAGCACAATTTGTATGAAATCAGATATCTCATTTCAAACACCTGATCATATCATCTTCTCTATCTTCTTCGCAGATTTTGCAGTACCAGCTAAATGATACCTGATCATTCGTAAGTCAGCAGTTTTCTTGTTAGTGTCTCCTTTATTATTACGGATACCCAAAGTATGCTTTTTATAAGGAATTCTGGAGGTTGCTGCAGAAGAAGTAGTTGCCCCAATTTTTTTTCTTTTTTCCAAAACAGGAACAGTCCCTTTTACTTGCTGATTTCCTTGTTTAGAATGCCATATTAAGAGTTAACTCCTGATGCTATTTCTGTCTCGTTTATTCCACACTTGTGGGGGATGATGTGGGAATGGAATTAGTATCTTGGAAATATATGAATCTAAAGAGAAACCAGTAATTGCATTTTGGACAGTAGCAGCTCTATCATAGACTTCCACCAACAATCCTGCTATTCGTGTTTGGGTAATATTACTCCCTGGATTAGCTCGAAGCCACTTATCAGCTGCTTGGTTGTTATATGATATAAGTGATTTCAAAAATGTCACATCTAATCGATATGCGGCGTAAGACACAGCATAATTACTCCATTTTCTCTGAGTAGATTTTTTATGATTTCAGATTTTGACTATGAGTTATATGGCAATCAAGAATTAAGAGCACCCTGCTGTTGGCATCGGCTCTTAACGTCTGGATAAACTTTTTAGACCACTGGATAAACAGGTCACTTGTCATCCTACCTTTTTCAGAAACTGGAAATTGTGTTTCAGGTGGTGCAACAAGTTTCAGATCCTCGGATAATCTTTTCAAGGAGTGGCGATTTGTTATTAGCCCATTCTGGTCAATAATGTTCGTGAAAATATCAACGAACAGCTTCTTTATTAAAGCAAATGGCTCTTGTTGACATGCAGCCTCTGATTGGCAGATAGTCGCCCTCCGTGGTGTACTGGTTACCATGCTGACTTCATATACCCAAGGTCGCGGGTTCAAAGCCGGCGGAGGGCAATGGATTTTTTGGGGCGTAAAAATCCTTAGCATGGCTTCCTTCGGAAGGGAAGTAAAGCTGTGTGTCCCGTGTCGTAGATTTACGGCACGTAAAAGAACCTCAAGCCTGATAAGAGAGGCCTCTGAGCAAAATTAAGCGGTCTTTCACTCCCAATATAGAATGGGACGCTGAGAACCAAAGCAGTTAAAGAGCGTCCATAAATAACACGCCATTTCGTTTCTTTGATTGGCAGATGGTGAAACATGATGCTGTAGTACCGTTGTTTTCCAGCATTTCCATTTTTGAATCTATGTTGCATTCCAATACCTTCGGCTAAGTCGTAAGCTAACTTCTGAAGGTCACGCAGCAAATATGTCCGATTCTAGTAGCAAAATATGATTAGCTAGCTCTTCTAGCTCTTTAGAAAGATCTGTAGCACATCCAACATTCTTCAGTCCCTCACAAGCTTTCCAATCTTCTCTTCACTGTTGGTTTATGCCCACCAAATGTTCCACATATTTCATTAAGGCCTAAATCTCCATTTCTGAAGGTGTATAATACTCTTCCTATGCCTTCCTGACTCCACAGGTCATATTACTTTCTTTCTTCCACCTGAAAACATAATTATAAACAGAAATAAGGTATCACATAAATGTCTGTGTTTTATGGTTAAAATATGTGTAATAGTTCTGCGCGTCAGCAAACATAAATAATTTTAAGTATAATTACAAATTTGCAAACTGTTGTAAGAGCATGAGTAACAAAGTATATAATCATAGTGTTGTACTCTCCTGATGTAAAACATTATTTTCTGCTTCATAATAAGCAATTTAATTCGACGCATACAAAACTGCATTAATATATAGCACCTGTAGATGCTGTACAGCATTTCTTATAAATTGTACAGGTACAAAATATAAGAAACATGGTGGTACAATTTATATGACTCGGCAATTTCATATGTTAAATGTTGCATATCTTCAAAGCGGAAACTATTTCAGTTATTACTATCCGACTTTAATTACACAAGAATCAAGTAACATCTGTGCAAAATATAAACTAAATCATACATACCTGTGAATCTACAGAAGCTTAGCAGTTCCCAGAGGAGAATTACTTCGCATAGCTGGAAATCAAACACGACTTGTTAACAATACTCACAGCAGCCTCGCGCGTTGTTGTAATACACATTCCCTCCGCTCGGCAGCGTGACTATACTCATAGTCTTTAAGATAATAAGGCCGGTACAATTTATGAGACCTTACCCTACATCTGCAACTAATATCAAAGTTAGTATATAACAATTGTAACGTATTATTTCATTTGCGATTTCAGAGCTGCAGTAAAAGGTGTTATAAAATGCCATGGAAACATTTCAAAATTTTACAATCATTACATCTTACGATATGGAACGGATAAGTGACAACTTGAACGTAAGCTTTTACATCTATATTTGGAGCAGAACACATAGCTGTGAAACTGCGCATACCTAGAGCTCTTAGGCAAAGGAAGCGCTTCATAATGCCCAGCATCGTTTTCAAAATGAAAACATAAAAAATAAAAATAACATCAAAGCTTATGTGAAGTTGCCTAAATACTTATATGCATCTGTTTATTAGTCAGAAGTTTTGTGAGATTTATTCAATTACAACGTTTAAGGTCAGCTTCTGTGGTTAACCTCATGGGTTAATGATAACGCGTAAGCCTCGTACATGGGAGGCTTAGGGTTTAATTCCCATCTGCCGGTCACTCTCACCATGCGATTTTGTGATTTTCCTTGTGGTGGTTCCTCTTCTTCTAGGGTTAGACGACGGCTTTTTGTGTGTTGCGGCAGGTCAGTGTAGATATCCACTTTGGAAAGCTTTCACCCCGGTATTGGTTGGACCGCTTATGGTCCCGCTTTCTAGGAGCCACCGTGGGTTTTACGGACAATCGGTGGCTCGGCAATTTCGAGTAGGGTTGGCCGGCATCTGGGTGCGTTCTATCTGAAATCATTAGGAACCGTTCCTATGCTCCCACACATCATTTCCCGGATCTGGCCGCCTTTCAGGTCTCTGCCTCATCCTTCTCAGGGGTCACGTTAGAAGCAAAAGAGCCATCCTGTCTTAGTTGAGGTTCTCTGCCCTAGTTTCGGGGGTTTCTTCTTGGATTAACCAAACTGAATAATCGAATACAATTCTGTCCATGTAGTTAGTTGCTTTATTGTTCAAACTCAATGACATTAATGGGCTTTCATTTGAAAACAAAGTTCGTTCAAGTACTAACATGTATCAAATAACCTATGTTATTTGACAGCGAAATAACTTACACGTTTTGTTATTTTTTGAAAACAGAATGGGGTTTTCTATTGAACTTAATTATGAGAAGGGTCTCAGCAAATCTTGTTTTTCTTTTTTTCTTCTATGCATTTGAATGTGTATAGGTTAAATTTAAGGGTTTTATGCTATTTTATACTTACTGCATATTCCAGCATTTCAGCACTTGCAGTTCAGTATGGTAATTAGCTCTAGTTAAAGAACTACTGATGTAACCGAAGCACTTTTATTTATACCTACTGTCACTTTTAGTTTTTCCGCTACCCATCTATAGCAGGAAAGCATTTACTGCATTCCATCCAAATATTCCCTATCAAAATTTCACAAGAAAGATATATTTTGTGTAGGAATGTCTGGCCATCTGTCAGTGTGTGTCTGCGCGCGCGCGTGTGTGTGTGTATGTGTGCGTGTGTATGTCTCTAGGTTTAAGTAATTTATTTAAGTAAGTAAATATGCATGTATTATGCATATATGCTTGTTTGTACGTGTGAGAAAAGTGTACCTCAAAAACGAAATGTCACTTAAATACCAAAGTTGGTACTTATCCAAAGATATTGTAGGGATATTTTCAAGAAAATTCCGAACCCAAACTACCCTTTGAATAGAAACGTTTAAGATATTTTCCTTCTTAAAACTAATTCTATTTTGATTAAAAGGACATATATTATAGACATTTATATAACAAATACAATTTATATTTTGGATTTACCTAAAACAAACTTTAAAGTCCTCTTCAAAAAGAAGGAATTTTGTGTAATTTTGTACAATAGATAAAACTAGGAGACAAGTAAATCGCTTTAAAACACAGCATTTGACTTAAATAATATTTTATGACGTCAGCCATAACGGAGTTACCGTTATTATTGTTTTCCAATGCGTGTTACTTTTTGAAGCAGTTATTTCTTGAATTGTAGTGAAAACAGTATTTTGTTTTAAGGTCAGTATATAGTGACCTGATTTTAAACATTTTACCATCGTTATTCCGTTTTACGTGTAATGAAATGAGTATTAAAACTATTTATACTAGAGAGAGTTTAAATTATCTTGCAATACAAAAAGAACAGGTTTTTGCAAGAATAGCTTGTATTGCTACAAAAAGTAAGTGATCATGAGAAAAGAAGTAGTGTGAATGCAGCACGTATGAGTTTTGTCTCGTGCTAGTTTCTATTTTTAAAAACCCTAAATAAAATGCACCCTGGTTTCTTTCCTTCATCTGAGTACATGAAGACACAAATAACTCTTTACTTAAACGCAGCTAGCATCCAAAACTTTTAGGGCTTCTTCAATCCGGAGAGTCTAAGTTCAAAACTCCTTGATTTAATGAGCTGTTTTCCCTTATGCTGAAAATACAGCTCTCAGCTCACTGAACCGTGGGCTTCATATGACACTCACCAATCAAAGGTTTCAAAATGAAGCAAACAATAACAATAAACAGTCAGTCAGCATTTGCCTGCTGTGGGAGGGTCCCCGAGTTCTATTCGCGATTGGGGTGAGAATTTCTCTCTTGTCTCCAGAAATTCTAGAGGTATGAATGAAAGTGTGAATGTGTATGTGATCTAATGTAGATATAGAAAGGCAAAGAAAACCAGACATTCAATGACCTGCCTGTTGTATCAGGTTTCCAGGTTTCATTACCGACTCGGGATGGGAACTTTTGTCTAGTGAAGATTATTCCATATTCTGCCAAGAGTAGAAAGGTATGATTGAGAGGGGGGAGGGAGAGAATGATTTAATGTACAAAACTCAAGAAAAAACTGAAATCCAATGATACAGCAGACTACTTAACGCCATTGCCGATAAGTAGTGTCCTCCAAAAGTAAAAGGCCACCGTCATGTCTTGCAGTTAAAGAGCGGTATAAATGGAACAATAAAAAAAGGAATGAAAAAATGTCATTATGGTATCAGCGCACAAATTTCCAAATTCTGGATTGTTTTTATATTGTTCTACCGTAGGTGCTTCACGAGACCTGTGAACTTCTATATAAAATAGTAGTAGTAACATTATACCTATAAAATGGTTCTCTAATATAGCAGTATTTTGGGAGCAAAATGATAACATTTATTACCTTACAATATAGATTATATTTTATTGTACTGTGAATCTGTAGAATAAAGCTGTCTAAAATGAATGCTGGGGGGTAATAATTTGTTACTTTGTTGTGCTTAAAATTTTAAACATTTCTAGACATGGTAAAGCTAGTTAATCATAATACTATATTCATAGAAATTTCACGTCACTTTTGTCATGCCGTAGCACATCTGTCGGATAATATGAGTAGCAATTGTTCTTGAAGTTACGTGTCACTTAGAAATAGCCCATGAATGAGAAATAATTTGGTCCGAAACCGATTCAAGCAAAATGCTTCTAGCATAGTGTCAACTACTATTGCATGTCTGTAGTTTTCTTTTCTAACCTCCCCAATATTAAAAATGTTTTACATAGTGCGGTTATATATGCTGAATATGATATATATATATATATATATATATATATATTACTAAAGGTTATGTTTTTAAGAATCTAAACGTTAAGTGACTTAAGTTATTATTTTCTCTTTCTAGTGTTAAAGGGAAAACCGTGTGTTCAAGTTGACCGAAATAATTTTCGGCTGATAAGGAACAGAAACATCAGTGTTAGAAAATTGGATACTTAAATTGGTACCATAACCCATTTTAATGTACTTGCGCTCAAGATATTTAGCTTATTCCACATTCTATAGCTTTGAAACGTGTTAAAGATACCATGATCAACAAGGTGAATCTGCATTGTGTAAATCTGTATTTGGAAGAGAAAAGAAGATCCTGTATACAAGTTGATAATGTCTAAAAGTTGCTAAAGCCCTCTAATCTATATTGTTTGGAAAATCAGTATTTGGAAATGTGCACTGCAAGGAGTTTGTATTTTAAGGAAGCGCTTAAGTGTACTAGAATAACAATCATTAACTGCGAGGTTATGGTTCATTCACGCGAGTAAAAGCGATAAAAGGTTATTTTACGAAAAGAGGCTATGTATTGTAATTTTTCACAAGAACCTAGTCAAATAAATGAATCCAGTTTATTATTAAGAAATAAAATTTTCATCGACAGCGTATGAATTTCTAATTTATAATGAGTGCTAAAATGAGTCGGAATTCAAAACTCGAACTGCCATGTACCTTTTCAGGGGAAAAGAACCTTATCGAGGTAGCTCACTCAAACTATATTCGAATTCGGGTGTTCCAAAATCTGTCCGAAGTTACCTAATCATTTCTTCGCTAGTGCGCTCGTTCAATTTTTTAATTCCTTAACCATAGAGCTGCAAGGAAACGTTTCATTTTCACTGTTTTAAACTCCCGTTCATAAGGCAATACAAATTAGTAATGATAAAAGCATGTGCTTCTTCTTTCCGCATTTGCTCTCTTCTCCTCCCCGCGAGAACTAGGCATTGAGACGTGATTGGTCTTCAAATCCAGCTTCTTTAAGGTTTACTGTCCCCGTTTACTGTTAGCTGATAATCTGTATATTTCATTGCTTTAGGTGTCCTTCCTGTTTCTGCTTTTGTTGGTGCACACTGTTACTTACTGAAAATATGGGCAATTAATTCATGAATTAAACGAATATAGTTAAAAATTTGAAGATTTATATTCTAGCTAAACATTAAAATAAAAAAATATCTGAAAATTTTCCATTTTTCATTTTACATATCAACATTTCTTAATCATTGTTTGTAAATTCCCCGTCACTGACGCACACTAATTACGGTATTTGAGCAGTTGATCTGTGTATAAATGCCGCCCGTATACACTAAAAAAAATGGGTAAATGCTTCCGTATTCGACGAAGTTGAAACCTTCCTCAATAAAATCAAAACCAGGTTAATTTAATTACAAGCGATGTTTTAGCGATTAGTGATGTTTTTGTATAAATATACAGTTTGAATATTTTTCGATTTGCCGCCACCTGTCAGCAGTCCGTGTGTAAGAGGGTATTCAAGGGGTTGAATGCTTACTGAATTCAAGTATCCGCAAGATCTACTTTGGCTGGGGATATTCTTAGACGTCTCCCTCTCTACCTTCCGTTTCTCTCACCCTCCCTCTCTCTCTAAAACTTGATCATCATTTGCGTTCACCATCCTACTCTGTCCACGCATCTTAGAGAGACAGAGCGATGCCTTGCTTGGACCTCTGTTAGGAGGAGTTTGTCCGACCTCCTGCGGCTGCTAGACAGAGATAGAGCGAGTGACGGTGCCCGAGTAAGAGAGAGAGAGAAGAGTAGGCAGGGACTAAATCCACCGTTCCCCCACCCCCATATACCCGCAAGCGCTTGCTTGTCCGTCCGACGTGTCTTGGTGGCAAGAGTCTGTCTTGCCCCAATCGCCCGCGTGCTAACATCACGTGCATTCGTTAGCAGAGGTACGCGCGCTTTTCGAAGTCTAGAAATTCCACTGCCTCCGAGAGCATGTGTGAGTGTGTGGGGGTTCGTACGTGTGGAAGGGAAAAAAGACACGTGTAGCTACCCCCACCAGTCGCGTGAAAGATGATGGTGTAAACTGGGATAATCACGTGACTGCAATTAGTTATATATGCTAAATAGCATGAGCACTGACAGCAGAAGAAAGCCTTTCTAGGAGACAATTGCAAGTGCACATCATTCCTGCTAATCGATATTGCTAAATTGTATGTTCCGCTGTCAACGGCGCGAGCAAATTAAACGTTTGGCCAATCTCGTGTGTGTGTGTGCGTGTGTGTGTGTGTGTATGTGAGTGGACCGTCGTGATTGGGGAATCTCTTTTCATCTACAGCACACTACGCAAGTCTCATTGTGACCACTATATCTGCATAGAGACCAATAAAACGAAAGATTCTTGCCGCTCCAACAAAAACATATACAAAAGTAAAGACTTGGCCTATAAATTTGTCGGTCTAAATCATCGGACTTCGCAATTTCCTTTTTCGCCGAGGGTTGTAGGATATGGATGTGCAATTTTAAATCGTGGCTGTTCTGCAGTTGTTTTCGTCAAACATACAAAGGCGGGTCATCAACTGGCATAGAAAATCAACTGCATTGGATCACCAAAGTTCCGAAGCCGAGCGCGGGATACTTCAAATAACACGTGCTCTTACTGAGACATGTAGGTGAGTAGAATGCACACTCGCAAACCATTTATACTCTCAAGTATGTCTATTTGAGGTTTAAGTGAAAAGATACAGCTTAAATATTCATTTACACCTTCTACACTATTTACGTTTATATTAGCACGTTCATGTTTATATATTCAATACTATATATATATATATATATATATATATATATATATATATATATATATATATATGTATATATATATATAAAATCAGACGAGTAAGTAAGAGATGAATGGGACCGATAATTTCTTCAGCTATTTGTTCAAAAATCGGAAAGTCTTAAGCACTTATCGCTTCATTTATGTAGACAAAACATAAAATATATTCATACTTTTTTTTACAAAAACCAAATATTATACCTGTACTATTCTTCAATTTCTGTATTAACTGAGTGAGTGATTTATGACTAATAATTGTATTGAAACCATTGCAGAAGCGTTTACATCCGCACCAGTTATTAAGCATTTAATTTATTGATCTCCTCTCGGTGCATTTCTTTCACAGGCTTATATTTCACCGCAGAAGGGCACTTTATCTATACGATCTATTTGTTTAGCAAATTCTTATATTTGCAAGACATAAATTACTTTTAAAAACTATGAAACTACTGTTAACTAAATGTAAGTGAAACATTCTTTAACATTTCTTGGTCTCTAAATTACAATGTGTTAACATCTGAGGAAAACGTTTACTTTAATATTTATTTAAAGTTTAATTTCTGCAAAATAGTTGAACTTGTGCATTTATTTTGTCCCGATATTTCTGCATTCCTTATCAAGAGATTATTTAATTAATACAGAATAGTAACATTAATGATTTTTTGGTATTACCACAATTATATTGTGCTTGAAAGCTTGCAATATTTTTACAGTGAACTCAGATGTAATTAAGAGCTAAAATATCAACAAAAATATCGCAAAATAAGGATTGAAATTATGTCTGATAAGTTACTGACATTGTTTATGTTGTGAGCACGAGGTCTGTAATAAGCAAGTCAAATCAGTCATATTTCCATACTCGTAAAGAAAACACGAGCATTAAATGTAATCAAAGTTTTCACGAACCAAATATATGATTAGTTGAAATACAGTGGCTTTCATTTTTAGTATTCTTTAATTTCTTTCTTTTGTGTGTATGCATTCACCTCAGTGCATGTCTGGAGTAATGTATAGTATAAAAGTATTTCAACAGAATTACAACTTCCAAAAATTCAACAAATTGTTTTGATAACATCCTCTTCTTGTAACCCCCCCCCCATTTTAAACGTTTAAGCTGTTAGCTATATTTCTTTCTATTTACATACTTTCCGACAAATATTGGAATAAGGGAAAATTCACTTCACTTATTGCTTTTATTTGTTGAAGTTATACACATTAAATATGTGCGTTTCTACTAATTTAAGTAAAAAGCCTTTAAAGGATGTTAATGTCTCTCAGTTAAAGTGTAAATATTAAAGCATATCATCAGAATTAAATGTTTTCTTTGTAAATTTTATTTTTCTTTCTACTACTTCATTTCACGTAATATCATAAGTACTAGGAAGGCAACACACACAAGTGCGGAATATGTGAAATCAGACTTTTTTTTCTTACAAATGACTTTTGTCTAGGAGTTGTTAGGATATTTTTGGAATGAACAGCTTGAGATTAAAGAGGTTAAGTATTTATTTGTATATATGTTATACCGCAATTACCCGTTCACTATTAATGAAGACCATAAGGTCGTATTTTTTCGCACACAATCTTTTAACTTCGGTAACGATAGGAGTTTTTATTTCGCCATTTTTTACAGATGCCCATTTTGGGGGCATTTTAAACTGGTACCACCTTTCTCGTCTGCTTGTGAACCGTTGCATGAGTCCTATTGGCTATCTCTGACTGTATGGTGAGTAAACAGGCCGATTGCTTGATGTACACTCGGTTTATCACGCATTGTATTCTCATAGAGCAAAGAGGAATCATTCCAACATTTAGCACAGTTAAATTAATCGCAAGTGTAAACGAAGCAAATGAGTACAAGAGTGAGCTTTCTTCAAGTTGTGCCGAGAGTATTAGGTGTAGAGTAGAGTGCCGGTGCGTCTAGGTCAGTACCGCGCAGACTCTGTTTCCATCAAGTTAAATGAAAAAATTAAATGTGCAGGATGAGATATGTAACTTGTTTAGACCATCGTTTACATCTTTATTAACATAGACACAGTTTCTTTGTTTGTTACAGTTACTGCTATGAAGCGGGAAGCGCGAGGTTTTAACAATTTCTAAAGAAAATGAAATACGTACTGTCTCTATTTTTTTTTTTCGTATTTCCTTATCAATCTGAGATAATTTGAGTATCATGTATGCGGATAAATTAAACATTAATGAGCGGTTAACATTTGAAGAAGCCAAGAGTTTAAAACCGGAATCATTAAAGAACTGGTTAAGAAATAACTAATTTTCGAATGCAGACATGATACATCAGTAGCAACAAATTTAGAGACAGAATTACATCACTCCCATAATGTTCAAAGTTTGGCCACTCAATTTAGTTGCTTCAGCCATGTTAACTTGTTCAATTAATAAGCTTTCCGAGAAGTTAATTTTCTGACTTACTTAAATAGGTCCGTTTTCTCTGATAATAAATATAGAGCTCAATGAAATGGTGTCTATGTCCACGTCTCTTAGAAACTCTTATAATAGAATTTCAATGGAGTGTTGATGGAACATGAATTTTAGAAATAATCCTTATATGAAATGAATGTAAAAACATGATGCATATATGAAATTGACTTAAAACTGTAATAAGCAACAGAATAATTGTTTCCTAATAAAATGGTATGAATTTTAAAGTTAAGAAAGCATATATTACTTATGCTGTACACACCTAACCGATGCTATAAACATTTATTAATAGGTACGTCCACATTTAAACCTTGTTTTCTCGCAAAATGTTTTCAGCAATTTTCCATACTTAAAATGCTCCACACAATTCATTTTTACTAGTTTGTTTCAAAATGAATGTACTGCCTCTCAAATGTACCTAGATTAAAGTAAAGGGCCACATAATTTTTTGAAATAATGTTTCAATTTTGAGAAATAAATTATAATCTTTCGAAAAATCTAGAATTTAGGAGAGTACAAAAAGTAAATGGTTTAATTTAAGAAACTAATATAGAATTTCTAGTAATATAGAGCTATTTGTAAACTCATTTGGTGTAACATCTTAATTTTATGTGAATATTTAAAATATATACAGCATGGAGCATTTGTAAAAGAAAAATGGGTTTATACAATAGAAATTATTTAAACCATACAAGCTAGAATTTTGAAACATGGGAAAATGTTAATGGTTGTGTGAAATCATTTATATAATTTATAGCAATATATCTTACATACTGTGGATTGTTTAAATTTCATAGTTGAATTACCTTAATTCATGAATGTCAGTCTTCTGTGAAAGTATTTCCAGGAATCTAAAATCAATTCTCAGAAGAGAGTTCTTACATTTTCACATGGTTATAGTAGATCTTGTGAAAGTTTTAAAAAAAGTTTTTTTAGCTAAAACATAATTTCTAGGCGCTAGGACGTGAAATTGTACCAATTACTACTTAATATTTTTATTGTATTGAAGAAAGCTTTTCAAGGAGACTGCAGACATTTTAAGAAACGATAGCCACCTTATTCAATAAATGAGACACCGGCGACTTTGGGTTGAAATACATTAGATTCATTTATACTACAACTAAATGAAATTAAATATATCTAAGCATTTTAGTAAGTTATTCAATCCCCAGATCAAAGGCGACAGCTGTGAAATTGTAAATCAAATTCCGAATATTGAGGCATAACAGATACAAAAGAAGAAAGATACAGGCAACTGAGCATCAGGTTTACAGGAAATACCTGCTTTAATTGATATAATCTAGAGTAGATTTATTACTTCTTGTCCCAAAAATTCTTTAAGATATCAGGCTGATATTTTAATAGCATACAGATGTGTACCTTCCAGAGTCAGAGGCTAGTTCTGCAATAAGTCTGTTTATTAATTAAGCTGGCAGTTTTCTCAGTTATACCATACTTTAATTAAAGTTGGACATTATTTTAAAAGAATTCGACATTAGGATATTATAACATAATGTAATGATCCAACATTTTATTAACAGTAAAGTAGGCCTTTAGCAACACTCAATTTTTATAGCTAAATTTGATTTAGCTAACTTCAACAGTTTTTGAGAAAACGGATCAGCTATACCAGAAAATGCCATTCACAGGAAAATACGTTCAAAGCAAACAATGCAGAAAACAGAGACACGCATATTTGCAAAGAAAACAAACACATGACTTGAGCGCACAGAAACGTCCACATTTAACATCTCCTAAAAGGTGATCTAAAATTTACCGCTATTCTCCAATCTGTATACGGTTTGATTTTAATTCTGCAATATGCTGCATAATTCACAATACTAAATGGCAGATGCGGTATACACACACACACACACACACATATATATAAAACTACTCGTGTCTGGGTTTTCTCTACCATAGAGTCTCTATTCGCCGGGAGAAAAAAAACAACTAAAAGCTTTAAGCTGTCACGGCTGACTTTAGGTTTGTCTTCCGCTCAAGGAGCAATGCCTCGAACTATACCAGGGCTTGAAAATTAAGTTTCTTCACCGCAAGGTTGGAGGCATCTGCGCGCAGGACCGAATTAACGATAACTTACAGCCTACAGTTCATTAATTAAGTGAAGAGAATGTCTAACATAGACATGTTTAAATTTTTTCGGTGATGAATGGCTGAGACAAAAATTGCTAATTTTTGTAAGCACTTTCGATAAATATTTTAAATGCCGTCATATTCAACGAGTTAAATATTTATTGTGAATCATTGTAATCTGTAAATAATGTTTCTTGTCTAACTTTGTCCTATGAGAGACAAGGGCCCCTTTATTTTTGATCTAATTTCACTAAAAATTTCCAGCTTGATCTGTAACATCAATATGAAAATAGACCTTTGACAGTCATATAGACGAAGACTTAATACTCCTAATACTCCTAAACACTCCTAAACTATCAGGTTAAGTTCCATTAAATAGAAGTCTGACAAAACCACTTACTATTTTAATACTGACAAGTGCAACAGTTTTTAAAATGTTAAAGAATATCACCATAAAATATACACTGATATGGTATGTTTGTGAAAACCTGCCAAACGCGCCACCTCTCCCATACATAAATTTCATAATCAGTAGAAACATAAAAAGGAAATGCTGGTTTTGTGCAATATGAGATGCCATACCCCATATCCAGCTACTCTGCCTGGAAAGGGGCTAATGCACATCTACAAAGGTAAATGACGTGCTATATATGGAGGCTCTTTAACTGCTGTGGTTCTCAGCGTCCCATTCTATATTGGGCGTGAAAAATCGCTTAATTTTGCTCAGGGCCTCTCTATCAGCCTTGAGGTTCTACGACACGGGACCAACGGCTTTATTTCCCTTCCGAAGGAAGCCATGCTAAGGATTTTTACACTAGAAAAACTCAATCGTCCTCCGCCGGGTTTGAAACCGCGACCTTGGGTATATGAGGTTAGCATTGTAACCATTACACCACGGAGGGCGACTGCACATCTACGTCACATAAAATAAAGTATATTAATGAAAATTTTCATTCTACTATAAAGTATGCCTTTTGCATAGTATTTTGTTCCATGCAGTGGATTGCGTTGTTTGATTAGCGCTTTAAAGCATAATGCAATCATAACGCCCTCCTAAAGAGTTGCAACACAATAGAACATTTCTAACAGCTATACGCGATTCTTAAAAATAGGTTTGAGCTGCAAGATTCAAATTGACAGCAATAAATAAAGCCAAGATTTAAATATCAAACTCACAATAAGAGATAGAGTCCTGCAGAATAGCCTCATAGTGTTTTTGTGCTCTCATGGGGTGGAAAATGTTCATTTGTGCGAAATGTTATATCACTGTACATAAAATTTGGAAATAAACTTAAAATATTTAAACTTTTAAATGTTTAAAATAATATTTCTGGTGTTATCTTCTGGTACTTAGACAACAATAATAAATAAATAACTGGTTTTATAATTCGGACTTGATACAGCAACAAATTTAGAGACAGAAGTACATCACGCCAATAATGATCAAAGTTTAGTTGCTTCAGCCGATGTTAACGTGCTGAAATTATAAGCTTTCCGAGAAATTAATTTTCTGGCTTACTTAAATAGGTTTCAGCATGAGATACAGTGCAGTATAACATAGCATGATTTTTCTAAAGTAAAAGCTGTTCTTAAACAGCATTTTTCTGCAAATATGCCATAACAATAAAGCGATCCATAATTAATGCACTAGTTACTTTGATTTGCTCGAAAGTAGGATAACATAGGTCTATCAACAGCAAAGTTTAAGATTTGATTCCATAATTTAAAGCTTCAAACGTTATTTATGTTAATTCACTTCCGCAGTGTTTCAGATTCATTCTAAACATGCTATGCTAGGTAAATCTTAAAGTATTATAGAGCTTTTTATTTATTGATTGTTTCTAGAACGACAGAACTGCAGATAGAGATTTGAGTTACTTATGACCATCGACGCAACTTAATTCTTAGTAAGTGTCATTGAACGGTTATTTAATAAACTCAGGGTTTGTTATTTATGTATGCTGATAATGCTCGGATTTTTCTTTTGCCTTAATAACAATCCACTTTAAATCCGTACATTGAAGTGTTATAGTAACCAATTCCAAATGCTGTTTCTCTAAGGAATCATTTTAAAATTATTGGTAACCGCAATAAAGCACAATACATCCAACTATTGGGATGGTGCGTTTAAAACTATTTTGTGGGTAGCTATGAAAATGTATAACCTATTGGCAGAGGTTTCATATTACACTATTGTAAAATATGCAAACTAGACCGTTCTTATTCCTTTTATCACATGAAATGGTTAACTTTTACTATTATATAGTACGTATCTTGATATATACAGTTTACAGTAGTAGACAACGCTTGGAACACTTATTTCCCAAACCATTTGCGTAGCCCAAAAGCTTACTCTACAAAAAATGTCCATATGTTGTTTAAAATTACTATTTAACATGTAATTACAGTAAAATAACCTGTTTTAAAAAAGGACGTTAATGCTCATAAATCTGAAAGAAATACTTCTATTTTACATTAACATTTTATAATAGAGTGTAGATGTGCCACAAAATACTACTATTTATAGAAGAAAAAATACAAGGAATCCACTGTGGCATATTTTGGCTATGTTTGTGTCGCAGTTGTTTAACAGAAATGAGGTAGGTTGATAACTTGTGTTTAAACGATCATCATCATTACCTGACCATCAAAGCCGTCACAGGAAATTCGATTTAACTCAACCTAAAATAATTCCGTAGCTTACGCATCTCTCAGCTCTGTGTACCATGTTTGACATATTTATAACAACAAAGTTTGCTGTCAACCTCTTATTTCATACACACAAAGACATATTTTATTATAAAGCACGTGAACTTCTAGAGACACATTTCGCGATATTGTATATAATCTTTAAAATTCCATATGTTAAAAACTACTTTTGTATCCTGTATTTCATAATGTTGAATATAAAAGTGTACATGTACGTTAGCTCGAACTGAGCTTCCAAAGTGACTTGCACTTAAGCTACAAACCACTTTCCTGCGAGAAGGCGCGATTCTCATGGTGAAATGCGTTACAAGACATTTGCGCTTATTCATTCTGTTTGTGACTTGCACTTTCAAGGTGTGTATATCAACGTATAGAAGCATAATGAGGCCAGTTGCTAAAACTCTGTCACAGTACACGTAATCGACTTATGTATAACCTTTAGTGTGCTGTCGACTCATATTCAAGATAGAACGCTACATTACAATTTTGTCACTTATTAAGAAGTTGGAAATACACTACTTAATATTTAGTGCTTGTATTCTAGAAGCAGCTCAGATGTGTGATATTTAGTGAAATTTGGCTGTTGAGACAGAAGGTGCACAAAGTTTATTGCAAGAATGAGCTACTAATTTCAGAATCATGATAGAAGCCACGCCTCTAGATATAGCTAAGATGTCTTGTAACTTCTTTGGTGTATTTACAACTTAGAACGTTTTCTTTTTTATTCTTTGGTTTTGGTTATTTTCACGTCTTGCCGGAGATTTCGTTTATTACCCTACAACAACTGAGCGCGGAGTGTGAGGGTGGGGAGTAGATGGGAGAAGAGCTAAGGAGTGAAAGCAAAATGTAAAATGTCGGGCATTATAAAAAACAGAACATAAAAGTAATTTTAGATGCATCAGTATCACGATTCACTGTACTATCAATAGAAAGACTGTGTTGCAAATAATATTTAAGACAGTAACAAATTACTCATTTCAAGCTATATTGAACTTTGCAACTGTTTTGCCACTCTCTATTACGAAACAAGAAGGCACTGTTATGGTCACAACTGAAGCAATTTTGACTTTGCAACCTATTTTAGTTTCACCACCCTAAGAGTATGCTTGTGCATCGCATTTAAAAGAGCGGGAAAAAGAAAAACAACATCGCAAATTAGTAACCATAATTTTACTGGGATGGGTAGGAACACTATAAAGGGCATGAATTTCAGTTAAAGTTTACGTTGCTATAGCCTCTAAGACAAAATATAACATTTTAAATATTTTAGTAAGGGTTTCGCCATCATTTTCAATTTCAGAAGGTGAAAATTCTGAGGATCTATGATAGGTACGTCAGAGTGACATAGGGAAGGAACTGAGCTTCATCTTACCAACTTCTCTTTCACCTCGACGGTTTTCTGTTAGCTTTCAACATTTTATCGTCAATTCAGCTGACTGATATAATCTTTGGCCAGTTAAAGCTGAAAGTCGCAATATGCATGTGAAGCCACATGATAATGGCATGGGAGTAAATCCTCTTGAGTCTAAAACGTATCAGTTTATTCAAATATTACTTTTGGTGAAGAGAAGCTGATGAAGCACCGTTTCTTATGCTACTGAACAGGCGTAAAGCATTTATTAATTTAATGTTTTCCGGAGATATAACTTTCAACTCCGTTCTTTAATATTTCTAGTAACTGGCAATATCCTTTCACGTATGATACAGAACTGAGTACGTAGATATTGACATGATTAGCTTATGCCGGATGTATTTTATTACACTAATTTGTGTAAAATTGGTGGCAGGACACTCTTTAATTTAATATCAAGTTTTATAATTTGCTTACCAAATATTACTTAATAATTTTAACAACTGCAATTAAAGTTAAAAAAGATATGATGCGATAAAATTATAAATCAATATACTTAATTGAATCTAATCCAGTTGTTAAAGGTTTATATCTAACGCCCTGCTTTTCTGATCATAGTTTTATCATAAAAACAAATAATGTTTTGTGTAACAACGATTGTATTTTTTTCTTTTCTCACTACCATTCTATTACTCTTCCTCCAATTGTTCAGGTAAAACACAATATTTTATATAATTCAGCCTAACCACAGTAAGTATGAGTGCTCAAATGATTAAAATTAAGCAGTATATGAGTAGGTGTGTAAAAGTGCTTTAAATTCAGCAACATACCATTTGAGTTAGAGAAGACTGAGAGTGCAGTAAAATTAGTAGAAATTAAAAACCTTCTTTAAAAAAAATTAAATGTGTAGCTGGCAGAACTTTGGAAATGATACCACAAAATATGTTATATGAATCTAAGATTTTAATGAGTTGTAATATTTTTCAGTAGAAATATGTTGTCTACTAATATACGCTCTTTATATGCTTCCCCAAATGATTAAAATTGCTCACCATACATTCTGAATGCGAGTTACTGACAGTTGTAGACAGGGGCGTCGCTTTAGGGGACGCTAGTACGCTGAGCGTTCCCCTTATTTTTGTGTGTTTAATTGTTTTATATTTATTTCGTTTTCTAACAGCTTTAAAGGAGGACAATTATAGTATGCAATCACTTAATAGCGATTCTTTTCGCAGATCATACTGTTGAGCAGCTGTAATAAGCCTAACTAGCAAACACAAGATTTACAAGTTCCGTTTGAAAACAGCAGCGTACGCTGAGGCGCATCACCATTTAAGTGCCTGTATATGATATGGCTAGCAGGACCTCACCCTGACCATCCTCCTGCCTACCCCTCTCGCTTCCGCAAATCCCTCACACACCAATCGTGCACACGCTAGCGTTCAGCCGTGTACCCCGGCGGGTTTCTGTATCCGGAGCACTTTTGAGGCAATGTTGATTGTGTTTCTTTGTCAATATAATTGTAGTACGTGTTCTGCAGTTACTGGTTAATATAAATGCTTGCCATAATGACATACCACTCGCCATTGCAAAACCTAAGAATACGAGGCTTTCATTGAAGAGTGTGTCAAAAATATGATCCAGTTGAACAGAAATGTAAGTTTCAGTGACTCTCAGAAGGCTAGATTGAAAGTGCCGACATATGGAATTATTGACTGTCAAGTTCTTCAAATGAAATCCATATTTGAAGACTTTCCACAGCTCAAGTTTGTAGAATTACTGAATGAAAAAAAAATCATGAAACATAAGAAAGAATTTCCTCAGACGAAAATTTCTAAACTAAAAAAGCAGTATTCTGGTTATTTTAATTCAGACCAGCATGAAAATGAGCTCTTCAATATTTGTGCAGATGATCAAAAGCATCTATCACCACAAAATGTACTGAAGTATTTGATTATAAATAGCTTAGACTCGGTGTATGAGGAGGTGATTAAGCTATTGGGTTTAGTTGTAGCATATCCTGCTGCAACAACAGGTAGTGAGAGATCAATGAGTACACTCCGAGAATTAAAATACACTTAAGAAATTCAATGATCTATCACCGTTTGCGTAACGTAAGCATTTTAGCTGTAGAAAAAAGTTGTTGGGAGAACTATTCTGCTGCCGCCTTTATTGATAAGGTAATTGACACGTTCGCAACAAAGAAGAACCGACGGATGGATTTAATGTATAAGTCAGTTTAGGTGAGTGTTATTGTTTCAATATAACCATTATATTAACATTGTTATTAGTTGTTTTCATTGTCAACTTCAAACCTATTTTATAGGTGCAATATTCAATAAAATGTGCAACTGCCCACCTCCACCTTTTATTTCCAGCAGTAGGGCGTTTAAACTATAGCGTTCCCATATTTTTATCTCACGCTACGCCACTGGTTGTAGATAATATCATATTAATCATTTATCAATAGGGAAACTTTCTCCAAATCAATTTAAGTTTAACAAGAAAATTTAAAGAGACAGTGGCTTCGGAAGAGGAAAGAGAGGGATGAAAGGGTTCAGTTTTCTGTGTATTTATGTTTTTTCAATTTGTTACCTGGCAGATTTTAATTCTTTTAACTGATTGTCGAACACTTGTGTTGTTTATTGCCATATTTCCTCGAGTTTCTACTTGTTGACACTTTACAACTAGTCAGCTATGTTTATCTTTTAAAAGAAGTAAGCGAAACTCAGATCCCTGGAGACCTATTGTGATAGAATACAACTGATGAATTGCATTGATGGACTATTTTACTAAGCCACTTATTCTAACAACATTAAACTTACTTGCGCTTGATCTATGGTCATATTACCTCCGCAATTGAGGAATATGGTAGATACTGCATGTTTGCCTCCCATTTGACTTGAATTAATTTGAGTGTGACATTTTCCTATATCATATCAGTTTTCTCTCTGTGGTATCTAATAATTTCCCACCACAACATCAAATAAGCCAAAATGATAGCTAATAGGGCCTCGATCAAGTTGAAGGGCTTTGTTGTTTCCTCAAAGCTATATATCTGCATTTCAATGACTACGGGTAGTACAAATATGTTGTTCTTTTTCTTCCTGTTATTATTATTATTATTATTACTGTCCTATTATCCTTGTCAACATTATTGTCTTGTTTTTTAATAACAATGGATCTTTATTTTTAACGTGTAAAATGTAATAAGTTATTAATATTAGTTACAAGACGGTAATTCTCTTTTATCCCCTTCCAGCTTTTGCTATGCGTGGAAAATAAAATGTCTGCATTACGGGCTTTTTTAGTTTAGACCGCAGGTCTCAATAATATGTATATAATCCTCCAAATATTGATGTATATATTTATTTTTGCATATATGCAGTAAAATCATATTTATTAGTTGAGCTATGCCATTCAACTTCTACTTTCTTTAAGTCTTTAATTTCCTTTATTTGTTAGCATTTACTTACAATTTAATGCATGCAGCACTTAAATACAGTCATTTCTACTTTGCAACACTGACAGTGAGTGATTCCGGTTTCGCGTAAACGTTTCTATTACTCGCTATTTACGAAAAAATGCCAGATATCGGATATTATGTTATAATCCCTTTGAAGAAACTCGAAAGTAAAATAAGCTCATACTTATAAACTTGTCCCTCATTGTGCAAAGATGCATTGTTTGCGATTGTATCACAATATACTATTAACAAATCACTTACTGGGTGTTTTGATTACGAAAATCTTGCATCGTATATTCTACGGCGTTCTACGTTTTTTGGAGGAAATAGTGTGTCACTTTTTAGCCCTGAATGAATTTGTACTCAGAAACGAAAACTATGGCAAACAAATAATTATGGGACACAAGGAAATTTTTAAGGTCATTTTATTAAAATTGTAATTTGTATAGTATGAAATTAAACTTTCACACAATTAAGTTTCTAGCTGGTGCAGCTTATGTCTGGGATGGTCAAACAATCACTGCAGATTTAATGACATAGAAATTTAATTTGACTTTTATTCGTTCTGAAGCGTAAGACATTTCCAACTATACCTAATATAAACCGAAGCATGAACCATGTTGATACACAACTCAATCATGACGTTTGCCAACTAAAGCAAGATTATTATGTAACCTTCGAGCAAGCAGATAGTCTTTACCTTAGGAGCGTGAAGTTTTGTAAAGCCGGCTGACAAAAAGTCCACTGTTTTTGTAGAGTGCATATGTACGGAAGCGAGGTTTGAAAATGCACTAGCAGGTGGTGAGACAACTTTTCTAGGTGCATTCACCGAGCCAAGCACTGCAGCAGCAACAGCAACGATGTATTAGGAGTCGTGTTGCAGCGCACCGATGGAGCACCGTCTGTGCAAGAAATACAACGCTTCACAGGCAGCAGAAAGAATAAAAGTAGTGGAGTGTTTACAGAGATATGTCCTACGATATATTTCACAGCGAGGAGCTGCATACAAGGACGGGGGGGGGAGACAGAAATTTGTTTTAGCCTTAGGACTATTTATAGGTTGGCATAGTTTAAACCATGTACGGGGGACACCTCGCGCACAGTGACCTACACCTCCCAGAAGGCTAACACCCCCCGAGAAGGAAAGTAGGAAGCGAGGTTATCACAAGAGCCTACAGGCTACATACAGACCACAAAGACGCACGGAAGTCTCTAATATTTTCATGCTATAATACTGGTCCAATCTTAGCTACCCAGAGAGGGTAATGTACGACCATCGACCAAGCAGTCCTCTATTCATGAGGATCTTTCCTTTGAGCATGTATACGCGCCATCTGTCCGTCACCGCAAAACGCTACAAACATAGGAGCACACCTGAAAAATGCAAAGGAAATGGAATGGAGTGAAAATGATGGGAAGTAAACCGTGGTAGATGAGAAACTACCCCAGCATTTGCCGAACCACTCCAAGAAAACCACGAAAAACCCATGGGTCGCAGTGGTAATTGCTGGGGATTAAACCCAGAAAATCTCAAATGCGAGTTGCACACGTTACCGTGGTGCCACCTCGCTTAGTTAGGACTTTTTAATAGAATATAATGAAACACATTATCTATAGTGCAATAACAGAGTAAGCAGTTGCTCCCTAGAACACAAACGGATACTGCATAACGCTAATAGGAGCCAGTTTTAAACATTTCTGTTTTTGATTGTCTAGAAGTATACAAGCTAAGCTATAGTATTTAAATGCATGGTCAATAATAGCATCTTACAGAAAATAAACGTTCCACCCTTTTGGTTTTGAGTTCCGAATTAATGAATAAGTTCCTAAATATGTGCATTTCCTTGTCTTTCATTAACCAGAAGTAAACTAAATGAATAAATAAACAAGTAAAACCTGATGTGTTACATTCGCAAAACGTTCTCAATCATCATTGCTTATCAAGGGATATACAAATTATTCTTATGGTAGATTTATTTTCTACCTCTATAGTATTATCTAGGCGAGCCTTTGTAAACAGTAATATTTCATATTTTGTTATCAATACTAAGCAATAACGGCAGAAATAATGTTTTAAGAAGTGGCCAGTATATGCTTGCCCTAAAATGTCATTCACCTCAATGGAATCGTGATAAAATAACTGAATATTGAGGAGAGTTTGAAATAATGACAAATAATTGAGCGATTCGAACCTATACAGGAAATGGCTTAAACCACAAAAGTTATTTTTAATGAATTGTGTGTTTTAAAGAGATATACATTTTGATGTAGCAATTTTTCCTGTATGGCTTAACATTTAATAGTTTTACAATATTATTATAAAATTCGTCCCAAATGAAGAGGACCTCAGAGGCTATTCCCAAATAATTAAAAATAAACATTTCAATTGTCATATAAGTATCTTTAATATACGGTATTTTAAAATTGTCAGCAGCGGTTTTGATAAAATCAAAAGTTTTGAAAAAATATTCAGATATGCGGATGAACGAAGTTCTTTAAAATGTTCGTGTCGTACCTTCGGAAGATATAAACTTGAACAACAATCTAATTTCTATATGAGTGTGAGTTTTTAATTTCTGCTGTTCGCAGTCTCGCACACACAGAGCTTTTTCCAAAATGAATTTTTATTCCGTAAACCTCAAAACTTGCATTTCCCCTGAAATCTGGTATCAAATTTTTGGATGGCACACAATGTTTTCTCTACGTGCTAAGTACGAGGAAAACAAAGTAATATTTGTATATAGCACACTTGGTAGGCTATATTCGACAACTGCAGTAATATATGTAATTTTATTCGAAAAATATACGGATTAATCATATTTTGAACCAAGGAGCTGCACTGTCTCCTTTCTCGGGTTCTTCATTAGCGATGGCTGTAACTTTGGCATTCCCAAGTGAAACAACTTCATCAACTACATCGTTGTCACCTTCCGCTATAATTCGTAATCACAAGTCGCAAGATTTCTTCCTAATCCATATTCAAGAATAGTTGAATGTCCATATGCTTTCTCTGCAAGAATTCAAAGTATAAATAATTTGAAGGCGGCGCCGTGGTAGTGGTTAGACCGCTCCCCTCCTAACTAGGCGTCCGTGTTCGATCCCAAGCGCTTACATGTGGAATGTGTGGTGGGCGTAACGCCATCTGGACTGGTTTTCTCGGGGCTCTTCGGTTTCCCCTGCCACTCATTCCACCAATTACTCCATCATCATCTTTCCTATCATCCAGTTTGCTTTCATTTCATATCATCCACTTCCTCAAGCTGATGCGTGGCTACGGGCCAACCACTCGCTCCAGGTTGTCCAGTGGCTCCCCGACAGGTTTCTGACCCCTAGGCAACCCACTTGTGCATTCAACTATTCCCGCACCGCTGTTTGCAACGATTGGGGGTGGGGGGCAGTTTAACGTCCTTTAACCTGATACGTCATATATATATATTTTTTTTTAAACAGTAACGGAGTCTGATCAGGACTCCGGTACTGTATCCCTATTTACATTTCCCCCCGGAGGTTTTACTGATTACTGGTTAACTGGTTTTACTGTTTCTTTTACAAACATATACACATTGCACAAACATATAACACCCATGCCCAAGGCAGGACTCGAACCCACGATCCCCTGCCCACGAAGCACCAAAGCGAGACGCTTTAGCGAGCGTGGCCATGGGGACCGGCGTATCGGATGATGAATGAACTTGTTGAAATGATCTCAAATGAGCCCTGTGTCCTTGGAGGTTGCAGTTGTTTGACATTGGTCTTCTTAGGATAAAGGAAAACCTTGGAAACTGTTTAGCCGGATAACTCGCCCAAACCGAGATTCGAAATCGGGACTCCAGTGTAGTAAGCGCTGCTCTACGGCCTGACCAATTGAATATATCCTCTGTATTTGGTTTTCAAAGTGGAATTAGTGTAAATAGTAAATGTATTACTTCCCCAAAGGGGGTACACATTTTAATTACATTCTATGCGCACAGGAAAAGTTAATGGCTTTCCAGTTTTCTAGTCAGTGAAGGGAGCAAACGCGTGGACAGACAGCTGTATACTTATTTAACAAAATCCACGATAAAACGATGTAATCTCAGGTACGTTGAGGAACTGTTCAGGTGTTAGGGAGAAAATTTCTGCAAGTGTTTCCCCCCATCATGCGTAAATTCGTTAGGAAGGCAGAAGACAATCGTAAGCTAAATCAAGTTCCAGAAATCAGTAAGGCTCTTTAGAACGTTTCAAAAGAATATACCTATTCATACACAAGTGTAAGATGTGTTAAAGACTCTCAATTGGCAGATACCGTGTTCAAACCCCCAAAGCTGACTAACCTGACCGAAGATTTTTTCGCGGGTTTTCTCGGTCACGGGAATGCTAGATTGCATAATATGATCCGCGAATTTTAGTATCATCCCTCGCATCAAATTTCACTTGCTTCTTCACCGTCATTCCAGACTGATCACTCACCTGGACATGCTATGATCCTAAGCCTGCTTGTTCTTCAACAGGCTGCTTATACAAGGTACTGGCTTATAAGTCCTTGGAGGTACCAAGTCCTTCAAAGGAATAGTCAATGAAATAAGAGAAATAATAAAACGAAGAAAATAAAACATTGCTCATGTGTGGAATTTTAATATACAATAATTAATATTAGTCATGTCATTATTAATATTAAAGGTATAGCCTTAGTCAGGGAGTAGCGACTCTGCTCATGTAAGCTCCAAGGCCTGCTGTTAAGGGTCCCATCCACAGGGTAACGTGGGGGTTAGACCTGTGTTCTTAAGTCTATAAGAAGATGACTCCAAAATGAAATTGTTGCGCACTAGGCTGGTAGAAAAAAAAAACATTCATATGACTTTTTCTACCTTTTCTCAAAACAAACTATTCCTGCAAAGCATTATTTTTTATCTAGTTCATGCTAATGAAGATAAAACTTAGCAGAAATTCCGTATTATTTACTTCCTTGTAAGTGGGAGAGAAATAAGTCAATACACTAGGCTAAAGCGATAGCCACATCATTTGAAAGCTGGCCGCTATGCGATAATATTGAAATTCGGCTCTCTTTTGATGGTGAGGAATAACATAAAACATATATAAACGGCAAGTTCCCATTTGGGAAACATAAGAGTATTACATCTCAGAAATAGCTTTGAAAACTATATGCGACATAGGTATACTTGTGTTTTGACGAGATCTACATTTATGTGAGGTAAGTTTTGTCTATCGCTTACGGTTCACCAGTTATGCAAATGCTATTGAGAATGAAGAGAGCATCTGGGACTGTTGCAAAAAATTCAGGAAATACATTTTACTTACCATTTAGCTATCTTTAATGTACGGGATTTTAATAAAAATCGTTAGGTATCTTTTATAAAATCGAGAATTTTGAAAAATGCTCCATTCAAACGAACCTTTTCTAAAAGTGATTTTTGGGATTCAGATGTCCTCAAAACATGTATTACCGTAAATCTCGGCATGGAACTTTTGGTTAGAATACAGTACCTTCTCTGTCTACTTTATAATTGTACATACCTCAAGAGAAAGTAATAATTACTCAAAAACTCCAAATTAATAGCCGGAGAATTCCCCAAAGGGACTAAAATATAAACCAATAGGACAATGAAGTGGCATCAACTGACCGTGGCACTAATTATGTGCAAGGCTGTGTGGAGCGAGCTGTGCACCCCGTACGTAAACAGCCGAATACCTCCACGACAGTGGCAGAACAAACACTGTTAGGCCACCAATGCCAATTAAGTTATTATTATGAGTGCGGTACGATGGCTCAGTCGTATTAAGGTGCTGGTCAGATTTTTTGAGATCTCTGCTTTGGCCTTCCTTGCAGACATTACTGAACATTTAAATGTCCTAAATATATAGATAGATATAAAGGATGAGATCATAAGCGATATCTTTGGCAGGATAAACACCTTTGTAGCACAGTCCGTTGCATGATAAGAGTTCTTGTCATTTTATAAAGCTATCTTCGGTATTCGAGACCGTACCCTTGAAAAATCGGAAGAATTTGCACAGGTATTGCAACCTTGCTGGAGCAACTTTAGTTTTGAGTCGGAACAGATCATCAGTGGTTTGTTCAATAAATGATGATCATGATGATGGTGGTAACTATGAATACTAAATGTTACTCAAATAATTGAGGAAACACTCCGATCCCTTATCATATAGGGCTTACGTAATGGAATGCAAACTGATCGCTTCTTGAGTATGGCTTGTGTAACACGAAAGTATGAAAGCCTCAAAATAGTCTAGAAATCATATTCTCCACACATACGCCATATGGTCTTGTGCGCATTTTCCCACTCTCAAAACAGTGTATAAATAGTTTCTTTCTTCTTATTATTCATCTTGGTCTTCATGGATTAACCTCCTCTAGTGTTGGATTTACAAGCCAATGCCTTTGGTCAGTATCCTTTCTAGGAGCAAGTAGAGTTTGAATTAAATCCCGTCCGGGGTGGGTGATCCTGAACACTCAGTGTCTGGTAAAGAAAATGGAAAATAAATATTTTGATGAAAGCGAAGAAATAAAAGTTCGAGGGGGAAATTACCCAATCATGCGTTGGCACAGAGACAGAGGCAAACCGCGAAAGAAATTCGATCAAGTCGTTGGCCCCCACGGATTTGAACGGGGACATCCTGAATGCGAGTAGTACACGTTGCCGCAACACCGTTTGCTTAGTTACAAACCAATTTTACTGAACAGAACCTGTTTTTCTTTTTGTTTCACATATTGCGCATGAAACTATATTTGTTCAAAATTAACAGTAGAAAGTACAGAAGCAGCGCAGTAAGATTCACTTTTGTTAATAGAATGCTTTAAGAATGGAATTAACCGTCTTTAGTAGCCTTTCAGCACTGTTTTCTGCCCTTGAAGAAATGTAGGAAAAAACTCAGAACGATAACACGATGGATACTATATTGTAATTTATACTTATGTACATTTCTGTGATTTCATATTCTTGGAAACTGTAATCGTAAACTTATTAGTACTGATTAGACAATTAATGAATGTAAACAGGGAAATAATGAATGGCTTCAAAACTGTCTGTAATTAACTATCATATCTAGTTGTACAAAGCCATAAATGAGTACAATCATCTGTTTTGAAACTGTTGATTTACATAACTGTCATTAATTATTTATAAAATTAATGTAATTAGATTCTTAGTTGGGTTGTTTTGATTATATTCTTATTTATTGTTCACTGCATTGTTCTTTGTGACATTAATTTGTTCATAATATATTTAACCATGCCAACATGATGCATATATACCATACATACATGCATGCATACACACACATGCACGTACGCACGCACACACACATACACACATACATACATATATTTACATGCATACATGACCCATGGTATTTAAATTCAATGAAAACCTGCAATAAGCAGCAATTATTTGTGTAGATGTTACTAATTCTTCCGATTCCTAAAATATCAAATCAATTACGAACAACCTTGTTAGATGTTTTTCATACTGTGGTAAAATTAATAGAATAAACGTGACAAATGTAAGCATTGGGTGCAAGAAAAAGGAAAACTGCATATGTGTTTTGCGATATATCGCCGAAAAATGTTTTTGCTGCTGTTGCTGAAACTTTATCTGAGATAAATTCAGTTATCTAAATTTACAAAAAAAAAAACTGTTTATGCTATTCAGTGGAATTCCTCCTCTAGTCTGTAAAAATTTACCATTTTAAGTCAAACACTTATTTACTTCATTGGGAACTGTAGCTTTTGATTTTAGATTAAAACTCGAAACAACTATGCGTTCAGCATACTGTAATAGTAGGTTCACAGTTCTAATTATACATATTATATACCTTTTTGCTGTGCTGAACTGTTGCCCGATGTAACTTGTCTAACTGTGATTCTTGAAATGTGGCATTTCAAATCTATTTTTTTTTACTGAAGCAAATGAATGTCGTTACTAAGCTACTGAGAAAACATAGGCTTAAAAGGAGCTAGTCTTATTTTCGTCACAGCATAGTGAAATATCTTATGAGCACAGTAAATAATCATGTTAGAGTTTCCTGAAATATAAAGTACATATATGCACATATTATGAAGCTCCTACTAATGGAATTTGTGAAAAAAGAGTGGAAATATGGTTCCCTCAGCAATAGATTCGGATACCCACGTTAGTGTCTAGCTGTGTGTACAATTTCAGTTGTACAGAACCAGAAAGATATAATACA
Source organism: Hymenopus coronatus (assembly GCA_030762935.1). NCBI lineage: Eukaryota > Metazoa > Arthropoda > Insecta > Mantodea > Hymenopodidae > Hymenopus > Hymenopus coronatus. Next base: position 294,389,787 of record CM060900.1, read on the forward strand.
TCCACTATGATTTAATTAAATTATTAAACACTTAAGGTATGTGGATGGATGCGTAGGCTTCCACGACCTCTGTCTTGATGTGTATTCTCAGCTTCCGGAGAAGGCCGCGTCATCTTGTCGATGTTTCGCTCATCTTGCCGTGAGCATCTTCTTGTACAAACTCCACACAAAGTTACCCATGGATTTACAGCCACCAGACTGCAAAACGCTTAACTCACCGCAGCCCACATCCACACGCACAAGAGCCCAGAAGAAGCTCACGGCAAGATGAGCCAAGTGTCGGCAACCCCAGGCTAGATGGACGGTAAGAATACACATTTAAGGTATGTGTTCTTGTCTATCAAGGGACGTGTGTGTACAAGCACAGATTATTGGACACTTACTACCCGTCCCATCTCATGTTACCGGTGGTGAACGCTCGCACTGTTACGTCATATACTAGGCAGGCGCTATGAAAGATCAGTGTGCATTAAACGAGTGTTCGAGTACAGTGGTGTGTTAAACGATCGTGTACGATTCCCCATTATATCAATACCGACATTACAGCAGGTGTATTACAATAAATCCGATAACTATTGCATATTGTTTAGTGCTGATAAGATAGATGGAACGTCAACATAAACTCTGTTTACTGTATTACGTAAGGGACTGTGACATGTGTTCGATCCCCGCAACTCCCCACTTCCCCTCAGAATTCAACATTCGATAGGCAACAGCAACACTAGCGACACCGCTGTCAGCGGTAGCCTGAACTGGAACGGGCTATACCTGCAGAGACTTGAGACTTAAGGAAAAATTCAAGTGGGCCCCGCATTCTGTTTAGAGAGGTGCCTTTATAATTCCTGTCCATAAAGTGCGAGGATTTTTATGTGAATTTAATTTGGGCCTACGGATATTCAGATAAGTCTGTGTGTGCAACTTATATTGGCTAACGAGAAAAAAAATACCTAAAATTCTGTGATATAGGTACAAAAGTTTAGTGTTAGATATATTATTTAATGTGTTTATTCACAATTATCAGAGATTTTATAACTTAGGAATCATTGTTAGTCAGGATGTTAAAAGTAGTTCCTCCATTACCTTAAGAGGCTCGGGAGAAAAAGTGCTGCCATTTCAGTGTTTTAAAGAAACTAATTAGACAGATACCAATTTATACATCAAATTTCATGAAATTGTCGGGAAAAGTTATGTAATTCCACCATTCTCTGAGATATTAAAATCTGACTAGTACACTTACTTTTAAAATATTAAGCATACCGTAAATTTTGTTATATACCATCAGTAATCTACAAACGCTCAGCGGCGCACACTTCTCGCTACATGCTGAATGCTGTCAGACCGCACCTTATGTTACTTGTGGGGTTTAAACAAACAATAAATGTGCCAACTGTCCCAACTGTTGATGTGGCTCTTGTTGAATTTCTGAAAATGCACGTTCTCTTGAGGAAAACGCGGCAATAATACCACTATAAAATGAAGATCAACACGTACACCTTTGTATTAAATATTGATATTAAAAATCGTACCAAAATGCAAAATAGAAGCCAGAAACGGAAGCAAAGTTATTTACTCCGAGAAGACAGACAATACATCCCAGAAAACGCAGGTGTCGCGAGCAATGCAACTAGACACTGACACAGAACAGTACACGAGTTCATAGTAAGGATGGAGTCTGAATACAGGCTTCCAAGTCCATTGACTCATCACTTCAAATTGAACACTTTAAAACACAAATTTCAATGTTTGCAAATTATCTACTTTTTAACGCCTTAAGCGATTAAACTATAAAAACATGAGCGATTGTGTCATGTTAGTTGCTGTGTTTAGTTAAGAAGTTAACTAACTGGCTTAGAAGCTCACTCTCGTCAACGCTAAAAATCTTAGACATGGTATTTTCAAAATATTTCAAAACGATTTAAGGAAAATTTTGAGAAGATAAATAGTTTACAGCCACACTTTAAAATGAGCGTCTAGACTTTCATGATATTTTAGGTAGTTTTCAACGCCCGCATTTACTACTATGGCACCGTAGGCGATGACACTAATGATACATGGAATGAAGATGGAGCACCTGTGGAATATGATGTTGGGGAAGCCGGAGAAAAACCTGCCCCTGCGGCGCTTTGTCCATCACAAATCTCACATGCGATCGCTTGAAATCGAACCCGGTGCATCTGGTGAAAGGCAAGTGTTCTAACCACTCGGCCACGGCACGGCCAATATTTTAGTGCAAAGTCATCCTAATTTTTAAACAGTACAGTAAAGTTGTAATTAATTTATATTTATTTACATTATATTTTTGAAATATTTTTGAAGTCCAGTGCTTAACGGCAACTTCTGTTTTTCTTAGCCGTCATTTTTTAATTTTAATCATGTGCCGAATTTTGTAAAATTGTAAATCACTAGGAATTGATGATAAGTTTTTCTTCCACAGTAACAAGTTTATTAAGCTTTACTTTTACCGGAAAGTGAACGATAAAGCAAGTCTGATAGTGAATTTACACATGTTTAATAAAAGGGGTTTAAATACAGCGGTTATATTAGTCATTAATCGACATACTTAGGATGAGTAAGTCTTTTACTTAATAAATTACAAAGGCTAAAAGGAAAACAAGCGAACATTTTAACGAAAATTCGAAAGAATAGACAAAGCGTAGTATATGTTTATCCAAAGGATGAATAATATATGGATTCCTAACACAATTTGGATTGCATAAATTGTCTACACGGAAATACAATAGCCAGAAACCATCTTAGTTTTTGGCATCATTAGGTTACCCATGGTACCGATAAACCTCTCAATGGCCTGCCAGGATACACACTCTTCAATTAGCCAATAATTTTGAATTTATACTTTCAAATTATTTTTCCAGGGTTCCAGTTTTGTATCCTCAGACGCAGTGCGCAAAAGCCATAAAATTTAAATGTCAAAATACACACACACTCTCTCTCTCTCTCTCTCTCTCTCTCTCTCCATCCTTCTCTCACATGCATTTTTTTTCAGTCACCAAAATTATGTAACAAAGGGAAAATAACAAGAGTTGTTAGACAGAAATCAAACTAATCTGATGCGTTTCATTCACATGACTTCCTTCACTTATTCTACAAAAAGTCATTCAGAATGAAGAGCACTTCATAGGTAAATCCCAGAAAATTAACTGTGTACGTCAGGAAAATGACATTTTCATCAAAACGCTGATGCTACACGTAGGATTGCAACTTTGGCGCCCAGCTATGATCGCTCTACTAATCAAACTATGAAGAATATATCATTAAATTCACCAATATTTAAGGTAATTGTAGGAAGTTTTGTTTCACTTACACTTTGTCTCTCATCTTTGTGCTTTTATACTTCATATTTTAATGGTGTCCTTACAGTATTTCATTCGTTCCTTTTTATCCTATAGATACTGTTCTGAACACACGGTACCCTTAATTGTTTCTTTAATTGCCTTGCAATCACACACTTTACTTGAACAATCTAATATATTAATTATTATTATTTTGCATTCCTTCTTAGTTCCCCAACTGTCTTCTTTTATTCTTTCAAAACTATAAATCTATAGTAAAATAAATAGCCCACATAACACCTAAGTGACAGTGTAAACACTTTCTTACAAACGCATGTTAACCTTTACCGCTGCACATAATCTGCCTTCTGCTTCGCCTTTGAGCGGAATAGATACACGATTTTTGTTTGTGATAGCCAATGAATGCAAACGTTATAGAATTCCACCCTATTTTAAAAACTGTCTTCACCCTTGTCAAACATTTTTTCTTCGTTGGTCCCAGTTGTAAACCAAATAACAAAAACATTTCTGTTTATCCTGCACGTATAGGCAAGAGTTTCTTTTTTTAACGATAAATGCGAAAATTGTTGAATTAGAAAACAAATGGGTTTGTATTCATTTTCAATAACTTCGAAATTATATATAGGTTTATTTTTTTCGTGAATTTTGGAGAAAGTTTCATACTTTCTAAGATAATAAAATGTATGTTTCTAGCGATAATTGACAAATGTTAATTTTGTCTTAAGAAGATATTACATTTACTTCAGGTTAGAAAAATGAAACTAATTTTACGTCTGCTTTTTATACTATGAAGCTAGAAGTTGTAAAACAATATTTAGATCTTTCACAAAAATAAGTTAGCAGCTTAGAATATCTAAAAGATATTAACATAACGTGTCAAGCAAGAAAAGCTCTTGTCTTCTGAAAATTTCCATTAGTAATAGACGCAATATTAGATTTCAATCTAGAGCAAAAGCTGCAGCTGAACTTATTTTATCCTGAATTAACTGAGAGGCAAATACGATGTATTAGAGAGTGGTCGCTTTGGAAACAAAGTAACTGCATTTGTAGAGCGCATGGTTCCTATTTAAATCTACACTAGAAGGCAGTTTAAAAGTTTGATGCCGTATGACTACATCGGACTCCTTGTTATTATTATTATTATTATTATTATTATTATTATTATTATTATTATTATTATTGTTGTTATTATCATTGTTGTTATTGTTATTCTTATTATTATTAGCAGTAATTATAATAGTTATAATAATAACAATAATAATAATAATAATATGATAATAATAACAATAATAATATAAATAATAATAATAATAATAATAATAATAATAGTAATAATAGTAATAGTAATAATAGAAATAATAGTAACAATGGTAATAAAAATAAAAATAATAATAATAATAATAATAACAATACTACTATTAATAATAATAAAAATAACAACAACAATACCACTACTACTACTACTAATAATAATACTCATACTAATACTACTACTAATAATAATAATATTAATAATTATTACAATAATAATAATTATAATAATAGTAGTACCATATTTGTTGTTCATAGTTTTCCTTCTGTCTGTTACAACTAAGTCATACTTAGAGAAGTATCTCTCGCTCTCAGCATTTGGTATCGCTAGCCCAAGACATTGAAGGGATTTTACAAAGAAAACGTTTGCTTTCAATGTCAAGAGAGCTGTTAGTACATGCATTTAATTTGTTGTAATGCTGCCATTCTATCATTTATGTCAGCAATATTATATTTTGTGAATAGTCTTGAAAGTGAAAATGAATTATTATTATTATTATTATTATTATTATTATTATTATTATTATTATTATTATTATTATTATTATTATTATTATTATTATTATCATCATTATTATTGTTATTCTTATTATTATTAGCAGTAATTATAATAGTTATAATAATAATGATAATAATAACAATAATAATATAAATAATAATAGTAATAATAGTAATAGTAATAATAGTAATAATAGTAATAAAATAATAATAGTAATAATAGAAATAATAGTAATAATAGCAATAACAATAATAATAATAATAATAATAATAATAATAATAATAATAATAATAATAACAATACTACTATTAATAATAACAATAACAATAACAACAACAATGCTAATAAAAATATGAACAATAATACTACTAATACTAATACTAATAGTACTACTACTACTAATAATATTAATACTACTACTACTAATAATAATAATAATACCAATAATAATTACAATAATAATTATAATAATAATAGTACCATATTTGTTGTTCATAGTTTTCCTTCTGTCTGTTACAACTAAGTCATACTTAGAGAAGTATCCCTCGCTCTCAGCAATTGGTATTGCTAGCCCAAGACATTGAAGGGATTTTACAAAGAAAACGTTTGCTTTCAATGTCAAGGGAGCTGTTACTACATGTTTTTTATTTGTTGTAATGCTGCCATTCTGTCATATATGTCACCAATAATTTATTTTGTGAATAGTCTTGAAAGTGAAAATTAATTACTATTATTATTATTATTATTATTATTGTAATTGTAATTATTATTATTGTAATTGTTATTATTATTACTACTATTATTACTACTATTACTACTATTATTATTATAATAAATATTATTATAATTATTATTATTACTATAATTATTATTATTGTTGTAATTGTTATTATTTTTATTATTATTACTATTATTACTACTATTACTACTATTATTATTATAATAAATATTATTATAATTATTATTATTACTATAATTATTATTATTATTATTTAGATTATTAATACTAGTATTATTAGTAGTATTATTATTAGTATTATTAGTATTATTAGTATTGTTGTTACAGTTATTGTTATTGTTATTGTTATTATTAGTATTCTTCTTCCTCTGTTTATTATTATTGTTACTATTATTACTACTATTACTATTATTATTACTAATATTATTATTATTATTATTATTATTATTATTATTATTATTATTATTATTTATTATTATAACTATTATAATTACTGCTAATAATAACATTATTATTATTATTATTACTATTATTACTAGTATTATTACTAGTATTATTACTATAATAAATATTATTATAATTATTATTATGATTATTATTACTAGTATTATTAGTAGTATTATTATTGTTAGTATTATTAGTATTGTTGTTACTGTTATTGTTATTGTTATTCTTCTTACTATTATTATTATTATTGTTACCATTATTACTACTATTACTATTATTTTTATTACTATTATTACTATTAGTACTATTATTACTATTACTATTATTATTACTATTATTATTACTAATATTATTATTATTATCATTATTATGATTATTTTTATTATTGTTATAACTATTATAATTATTGCTAATAATAATAATAATAATTATAAAAATAATAATAATTCATTTTCACTTTCAAGACTATTCACAACATATAATATTGCTGACATAAATGACAGAATGGCAGCATTACAACAAACTAAATGCATGTACTAACAGCTCTCTTGACATTGAAAGCAAACGTTTTCTTTGTAAAATCCCTTCAATGTCTTGGGCTAGCGATACCAAATGCTGAGAGCGACGGATACTTCTCTAAGTATGACTTAGTTGTAACAGACAGAAGGAAAACTATGAACAACAAATATGGCACTACTATTATTATAATTATTATTATTGTAATTATTATTAGTATTATTATTAGTAGTTTTAGTAGTATTATTAGTATTAGTAGTATTATAATTAGTATTATTAGTATTATTATTAGTATTGTTTTTTTATTCTTATTGTTATTATTATTAATAGTAATATTGTTATTCTTAATATTGTTATTATTATTATTAATATTATTATTATTACTATTATTACTATTATTTCTATTATTACTATTATTTCTATTATTACTATTATTTCTATTATTACTATTATTATTTTATTACTATTATTACTATTATTACTATTACTATTATTACTATTATTACTTATATTATTATTGTTATATTATCATTATTATTATTGTTATTATTATTATAACTATTATAATTTCTGCTAATAATAATAATAAGAATAACAATAACAATAATGATAATAATGACAACAATAATAATAATAATAATTCATTTTCACTTTCAAGACTCTTCACAAAATAAAATATTGGTGACATAAATGATAGAGTGGCAGCATTACAACAAATTAAATGGGTGTACTTACAGCAAACGTTTTCTTTGTAAAATCCCTTCAATGTCTTGGGCTAGCGATACCAAATGCTGAAAGCGACGGATACTTCTCTAAGTATGACTTAGTTGTAACAGACAGAAGGAAAACTATGAACAACAACTATGGTACAGCTTGTTGCACGTTGCAGTTTGGTGAGGGCTCTTATGTAATAGTTCATTGTATTCGTATTAAAAGATTTTGAATTTCGAAAAAAGAGGTTTTAACATGAATGCTACTTTAAATACTGGTTAAATTCTCAGACAGCTTCGTCTTTGGCCCGCATTCAGTTGGTCACGGGTACGATCCCCGTGGCCGGCTTACCTGACCCAAGTTTTTTTCGGGGTTCCCTTGCGTCGCCATGAATCCTGGGTAACTTTCTTTCATCCCCTGAATTTCGTGTCTCTCTATGTCCTTTCCATTGCCATTTCATTAAACCTTCAACCCGTTGGTTTCTTTCAGGGTTGGAAGTGTTGACGATGGTCAACGATGCAACAGGGGAAAAGAATGCTTATAATGACTATCTGCGGCCCCCCAACTTCATTTGGTTGCCAGATGCTGACCGCCCCTGATGGGGACCTTGGATATCTTGTGGGGCGGGGTCTGTGGTCTGCATATCCGGCTGTCGGTTCTTCCATCTGAAAACTGTAGGGATCCTGTCATTGCTGTGCCATCGTTCCTGGTTTCGGCCGCCCGGGAGCACCTCCTCGTGGAGCATAGATACAATAACCAACATAAGGTTCGGTGCTGAGTCACCTCCATCGGTTTCCTATTGCTATCCCTATTCCTACCGGTTAATTTTCATTTCAGCAATGTTTTTACTCATTAATTCTGCCCAAAATTATCACGAAATAAATGGGAACTTATGGTAAAATACTCAACCCAAAATGCCTCTAATTAAAATTATTAATGCGAATATTTAAAGCAATTGTCAACAAAAAAAAAAAAAAGGTTGTCTCTGTATATAAGTACATTTTCCGAACATAAGATAATTCAAACTAAGCAGTTATCAGCACCCTAGTCTACACCAGCTAATAACAAATATCTTGTTGCGTTCTACCCCTTGATTTATTATTTACTGTGTGATAATCACAGAAACAGTAAATATCGGGATTTTTTGAAAAACAATGTCTTACTATTAATTCTTTATTTATTTATTTTATATTTGAACCACAAAAATCTACATCGGTTCTAAAAATAACATATTCTAACAGAGAAAAATAATATGGTGTGATGTGTTCAAAGCTCAAGATTATATCTACTGAATATTTCCACCATGTTCTTAGCAACTTGACATAGAGCAAGAGTAAAAAAGAACAAAGCTATTGAGATCACGTGTGCTTTAGTTAGAGACAAAGCTATTCCAGTCACCTCTGTAGTTTAAATTTGATGCAAGCTATAGAGAAAGTCATAATTTTTTCGCTACAAACTGAAAGCAAACCTAAAAAAAAAAAAAAAAAAAAAAAAAAAAAAAAAAAAAAAAAAATAACCAATCGCTTGTCATGATCGTGCTAATAGACTTCCGTTTTAAAATGACTTAACAATATATAAGAACTTAGCGATTTGAACCAAAAACCACAAAACAAAATAAGTACATTTTCGAACAATTGTACCTCTCTGGTAACATTGATTCCAAGACCGTGCGAACACCGATAGATGTGTTAGCAATATCTATTGGTGTAAGAGCAATGAATATAGATTCTATACCCATAAATAATTACGAGAAAGGTGTGCGCTGCTCGGAGAATTTAAAAAATGTTGAATGCATAACAAAGCACCCCAATTTTCACATTTTAATTCAGGATTGTAATGTCTTAAACACATTAAATCTTAGTTTAGCGCTAAAAGCCGAAAGCAAAGCTAAGAATAAATCACCCTCCCACGGTATTCTTCCTAATCGGAACTTGAGATACTCCTGCAAGAAACAGAGTGGATTAGTTCATGAACTGTTATTATACACAGAAGAAGAGTCGACATCCCATCACGTGTAGCTTTTAGTATTGGAAATGTATTTCCGGAACCCATTCGAGTGTATCAGGCTTCAAACTTCACTAATACCTGTGCAGTCTATTTACTACTTCCGGTAATGGATCCACAAATTTGGAGTATACACTTATCAGCAATTTACATTCTTCGTTAGATTCTTAGCATTCATTTTTATTATCCAAGACCATGAGGCTTTTGACACTAGCAGTCGCCCTCCGTGGTGTAATGGTTACCATGCTAACTTCATATACCCAAGGTCGCGGGTTCAAACCCGGCGGAGGATGATGGATTTTTTCGGGCGTAAAAATCCTTAGCATGGCTTCCTTCGGCAGGGAAGTAAAGCTGTGGGTCCCGTGTCGTAGATTTACGGCACGTAAAAGAACCTCAAGCCTGATAAGAGAGGCCTCTGAGCAAAATTAAGCGATCTTTCACATCCTGTATAGAATGGGACGCTGAGAACCAAAGCAGTTAAAGAGCGTCCATAAATAACAGGCCATTTCATTTGACGCTAGCATTTTTTACTTACAACGAAGTTGTGGTCTAATCAATCTAAGTATGTGAAAAATGTATCTTTCTTTATATTTTTTTAGCATATACGAAACGAGGATTGTGATAAATTTCTAAATTGTCAGTATACACATAATGTCGAATATGAGCCAAATATTTTGAGAAGTAATATAAAAAATAGTATTTCTTTTTATACCAGTATAACATGTTGATTCGCCATTAAACCAAAAAGTATTTATTTTGTCCTCCTCCAATTATTTATCTTCTCAAAATTTTCATTCAGCATTTTCTATTCATTATTACTAATTTTATATGATAAACAGAGACGTGAATTATTCAATTAAAACTGCAGTGCTCCTATTACTATAACGTTCAGTCCGCTATAAATATTTATTTATACCTACTGGCTTTCCATTTCAATGATCAGGTTCCTTATTATTTTGGAGAAAGGCAACATCTAAAAATAATAAGGTCTAAATTACCGTGCTTGTCGGCCATTTGGTAATCATGCAAATCTAGCCTGCTCGTCATCGTAGTAGTTACGTCCATTCCAAAAACATGCGCTTAATAACTTCTGTTACAGTACATGGTATATCAGTAGCATCGCTAGCATACGTTCTCCAACGTATATTATAATGGATTAAGGTTAAATGAACGGCTAAAGCTACAGAAGGGGTCCACATTAGCTATAAAGACATCAGAAGTGGTGAGAGGTACATGTGTGACATTATACACACAAGTTTTAATGGAGCAAACGGGCGCAATTATTTTAGCTTAACTGGTTAAATTCAGGTTGCTTTACAACCTCAAGCGGTTCGAATCCCACAGCCTGCGATTAATTTTTTTCTTCTCTATGCATTATCCATCGAGGTGCGATGTTAGTTTAGTGTTTGTCACTGTAGTACTTTTAGGAGTAAACAGAAAGATATATGAGTTGAAGCTTTCCTGGTGATGAATATGCTCTAGACGTTTTCGGGCTTCAAACCAGGTGAGGTGATGTGGAGACATCGATGTTTCGGGAGCGTACATCTCTCCCTTCTTCAGGATGCTGAATGACTGAATCGGTATTGTTTTTTTTTTTTTTTGTTTTTTGTTTTTTTTTTATCGTGGAGGGGAAAACTGCATTCCTGCATTCGACCCCAAGCTTTAGTGCAATGGCTAGGGGTATATGTGGAGCTCACGGCGAAGTGCGGAATATCCACTAAAAAAACCCTCCACGTGTTAATCGTTATAAAGAGTAATTTCGTGCATACATGCATTAGTCGGGTCCCTCATAGCACCCCGGTTAGTAAGTGAAAGCTACTTAGCTGGCATGCATTGCATGCGAGCGCGTTAATGCTACTTACTGGGAATGCCCATGAAACCTGAACAATACCAGTGGATAATCATGCTTTAATTTTATAAGTGATCTATTCGTGCATTACTATGTTCTACTTCTGCAGGGTGTGCCTGCTTGTCATGTTCTGTCTATAAGTAAAGTGGTATTCCTTGTGCATTATTTTTAGGCTTAAAGTATGTTTGGAATGACAATTTATATATTTGGAGTTGTGCTTCGGCGCTGATCTTCGCGAGATTTATCCACTCGTCAGTGGTTGCGCAGCCGCTCTCGTCGATAGTAGTTTTTCCGGGCTTTTTGGGCCTTCGTCGTCTCATTTACCAGGTAGTTGCCAAGGTCGTCTAAGTGATCGACTATATGCAGCTGCCCGAGGTTCGCTGCCCACGTCAATCACGATGGGAGGCCCTTTCCTCCGGTCCGTCTCAGCTGTAGCTAAGGGCTTTAGGGCTCTGCGGCGGGCTGGTACTGAAACATATAAGAAGAGAAGAGAGAGACAATAAATAAAGATGTGTGTTGGAGTTTTTAGGGGTGAGCGGAGGTTTTAGGAAAGGAGGTTTGATAGGTATTGTATTTCGTTTGGAGTGGTGTCTTGTGTTATCGTCCTGTCGAAAAGTGATAAAGGTTTGTTGTGTTTGTTTGTGTGTCGTAGTTCTCTAGCGTTGCTATTAAATGGCTGTGATATGCATTTAGTTTTGATACGTGTCATACGATAGCTTTTTAATGAATTGCTCTATTGTATGTATTTAAAGTTCTTCGTGAAGTATGTGAGCTGGAGCTGTTTATGGTACTCTAGATACTAAGCGTTTATTTTTGAGTCTTTGTAAGCTTTTGGTGTGGTTTACGGCGGCATACCCCCATACTTTGGATACGTAAGTAATAATAGGTCGGATTAATGTTTTGTAAAGTGTGAGTCCCATGTTGAGGCTTAGCTGGGAGCCTGTGTTGATGAGCTGGTATAGCCTGCCCAATTGAACATTGGCTTTTCCACGGGTCTGGGTAATATGCTTTTTCCATGTTACACCCTGATCCATTTTAAGTCCTAGCCAAGTTAACGTATCTATCCATCCAATCTGTTCACTAAATATGGTAAGTGGTGGCAGGCGGTGTCTCGGAAATCTGTGATTGATGCGTTTTGTGAATATGGTTGCTTGGGATTTTGATGCATTTACCTTGATTCGCCATTATTTAAGCCAGTCCTCTAGGTTATTGAGGACCCTCTGAAGTCTGCTGTGTATGAATTCCGTTTTACCTGATTGGGTCATTATTGCGGTGTCATCCACATAAATGTATAATTTTGTATTTACGGGTTTTGGGATGTCATTTATATAGATATTAAATAAAGTTGGCCCGAGTATGCTACCTTGTGGTATCCCGGCTTTGATTGGACGTTCGGATGTCAGGTGATTGTTTACTCTGGATTGAAATTTTCGATTGCTTAGGTAGTTTGCTATGATTTTAATAAGTGAGTCGTGTATATTTATTGTCTTAAGCTTCTTTAGTAGGCCAGCATGCCATACTCTGTCAAAGGCTCGTTCAACATCTAACAATAAAGCCCCTGTTGATTTGTTGAATTTGAAGCCGTGTGTTATAGTTTCGGTTGCCCTGATTAGTTGAACAGTTAATGAGTGTTCCGTTCGGAATCCAAATTGTTCTGGAAATAAAATATTTTGCTTGTTTAGTTGGGAGTTGAGACGTTTGAGTATGACTTTCTCGAGAAGTTTTCCGAGTGTGCTTAGTAGACTAATTGGTCTCTATTTGTGCGGCTTGGTCAAGTTTTTCCCCTTTTTGGGGAAGTAAACCACGGTGGCCAGTTTCCACCTTTTAGGGTAATGCCCACTGATAAGCACGTAGTTGAATATGTTAGACAGTAGCCTAATTGGCCTTTCAGGCAGATGCATTAGGGCCACAGTTGGGATGTTATCTGGCCCAAGGGCTGTTCTCTTTGGGAGATGCCTGATTAGCCAGTTTATTTCACTCGAACAGGTTTTTCTCACTAAGTTGAGGGTTACCTGTTCTTTGAAATCTTCCGTTTCCTCTTCCGTTGCTTCCGTAAATTTAGGGCAGAGGGAGTAGGATTTGGCGTGCTGATTTCTTGCAGTGTGTCCGCAAGTATATCTGCTTTTTGTTGCTCTGTGAATGTGGTTGTTTGATTGTGGTGTAATGGTGGTATTTGTGTTTTATCGCGTGTTAATCAGCGTGCAATTCTCCACACCGAGTCTCGTTCGTAGTCGAGGTTGTCTAGTGTATTCTGCCAATGTTGAGAGAGATGGTTGGTTTTCTCACTCTGACAAGAGTATTTAAATATCTAACGTATTCCTGGTCTACAATATGTCGTGTTTTCTGCCATCGCCGTCTGGTTCGGGTTCTTTCCACTGCTAGCATCTGGATGTCAGGTAGCAGCTGTGATTGGTATTGCTTAGGTTTGCTTATTGGAACTGCCGCTTTGGTTGCAGCTTTGATGGCATTTTCTAGTTGGGTACCGCCTCGTTCATATTTTCTATTGTGTTTAGCTGTATAGTAGGTAGCTGCTCGTTAATAGTGTTTGCAAACCTGTCCCAGTCTGCTTTATTGTAGCTTAGACGCTCGACTGGTGGATTGGGGGCTGCAGTGCCCTCTAGTGTTATAACAACTGGTTGTTTTATTTTTTTTTAAAGGAGCGGATCTTACCCGCCACCCCTGGTGGCGATCACCCGCCATTCTCCGGCAAGCATCTACATCGCCTCCCCAAGCTGTTAGTATTACCATGCAGGGATGCGGTGTTAGGTGAAGGAGGTTAGGGTGTTAGACAGATCCCGCAATAAGCGCCCTGGTGACTGATGTAAGCTATAAATATGGCAAGAGATATGCTCAATGAAGTGCGTGAAATCCTGAGTGGCAGATATGGCAAGATGTCCTGACTGCCAAACAGGGCAGTGGGTGGTAGGTGGTGATTATTAGGACATGCAGTGGTCGTGCAGTGTATTCGTGTTTCGGTGGTATGAATGAGTGGGAATTGCGGTGCATGCACGCATGCGCTGAAAAGGTGATTAGTATGGTAGGATGATAGTAAGCAGGGGTCAGTGTGTTATAGAGATGGGCAATGAGAGGGAGAGTCAAAGGCAGATGTTAGAAGGTTAGTGAGGTGAAGTTAGGGAGGTTAGTGTTGGGAACCGGGCTTACTAAGTTAATGTTGGCATACAGTAATTGTACTTGGTTATGGGTGGTCATGCATTTGATGGTGACAGGAGTTAGTGTGTGTAACTGGAGTATAGGAAATCGCATGCAATTTAGTTTGGAATGATATGGGTGCTGGTTGTTATGATAGAGGAGGGGGATGCTACCTAGGGTAGAATTAGGTTGTGAAGGTGATCAAGGACGTCTTGAAGCGTGATATCGTTGCCGGTCAGTCTGTGAAATAGGAACAGGCAGGGGACGCTTGTGCTTGTAGTTAACGAGGCTGTCTATGAGTGGGTTTGAGTGGCCATTGAACTTCATGTAGAGATCGAAAGCTAGTTTTTTTATGAATTCAGATATCGTGTGCATGTTGGGTTCTCTGTGCAGTTGTGCAGCAGAGGTGGTTTTGGGGAGCTTGCAAATTAGGCGTAGGATCTTGCTCTGAAATGTTTGGAGTGATAGGATATGTGTTTTGGCGGCTAGGCTCCATAAAGTGGAGGCGTAGGTAATGAGGGATCGTAGTAGAGTTTTGTAGATGACTAAGGCAGTTTCTATAGGCAAAAGGCTAGAATGGTTTAGTAGGGGGTAGAGCTTTCTAAGGCGCCCATATGCCTTGCCTCTGATCTGACTAGTGTGGTCGCGCCACGTGAGGCCAACATCCATTCCGAAGTATTTTACTGTGGTGTTCCAGGGAATATTATTTCCAAAACGTTGTAGTGGTGGGAGATTGCGTCGCCTGTAGGTGTTGGTGAACACGATCGCTTGACATTTGGTTGGGTTGGGTTCTATGCGCCAGTTAGTCAGTCATTATTCTAGGACCGCAATACAGTTTTGGATGCGCTGGTGCATGAGGCGGGGTTTACAGGATTGGGCCATGATGACAGCGTAGATAAAGGTTTTAACTGAGTTCAGTATGGGGATGTCATTTAGGTATATGTTGAATAGTAGGGGTCCTAGGAGGCTTCCCTGGGGGACAACGGCACAGATTGGTCGGAGCGTAGAGGCAACATTGTTAGCTGTTGACCTAAAGGAGCGGAAATGTGTTGTTTGCAATGAAGTTGATGGCTGAGTCGGGAAAGTTGAGTACTATCATTTTTCGGAGTAGGCCTTGGTGCCATACTTTATCGAAGGCACGTTCTAGATCCAGTAGGAGTGCCCTAGTTCACATGTTACTGTTGAAACCATTAGTTATATGTTCGGTAGCTCTGATCAGTTGTAGGGTTGAGGAGAGTTGTGTGCGAAAGCCAAATTGTTTGCTAATAAGTAGTCGATTACGGTTGATGTGTGTGTGTGTTCCGGCGTTTAAGTATTATGTTTTCAAGGATTTTCCTAAGGGTGTTAAGTAAGCTGATGGGTCTGTAGTTGTGAGGATTGTGAAGGGGTTTATGTTGTTTTGGAAAGTGTAGTACGAGGGCCGTTTTGCAAGTGGTGGAATAGTTGCCGTCTTCAAGAGAGTAGTTATACATGGTGGCCAGGTACATCAGTAGCTTCAAACGGAGAGGTTTTAACACTGTGTTGGTGATTTTGTCCGGCCCCGGGGCTTTGCTAAGTGGTAGATGTTAAATGATCCATGTTATTTCGGAGTGGCATGTTTTACGCAGGTGGTTGTGGGCTGGTAGGTTTTGGGCTGGTAGGTTTTGGATGTCGGCCGTAATTCGCTGTGTTTCTTGAATAAATGGGGCGGATGAGGGTTCTTGATTTGGTGTGAAGGTTTGTTCGAGGGTGTCGGCGAAGGCCTCTGCATTTTGGAGGTCTGTCTCCGCTATGTTCTTGTTATGGTGCAACGGCGGAATGTTAGTGCCGTTCTTGGTTAGGTTACGGGTTATACGCCAGATGTCGCCGCGCTCGGTGTTATGGTCCGCGAGTTTGTTGTTCCATTGATCGGTCATGTGCTGCGTAATGCGTGAGCGGAGTTCCGCGTTTCGATGTTGGAGTCTGATTTGGTGTTGAGGGTGTCTGGGTGCTTGCCAGAGACGTCTGGCGCCGTATCGGTCAGCTGTGGGTATTTTTGTGTCCGTGGGGAAATGTGTTGGTCCCGGGTTTGTTGCGACAAAGGGAGTGGAGGACGAGAGTGCGTGTGAGATTGTGTTTTCAAGGTGTGCGACTACTTGGTCTAGTTCGGCGGAGACGTTATAGGAGATTCGTATAGGTTTAGATTTATGTTGTTCTGGAAATCGTCCCAGTCAGTTTTGTTGTAGTGGTAACGTGTCTGAGGCTGGGTGTGGAGCACTGTGTCATCAATGGTTACTATAATCGGCAGATGATCTGATGAGAAGGCATTGAGGACAGAGATTGACAGCCGAAGGGCTAGGTTTCGCAAGAGTGATATATCAAGAATGTCTGGCGAGCTATTAGCTTGCCATGGGATATACGTTGACTCAGTGGGAGCGTGGACAATATAGTTTGAGTTGGCCTCATGAGCTGATAGTCTGAGACCGGCATGATTTGTGCGGGCGCAGTTCGAGTTACCGTGTTTAGCGTTGAGGTCCCTTAGTATTACTACTGTGTCCTTTAAGTTAAGGAGGGTGTTGATGTCTTGTGTTGTGATGTCGTGTGGTGGGTTATAGGTGGATACTAATGTTACTTCTCTATTTGATGCTTTGAAGGTAATTGCTAACTTCTAGTCTTTCAAGAGGGGGGAAGTACGTGTGGTGGTGGAGGATGTGATTGTCTATTACAATGGCAACGCCCCCTCCCCGGCAGTTCCTGTCTGAGCGGTAAGTTTTATAGCCCGAGAAGGGTAGACAGTCTTTTGCTTCAAAATGTGCTTCAGAAAGTGGGTGTATTGGGTAGGTATTTTCGTAGAGGAGCTGTTTGAGTTCTCATCTACGTGGTCGGTTCCCATTAGCATTCCAAGTGAAAATATTTGTCCTTGGTTCATGGTGGTCATCTAAAAGTTGAGCTGTAGTACTGAAGTACTCGAAATGAATAGCCAGGATTTTGGGCAAGTCACATTCACCAGCACGAATGATTTGCTCTACTTTTGTTGATTTTTCGACGAGCTGTCAAGCTGTTTCGTCATTTTTTTTAAATATGCGGGCTATATGTTGCCTGCGGTTTTCAATTTTCGTATTTCGGTGTGGGCTTCTAAGTGTTTGGAGATTTTTCAATAGCGACGCTAGACTTGCATATTCCGCAATTGAAGTGACCTGAAGTTATGGAAGGGTTCTTCCTCTTGGCCCGACCGGGCGCCATGCTATGGCACTAATGGTAGTTTTGGCGCCAGGGTTAGGAGAGATGCTGGCCCTTGTTACTGTGGAGTTGCGCGGAGTTGGCGATGAGGACCGGTGTGTGGGCCTAGTGCAAGTGAGGGCAGTGCCTTGTATTGGTAGTTCTGCCCTGTTAGAAGTGTTAGTGATTGTGTGGGACCGGTTAACCCTTAGTTACAGCGCTCGCTGTTATTCCTGGCAGCCGCGCCACCTTGAGTCGTGGCCTGCATTGTGGCAGAGCGCGCAGCGGCGCGCTTAGTCAGCCACCGTACAGGCACGGAAGGAGTGCCGTCCTGCGCAACTGGAGCAGGTCTCCGCCACTGCCTGACATGGTGAGTGAGTTGCTGGCACCTGTTACATAATTTAGGTACCATGGTTCTATGCGTACCGGCATGTGTAGGAGCTTGCGTATATGTAGGGCCTTTTGATAGTCTTCCCTGTGTCTAACCTCAACCATGTATATAGGGGGTAGAGTTCTCTCTCTGTTGAACTTGCATAACTGTATTACGCGTGTTGGTGTCACGTCGTGACTCTGCCGCGGTGGATGGCGGGTGAGATGCCGGCAACGGAGAGCGCAGCGGTAGCCGTCCAACGGTGGTTGGAGCGCCCGTTGACTTCCCGCGATGCCTTTGCTGCTGGTTAGCTGGTGGGACTACTTGAGTTCTTCTCGCTGAACCATTCACCTCTAAGATCCTCACCAACCTGACCACCACAATATGGTTATCTTTATATATATATATATAAACAGCCCCAATACAGAGCCAATCATTCAGCATCCTGAAGAAGGGAGAGATGTACGCTCCCAAAACGTTGATACCTCCACATCACCTCACCTACCTTGACGCTCGAGAACGTCTAGAGCAAAAAGATACACGAATGAAGCGTACAGTTCATTTTACGCATTCTTCAGTTTTCGATCCTTAATTTACTTTCTAATTATTTTGAAAAAGACGCTTCACTAAGACTTTAAATAATATTAATATTAAATTTTCAAAACATATAAAGTTAGTAAAAACTTTTTTTCAAAATACTAGAACATCTAACTTGTTATCGATTGTTCTTCGTAGTTAGTGAATGTTTTCTACAAAATTTTGGCAGCTGGTACCCTCAGTGGGTTAGCGAATACTACCGGAAGACACTTTAGGTGTAGGCATGTCCCATTACATACAAATGCACGAAGTAAATATGTATGTATGGATATTGAGAGGTTTAAGTTATGGGATTAAAACTAATTATCTTTTAAACTATAAGTATTGGTGAATACTTATACCTATATATTTGGCAAGGTTTGTGATTGTCAGCCTAGGTATTTTCTGTATTTTTCGATAAAGAGATATCCTGAAAATAAATCTGGTTCTGTACTATTATCTGAAATACCTATGTTAGTTTTAAAACATTGTAATAATAATACCGATAATCCATCTAGCTTTTTGTCAAAATCAGGAAGAAAGAAAGCGGGACAGAAATTGTCAAAGTTTTGGTAAAATTCGAACCTGAATCGAGCACCTTGGAACTAACAATAACTCCGCGCGCTAATCAATTATGCTACTGTTCAGCTATAACTTGCAGGCCCAAAGTCTATATTGTTGGTATGAAGAAAATGAGTCTCGGAAACGATGTTTTGAGGTTAAACTGTAATCTGTGGGTTGCATAAAACCTGAGAATAAGGGACAGGTACATACAACGACGTGCTTTACTTCATGAATCAGTGTGAATTCTGAATGCAGCATGTATAATATTATGAGTGTCTTGCAGGTACAAACAGATTTACATGTGTTGGTTTTTCTAAAGAAAGCCGATGTAACATTAATTATTTCTAATAGTATCCGTAAAACTCCGTCAATCGTCAAAATTACATTTTGCCCGTCATACAACTTGAAAATCCCTAAATTTTTACGAAAAATCTTCAAGTTGGCAACCCTGTAGAGATATATGCTTCATTTAGAGAGCAAAATAATATTTCTCTTTCGTTCTCTTCTGACTTAGGAGAGATGTTGCCTGCTTATCCTTCAAGTGTTTGCTGGACTGTACATTCCCCGTTATATGCTACGAAAGGAATTCCATTTATTGCACTCTCAAAACAAAGTAACATGCATGAGTTTGTTTTTGCGCAACGATTATAGGTTAAAATATTGTGATGAAGCAAAAATGAACCAAAAATATCACGAGATTGCAGTACATAAAACACCTTCTGTTCGTTTTGTTATTCTCTGAAATAATCAGCGTAAGTTCAATATCAGAAGCAAGAAAAGAGATTTTAAAACACTTCATTTGGAGCTGCAAAACTAGAAAGCAACTAATAAAAATGACATTTGTTATAGCCCTCAGAAGTGTATTTACATACTGAAATCTTAAAAAAAAAAAAAAAAAAAAAAAAAATGTTATTTTCTTAGGAGTTGTGATAGATAAGTTTTGGAAGAGAAAGCTTTTAAAGCTATGCGAATATTTTCATTTTCTCATCAGTGTTATTTTTTCGTTCTCAGGTACCAACTTGCCTATCTGAACGTAATCATTGGGAAAACGGTTTAACGTGTCCAGTTACGCCTTTTCTTTCTGTCTACTAGAACTACTGCCTTAGGTGAGTTAAATAGGGCAAGTGGATCAAAAACGTGCTTCACATGTTACTGCTACACAAATGCAATGTTCTCTTAGTGAATATTACAATAAATGAAAATTGTTGTAACAGTCACAGATATTTTAATGTTAATAGACACAGTATGATATTTTATAAGTAAGCACAAAACCCAAAGTTGTACGAGTAATTTATAAAGTCACATAAGCTTAACTTTAGTTGTAGCGACTTGGTTGTCCGACCTGAGATCCCTTGATAGCTTAAGAAGCACTTGATTAAGACTGGGATATGTCAAGTCATGACTGTCAATTGAAACACGAACTGCTGGCATCCAAACGTTTAATGATTCAAGTAGTCCCTGTTTCTCAGAATAAAAAAAGTTTCCGGCAATTCCTTCATCACCAGGTTTCGCGTGTTGAAGACTTAAAATTTTAAATCTGATCTCAAACGTTATCGAGAAGTAATAAAATTTACTTTAGGTAAAATTAATATAACTTTTATCTGCAGTTTCCTTACAGTGGGATAGAACCGACCAACTTCGACACAAACAAATGTTGGATATTACTAGGTTGTACACACTAACAAATAATTATTATGCAATATGAAATGTATAATATGGAGCTTTCTAGTTCTCTAAGAAATTATAAAGATATGAGCATTGGCTGACTGATATACCATTGACTTGCGGAAGCTGGAGTAAAAAGAAGTCCATTTCAGTGTAATAAAAGACTCAATTCAAACAATAAGACTGCATTAAATAAAATAAATATATGATAGTAGTTAGATCCCCAAACTTAACGTCAGGTACACTAATAAACAAACTTGATGCACTTTAACCTCTTGAAACCTAGTTTATACTGTCACGACAATACTTGGCCGTAACTGGGGATGTAGTGCTATGGGAACAAAAGAATAATCACACTCGTTTAAGATTTAATAATGTGATATATTTTATACTAGTGGTCCCTGAAATGGGGTTTACAATCCTGAGGGGATGTGATGGTTGTCATGACTGATGTGGTACAAATATGAATTATATTAGTAGTTAATCCCAACAAGGCTGACCTTAGAGAGTATGCCGATCACCTTGCAGGAGCATCAGCCGGAACAACAAATACAATAACAAGACGAGCCAGAGAGCTAAGAGAGCGAGCGGGCACGGCACTCTTGCATATATCGGATCCCAGCCCCATCGGAGTCTCGGTATTGTCCAACCGGACATTTACCATATATGGTCCGATGCCTTCCTAAAGTCATGTAGACGTTCATGACTCTCCCGGAGATACGTGACCTTCTGCTGGAAGAATGTTCTCTGAGTTTCCATCAAGAGCTGATGTCATGGTCAAGTCCAATGGGACATCCCTGACAAAAAGGAAATCAGCGGTATCCAGTCACGTACACAAGTTTAATAGAGATTTCATAAATCAAGAAATGAGTAGAATATCATTCCTCGAGAATTTAGAATATTGTTACCTAACACTAAAATGGTGCCAATTAATATATAATAATTATCCAATGCCAAGCTCTTTACTGGTATAATGCGACATACCTCGCAAGTTCGGAAGAGCGACACCCGGCGCTCAAAAGAGAGAAAACAGCTCTAGAGTTGAAAAACCTAGTAAACATAAGAGGGGGGACCCGCACATCTCAGGTAAAGCATACGGAGTAGATACAATAAGTAAATATCTCAGGGCCCATAGGCAACCGAGTATACCCTCCAAAGAATGGGAAAATAGTGTAAGTCAATGGTGCCACTAAGGCACGCAGCAGCTGAAAAGAAAGAGTGAGAGGGAGGGAGAAACCATATGGCGTCAACGGCGAAAGAAATGGTGCGGAGATTCAGTGATGAAAAGGAGATCCGTCCCGGTGTCATTCGCACGATGAGTCAAGATGAGGTCCACTATGTCCTCAGACAACCACTACCACTAAAGGGTTCTCTGTAAAACAATTACATACAAGAGACATCACTTTGGGAGTCCAGATATGCCAAACAATATTCACCATCGATGTCTATGGGATGCGGCGAATCGAGCAGCATTAGCAAACAATCCCATCCCGAGGCACAACGGCTCCTGTCATAAGATTAGGCAGCCCGATAGGAACACACGAAGAAAACAATGGGCACCTGGGGCGCGGTTGACCACTCCGATCCAATGGCACCGTCGATAATGTATAAGACCGTGCCATCCAAATAATACGGTCAACTGCTGTACCTCCGCCCCAGCTGACCCAGGAATCCCTCCAAGATGTGGACGAGGCTCCCCGGAATCACAGGAGATAGGCTCCCTCGAAGCAAGTGTCTTGTGGGAGGCGGCGTAGAGCAGACTGGCGACCGAAACAGAAACGGGAAGATAGAGTTAGGGGCTGAGCCGTACAGGGAAACAGTGGGAGAAAATACACACTGGGAAAAGAAGAGGAAAAGGGGGCATCAACAAGAAAGGGAGAAACTGAAGGAGGGCTACTACTAGCAGAAGGTGGGATCAATAATACAAAATAAGTAATAAATATATATGCTATTGGTCACACAATGTAAAAAATAAAACAATGACTGATAAGCAGACGGCCAGCAGCCCAACATGGGCCAAACATTCACCCTGCTGCAGCAGCAGAGAGGGGTACGCGACGCGAACTTAGGATAATCACAAAACAAAACAAAAAAGAAACAGAAAAACGAGCTTATACCAACTTAGGATAGGACCAAGAAAAAAAGTGTAATAATTAGTTGAGATACTCAGAAATTATTAGTGAGCATGAAATTTACGTAACAGATCACAGTACGGAATATACTAGTGTACCTTCAACCCCTCGCCGCTGGTGCTGGACAGAAGCCTACCTTAACCCTAGGAGTAGACATACAGAATATAAACGCAGCACAACCGCTCCGTCCCAAAAGCAAAAGTATATATAAATGGTTATGTATAAAATGTTACCAAAAATATGGTGATACAAGACAATACTTTAAAACAAAACATCATTACAAATTACTAAATTAAGAACTAAATAGAAGAGATGTTGACATAAGGCTTATCAGTTGGACGCGACACAGCGCGTGGTGAATTGACAGGACGGAGCGGGGAAGGGTATAACCGCTATCCGTGGAGATGTTGACATAAGGCTCATCAGTTGGACGCGGCACAGCGCGTGGTGAATTGACAGGATGGAGCGGGGCAGGGTATAACCGCTATCCGTGGAATGTAAGGATTCATATATTTCAAGGGGGCCACTAGCGGAGGGAGGCGGTGGTGGAGTTAACTACGGTAGGGAAATCTGTGTGGGTACGTCATCATACTCCCGCCGAGTGTGGGAGGACGCGGCGTCGGTGCCAAGGAGAGCCGCTGACCATGGCGTTACATTACGCCATAATACATGATGGAGACCGTAAGAAGTGACCATACAAATCAAAAAAGCAAAAATGATAGGGTTTATAGCAAACAATATTCCAATCAAAGACATAGCAATTATTGTCGTATAGTCTCGATGACGTCAGCCATAATAATAGCATTGAGTTAAAGAAGTGCATGTAGGATAGGCTGAGGACGCATAAAAAGGTAAAATAGTGGTCTCTATAGATGACCACGGAGCAGGTATTAAGTGCCGAATATTCACCGAGGGTGAAATAGTGGGCGAGCACAACCGTGGGGAAAAGAAATAATGTGCAGCTGTCGCATTACATCTACATGGCAGTCTCACCCTGTATGCGCCGATATCACTCTGTGCGGTTAAAATTTGGGCAATAGACATCAAAAGAATCAACATGAGTTAAAATGAAAGTGAACGCATCAAATGGTGACACTATAGATTTAGCAGCTTCTATTCACGAGATAAGTTAGCAACGGATGTCCTGTGCAGAACGGCAAACGCGCAGGCTGTAAGTACTGTGGGAAGTCCATAGGCAGGAGTGACCAAACAAAGACTATATTTAGAAGTGTCACACTGCGTTAGAAAAATTCGAAAATTCCCTGCGAATAAAAGATGGCCAGGGTGCGTCCTTCTAAATTAATCATACAAGTTTGTTTTAGAAAAGCAACGGAGTAGGTGTAAAATACCGTCCAACTATTTTCTGGACATCATCCCTAACTAAGCGATCCTGCATGCCCACCAAGATGTATTGCGGGGAAAATAGGCAATCAACAATAGAAACTGAATAGTATTTGCCTATATCCTCCTTATCACAAACTAACCAAAAACCAGGGTTACTCCGTAGTACGACATCTGAGGTCAGTCCCAACAAATATGGCGTCACCACCCAAGGGTTCTGGAAGTGCACAACGCAAGTCCTACAGACCAAATCCATGCGGCTAGCTTGAAAAAGTAATTCAAATAATGCGCCTGCTGCATAAGGGCGGGTAGCTATGGCGTCCTTGAGACTGAACATTTTGTCACCAAATGACGTATTTAATATAGAAACGAAATGATTGTACCAACAAGCCATCTGTAGAACATTGTGCAGCGCTGAATCAAGGGTAAACAAATTATCAATATGCTGCTTGTCAGCGAGAAGAAATTGAGATCCAAAAATAGAGCCGTCACCCCGTAATGGGTTATCATGTCCTAAATTGTCAATCAGTCACAAAATGCTACAGTACTCGCATTAATTTTGCAAAAAGACTGACAGGAGGAAACCCCCGCATTGTGCTGAAAAAAAAACAAAACAATACTGTACAGAACTCTCATAATAGGCCATATTAGGTAATACATAAAAATCAGCCCCTGCTGTCACAAAAGTGGCTGGTTTCTCCACCGGTCGACTTGATGCTTCAGCAGGCGTCAGAGTAAAACAGACAACAAACAGCATTAGAGTCGTCATCGCTCTAATTAGGCACAGTACTCGCAAGTGAAAACTTCAGTGTATAACTCCAAATACAGTAAATGTCAAATATGTGAACGTTTATTGTTCAAAACCACATGTCCCGGGACTATAAAGAATATTCATATATAAAGGACAAATAAGAAGCACCCGTGCCTCCTATAAGAAAAAGGGATAGAAACCTGTGTACAGGAGAATTAGGAAAAGAAGCTAAAACAAAATCGAAATTCCTGTTTACAAAATATCCCAAGTTTATCTGTTGATGGGTCCCCACGGATGATCCATCAAAGTAAAATAATCTCCCAGTTTCATTAATTCGTTTTCACTTATAACATAAAGCTCTGTGCAACTAGCCCGATCATAGGACCTCACGGTCTCAGTATGAAAGGAGATAGGTGCATCAGTAACATTTCTAATCAACCCGAATACCGTAGGGGGCCACGCGGCCAACCTAGGGCAGCAGATTGCAACCAAAATTACGTGTGCCGACTGATAACAAAAGAAGCTCTGACGTGTGCATGATATCGACAACTAAAGGTAAATCTAGTCATATAAGTATTTCAAGTAAAAATAACTTGGTATCATACTTAGTAATATCACAAATGACAGCTAGGCTTGTCAAATGACAAAAACAGGAAGCCGTTGATAACGCACATCCATAAAAGTTTCCAGAGTTCTGTACGGTGGTGAGTAAGAATGGTGTAAGTGAAATTATAGAAACAGGAAAGAAAAAACAATAACTATATTACCAAATAAAAGTCGAGCTAGGCGGCGATGTTCTCAGATACAGATTTTAAAACGTGTGGGTGGCGCTCGACCGTTATCTAATACCCGATGGCTATCATCACTAATATATATATATATATCTGATCATACTTTGACCAAACAATAACGTTTACAAGTGCAACATAAATATTTAAGGGGGCGTACAAAGTATGAACCAGGTTAATTAAATTTAAGAAATGTTGACTAACACTGCGTTGTGAAGTGTTAATTTCCTATACAGGATGTAATTCACGACAAGGAGTAATTCCACAATACGTGGGACACAGTAGGGATTTTAAAATCAGTAGTATCCCGTCGGGGCCTAACATTCACAAGAGGGTGTTGGTGTGCTGAAGGTGTGTTATTTTCCAAAGATGCCGCATGGGCACATGTACTACTATACCCTGGGGGTTCTAGCTTGTCCGACCCTTGAATAGTCATGACACCTGAAAGTTCGTGTAGTTGTCTATCGAACTGAGATAGTTTCGGCAACTGTAATACCTGAGTTCCATTATATATAATTCCTCGTAGACATTCACAGGTGGATACAGTAGCTCATGAATTACTGATTCCACGGATTTTCCCTTTATAGTGACAAATGGAGGACACTGCCTTATTAATGTAAACATTGCCTTGAACATGTTTTTCAAATAAACGATAGGGTACTATCATGGAATTCAGACGAAGGTAATTTGTCATGTAAGTGGTACACAATAGTAATATTAGTCAACTGTATACGGGTATTTTTATGTGATTTAATTCCTGCAAAGCGGTAGATCTCACCGCCATCATGTCCTTGGGAGAGTGGCGTTAGACATTGAAGGGAAAAGAAATAACAAAAAGCCAAGCCAACAAAAATGCTAACCTTCATATTTCGAAGGGTTAGTCGCCCTACAGGTTCTACTTTGTCTCGGCCTTCCTCACAGGGCGTCTCAACAACCAAACCACCGGTAGCAGGGAAATACCTTCCAAGTCCGTTCTGCACAAAGAATGTACACAAAATAAACCGTTTGTCGTACTGCAACTGAGGTTATCACCGGTTTAATTCCCAATCGCAGGGTATTAGCTGGTGCTCTTGTATGACTGTGAGTACACTTCAGTTATATTTGTCAACCCTGTGCACCGCCTGCGGTGCCATTAGTAGTTAAAGCGGGCGTTAAACACTACCAAAAAAAAAATCAACCCTGTGCGTACTGATTTACACTTTCCCGAATGTAACTACCAACCATTCCTTTTGAGTAATAATCTATGTCGGTTATTGCAAATCTATTTATGACTCATTGTATGAATTATGTACACACTGTATTAAAAGGAATATAATATTTATGACACAGTAATAACTATCAGTAACCAACGTTACACCAAAAGAAACACATCATGCAAATACTGTGGAACATAACTACTTGTTCAACCAATGGATTATACAACAATGGATATTCGTACTTTACGTTAATATTTAAAGACAGCTACTCTTAAGACTTAAAAATATAATACAATGAATAATTGCTGATGGATCATTTCAGTTTTAACATATAGGTTTATATGTGTATATATAGGTATGGGAAGGTGGTATATTCGTCCATTACAAATATGACTGTTAACATTTAGAGGAATATAACACAATTTATTATAAGAATAATAAAATA
The DNA here is from genome assembly GCA_030762935.1 of Hymenopus coronatus. Lineage (NCBI taxonomy): Eukaryota > Metazoa > Arthropoda > Insecta > Mantodea > Hymenopodidae > Hymenopus > Hymenopus coronatus. The sequence goes on from CM060900.1 coordinate 294,417,329, forward strand.
GGCACTAAATATGAATGGTTACATAAAAGTTTAAATATGCAATAAAGGTTTAATTATATTTTTATTAAGTATGTATGAAGGAATTAACGCACTATATAACCTATTGATATATCTCTATACAATTATTAAACCTAAAAAGGAACACGTATTAAAAATTGGTGCGCTCGTTCCTCCTGGATTTCATGACGTAGTATGTCAACTTCTCCTATATGGTTTGTGATATGGGTATAACTTAAACACATGCACAATTGATTACCTCACTTTCGCACCAGTTCCTCCCCGGATACGATAATTTACCGGAGACGTTTGCCGTACTATCTCATAGGGCCCAAAGAATCTGCAACAACTTGGTATATTTACTCACCTTACGTATTGGGGTACACAATTTAACTTATTGTCCAGGCTGAAACTGTTGGTCGCGTCTCTTCCTACCGAATATACGTTTATCGTTTACCTGTTACCGTTTTAATTTTCCCGAGCCACCAGTCGGGCTTCTGCATTTCATATTTGGGTTCCCTTAACAAAAATGTTGTCGGAGGTGTGCTATAAGTGCACTTCCTCCGGTAGAGTCGGGTGACGTCCATACAGAAAAAAGAAGTGTGTCATCCCTGTAGCTTCTTGGTTACTCGTATTATATGCAAATATGGCATGAGGCAAGCAAATGTCCCAATCGGACTGATTGGTTGAGGTATAATGCGAGATCATATTGATTATCGTCGGATTGACTCTTTCCGATAGTCCATTACAGGTAAAGTGTGTTACTTGGACCCCCATACACTATGTTACTTGAGAACGGTTGGACAAAGGAAGATAGAATTACCATCATGTTTAAATAAAAGATTCAGCATTCATTTTAAGTATATATTTAAATAAATGATTACTGTATATGGGTTACAATATAGACAATTTAATAATAACTAATAAGTGGCTAGAGCCCAGTCAATTCTGATGCAAAACTATTAATAAACGTAACAATAAATATAATAAGATTAACTTTAACAATATAATAAATTGTAACAAACCAATAAATTCTCAACAAGCTATAGCTTGACAATTCTTAATAAATTGGGTTAGCCACTGGCAAATCAATAACAAAAGCCCATTCAACATTTCTCAAAGAATTACGGTTTCAATCATTATAATTGCAAAGACATGCATTCCTATGAAAATCCAGCCGGCGGCAATATAGGAACGAACTAGCCGGCTAAAGCCTGTAATAAATATCTGTATTCAAGCAAAATAAATATGCATATATATTACAACTATAACAAAATAGGGTGCTGGTTCCTACACATGCACACGCAAACAACTTAACACGATAATAAATTCAATACCGTTTCATGTAAGATAAAGCTCAACCCAATACACGTCGGATAATAGCTCCAACGTTACCCGAAATCTGTTTCGGTTCTCACTTACACGTGTTTTGCCGTCAGTTTGCCAATTTCATTGCCGTGGAACCCATTACAATTCATCGTATTCGCAATGAAATTGGCATTGAACACAATAAACCCTCCAACAAGTTACTTTAAACCCAGGTTTTGCAATGCCTGTACACCTTTAAAACATTTCATGCATGCTACAATGTCATTCATTCAAAGACCTACATGAATAAATAAGGAAAGACCTCACCGGTTATCACACCGCCCAAAATGGCTTCCGTGGGACATTGCAATTTGATAATGGCTAGCAAGATGACTGGGCGCTTGGCGTCGAGGAGACCTTCTCACTAGCTTTCCAGCTAGGAGCTGATGACTGCTTATTGAGGCTTGGCAAGTGTCTCCTCCCTGCTGCATCAAGGAGAGAGGCACGTGGAGGGGAGGCCAAGGGTACCCAACTTGAAGAAAAGTAATTTCTGCCATACGGCCAGCGTTACGACCTCTCGCAAACCGCTCAGGTCGCATGTTGACGTGACCAGGTTCCGTCCCTGGTGGTATGCTGTAGTGAAAGTGGGTTTAACCCGAATGGATTTGAAAGTTCCTGGGTTACCTCACTAAGGAATACAGCTCCCTTATCACTTAATAATGTGGCTGGAGCGCCATGTCGACATATAATGTTCTCTAATATGAGCTTAGCGAAATGCTCTATAGATCCCTTGGGGATGTACTTACCTTCAACTCAGCGAGACCCATAGAGATGCTGTGCAAAAGTATTTTTTCTTGAGAATTTTTCGGGCCTGTACGTTATTGACAACTTGGGCACCCCTTGACGTATTTTTCAATCTCCTTCCTCATTCCCAGGCAATAGTAGCGACAATGGCTTTTGTCGAATGTTTTTGTGAACTCAAGATATCCGGCTAATAGGTCGTCGTGGTAGGAGAACAAGATCTCCTACTTAAGGGACTCAGGGATGCCTATTAAATCCAAGGGCCACAGGCTCCAGTATTTTCTCGGTATAGGACACCCAATTTCAGGATTTACGACGCAGCTTGTTGTCGTACTTTAGGGATATCCATTCCAGGGTGTTCTAATTCTTAATTAATGGTTTCAACTGAGGATATCTCAGTTGTTCCTGTGCTACTTGCACTAGAGATAGTAAACAAGTGATGACCTCATCAGTTTGTTCAAATATCTGTGGTTTAGGTTCATCCACTGTGAATCGCGAATGTTCATCGGCGTCGAAGTGTTTCATTCCTGATTTATACAATATCGTATATTCACACTCCTGTAATTTCAATGCCCATCAGGCCAATCTACTGGTCACGTCTATGAGATTCCGCAAATGTCACAATGCATGATGGTCACTAACAGTGTGAACGGGGTAACCATAGATGTAGGGCCTAAAATGCATGAAGCCATACACTATAGCCAACAGTTCCAAATCTAAGATGCTATAGTTCTTTTCGTGTTTACTCAGGGAGCGAGAGCAGAATGCTACAGGGTGAAGATCTCCCTTTACTCTTTGAAGTAGGGCACACCCGATGCCAACAGTACCGGCATCGGTGTGTATTTCAGTGTAACTTCCCGGTTGATAGTGTGGTGAGCAACCTCATTAGTTTTTCAAACGACTCCTGCTGAGTGTTAGTCCACAAAAAATCTTGATTTTTCCGACTAAAGTCATGTAGGGGTTGTGCGATTGACGCAAAATTAATGACAAAAGACCTATAAAAACTGAATAGACCTAACAGTCTTCGTACATGTTTTTGGGAACTGGCAATTCTGTAATGGCTCGGATCTTCTCTGTACCGGGTTCAGTGTCCTTGGCTGATGCCTCAAAGCCAAGCAACTTAGTCCTATACATTCGAAAGAAGCACTTTTCTGGTATTAGCTTAAAATTGGGCATCTGCAGTTTGCCAAAAACTTCCCCCAAATTACTCAGGAGTTCGGAAAATGTGAAAGTAAACACAACTATGTCATTACGGTATACTATGGTCTTCATATACCTTAAATCGACTAGCAATTTACCAGGAATTTTGGAAAACCACCGTGGCGCATTGACTGAGCCAAACAATAGCCTTGAGAATTCCCATTGACCTTGACTTGTGTCAAAACTCGCTTACTTCCTACTATTCTCCTCGATCGGTACCTGAAAATATACACTTAGAATATCCAACCGTGCAGTAGCCATCGGGAATTACATAAATAACTAAGTAAATTATCAATCAGAGTCAAGGGATATGCTGAAGTTAGTGTCACTGCATTTAGCTTATGATAATCTACACCGAAACGCATTTCGCCATCTTTCTTCTTCACCAGGACCACGTGAGACGCCCACGGGCTGTGCGACTCCCTTATGGTCCCCGCACCCTGCATTTCGTTCACTGGCTTCTGAATGATTTCTCTCTGTGCATGGGATACACTATAGGGTCGTTGTTCAATAGGCTTAATGTCTGCAACTTGGATTGTAAACTCGCCAATTGTTTTTGTACCTAGCTCCTACAATTTGGTAGCAAATACGTTAAGATATCTTCGTAACAATGTACTCAATTGAGTCTTTTGTATCCGTGGAAGCTCCGCATTAAGGTTAAATTTGGCTTCCTGAATATCAATCATTTCTGCGCCCGCAGCGGACCAATTAGTCGATTGTATTAACGCGATCTCATGCTCGTGAGCCATGGAGGCACCAGCGAATATAGCTTTTGGCTCAGCCGTGTTATTATGAAGTGGAATAACACTATGCTATGCAGAATACAGGTGTGATATTTATGCCTTTCTTCTGTATAGTGGCGTCCTTCAGTTCCAACAGAACGCGGCCACCAATTTCAGCAGGAAGACTTAACAGGTAAGGTAAGGTCCATCTGAAAGCAAAGCCTTGTAGTGTTACAGACATCTAATAACTTGTTATCTGCGGTGCGTATCATTAAGCTTTTAGGAACTGGGCGGGTGGGGGTGGTGATGAACCTCTCTTAGATGATTCTCACGACACTCCCTGTGTCGAACAAAATACTAATTGGCTGCTTGGCTGGCAATGTACCTCGTATAGTAAGCACATTGACTGCCTGAATGAGTGACGTAATATGATTCTGTGTTGTATCTGTGCTGGATGTCACGGAATTTATTACTTTGCCCGTTTGGGTGCGACCCTTGTTGTCTGCAATTGAGTGCCATGCGCCCACGTCTCTTACACAAAAAGCACGTAGGACGACCATCCGTTGTTTGACCACCTGAATCAGTTCCGCTCCACCTTTTTCTAGTCGCGGGTTGATAATTCCTTGACTGATTGACGTTATTGCGTTGGTTAAAGCAGGTTAAAATTTCCGCGACCGTGGCCACGCCCTACCAGGTAGTTACGTTGATCTTGATTACCAAACCTCCCTTGTTGTACAGTATGACCAACTTGCAGTTTCTGCAATCGTTGCTGGAGGTTTCGAACCTCTTGTGTCAAATTTACTACGCGGTCTGATGCACCCGTATCATGGACGAGAGCAAATTCAGTGGGTCTTTGATACGGGAGCAGATCTACCCGCTGTCAAGGAAGGTGTCGTGCCGCCTCTACACGGTGCACGAATTTTGTCAAATCTCCCAATGTTTGAGGGTCTGCTGGAAGCACCTGTTCCAGCAGAGAGGGCTTCAAACCACGCATAACGTGGCGTATTCGTTCTCTCTCGCTCATGGTTGGGTTTACTTGGTCACAAAGTGCCAAAATGTCATAGATATACTGCTCCGTGGGTTTGGTAAGGTCCTGAACACTTTGAAGGAGACGGCACTCCAGCACCTTTTCATGGGCTGCTGGGAGAAAGGCCTCTTTAAGGTCTTCCCATCCAAGACGGAAATTTCTAGGGGCATAGGTCTTATAGCAACTAGCGGCTGCCTCCGTAGGTAGCACGGTAAATACTGCTATATGAAGTTCTCATCGCAACCGTTAGCTGCGGCTATAGCTTCAAAATTATAGAGATAAATGGACGCGACCAGACCGGGTTTACCCTCAGAAATACCCGAATCAATTAATGGTCACACAAACGGCACAGAATGAGCCAGTATTGGTATCTTACTGGCGAAATCTAGGCCGGAAAGCCCCGCAGATAATTCAAAGGAGGCCATCGGGGTCGTTTCTAAAGAGGAGTCTGAGGTTGATTATTCTGAAGATAATGGGGATAGCGGCTCTCGCGGAGGGGTAGTGTGAGTTGATTCTAGATCTCCCGTACTAAGGTTACGCTGATGAACTGGACAGTAGACTGTAGATGTTTGGCCTTTTAGTCTACGACTAGTCCTAGTTTTCATATTGGACATGGACTGGTGTAAATCATCTAGATTAGACGATATCACTTGCACATACTTAACCGCGATAGAATAAGTTTCTAAATTACCCAGCAATATATGCTGGTATTGCTGAATCAATTTTCGGATTTCGGTCCTAACTGGAATGTTACTTTAAAGCTCCCCCGCTACCTCCATATAACTAGGACGGAGGACAACCCCTGCAATAATAATTGCCGGGGAATTTTATAACCCCTGCTTTTCGCCAAATTAAGTAACACAGAGAGTACAGGATGAAACAAAGTAAAAAGATTAATCCTCACGTAACTGTATCTAATCTCATGACGGGTGCTACAGCATGAAATGAACAATAACATGAAAATACTGAAGCCATAGTACAACACAGGAATACCACACAATAGTTATGGTGCCATTAGTAGTTAAAGCTGGTGTTAAACACTACAAAAAACAGCAAAAAACAAAAAACAAAAACAAAAAACAATAGTTATGGGGTTGAATGACGATTTTGGTAAATCCACCATATTTTGCAGGTACGGATTTGAACCGTCCTGCATCTGAACAGAAAATGTCTTTAAGCTAAGCCGACAAGAGTGGGCCTGATAACGACAAGACAGAGAGGGTGGCATCGAACCATACCTCATTTTATGAAAACAAGTTCAAAGAGGCTGGGAGTCTCCGTCATGTGCCTCAGAGGTACCAAGACATGCTTCTAAAAAATGAGAGTTCGGCGCCTCCACCATATATGTCACCATATTTGGCCGTAACTGGGGACGTAGTGGTATGGGAACAAAGGAATAATATACTCGCTTAAACATTTAATAATGTGATATATTTTGTGTAAGTGGTCCCTGAGATGGGGTTTACTATCCTGAGGGGATGTGATGTTTGTCATGACTGATGTGGTAAAAATATTAATTATATTAGTAGTTAATCCCTACAGCGGGCGCGGCACGCTTGATTATAGCGGATCCCAGTCCCTATCGGGTCTCGATATTGTCCAACCGGACATTTACCATATATGGTCCGAAGCTTTCCTAAAGTCATGTAGGCGTTCATGACTCCCCCGAGAGACACGTGACCTTCTTCTGGAACAATGTTCTCTGATTTTCCATCAAGAGCTGAAGTCATGGTCAAGCCCAATGGGACATTCCTGACAAACAGGAAGCCAGTGGTATTCGGTTACGTACACAAGTTTAATAAAGATTTCATAAACCAAGAAATGATTAGAATATCATTCCTCGAGAATTTAGAATATTGTTACCAAACACTAAAATGGTACCAATCAATATATAATAACTATCCAATGCCGAACTCGTTACAGGAATAATGCGACAGTACTACAATATGTAGTGTAGAGTGGGTGTGCCAGAGGGAATTCCGCACTTCAGCCCATGATTGGCTTTTTGTACGTCAGACCCCAAGAAGGTGGGATGGGACGAGAGTAATTACAGCGGGCAGTCGGAACCGGGTGTCGTAGAGGGTTCCTAACAGCTTTCGAGCAGTTCTTCATCTCTACGCAGGGAGCGCTAGGATCCCGCGCATCAGGTCTGACCTAAGGCCCTGAGTCTAAAGACGGATGCCAACGCTTTCCCTCTGCCGAGAAATGAATTTCCAAAGCTCAGTCACCTTCACGACAGGGCGCTAACACAGCAGTCCTCGCAGACACTTAAAACCCTGAAAGAAATCGGTTGGACGAAATGGAGATGAAATGAAGGTACAGGAAGTTCGGGGAATGAAGAAACCTCCCCAGCATTTGCCTAGTGGTCCTGGAATACTTCCGAAAAAACTTTGTATCAGAGGGGTCGGCGATCCTCCAACCTCCCAAAGCCAATCACAGATGAAACGCCTGAGCAGTATGTTTATAGTACAGACAAAGTTGGTAGAAATTTTAGACAAAAGACACAGAAATCTTTCTTTCCAATGATTGCTGTAAGGCTTATATTTTGTCATAGAGCAAAGGAAGTAATTATAGCAGGTTAATATTTATGCAACTGAATTTTGTTCCTGCAGCTAATGTTAGCGTTCACATTACAGATTGTGAATAGGTAGGAAGTTTGCTACAGCAGCATAAAAGAGGAGTAGATAACGTTTCGTTTTCCTAGATGCACGACATACTTAAACCCGATAGTGAGAGTTTGACCTTATTCTCTTAGCAGGTAGTGCCTACGAGTGTTATATGAATGTGGTTTGCTGAATGACAATGGAAATAGATACATTTTACGAAAATTTCGTACAGTTATTGCAACATTACACTAACATAACATTGTTTGAATAAACTTGACTAAAGCTTTATATATCCCCCTGGGAAGAAATAAGGAACTGCCTTTTTTCTTGCAAAACAGATGTACTTATAATATTGGGCAATATGTACCTGAATAAAGCTAATTTCAGAAAAGTTTAGCAAATGAACCACCAAAACTCAAAACACTCAATAGAGGGATTTCATTAATTGCAAATAAAGATGAAATAAGGAAATGCCTATCGGCTCTGACATGTATAACTGCAACGGAAAAACACTTGAACATAAGCATTAACATTAATTTGTTTAATTACTTTCCAATATATTGAAGTTATGTATTTGGTACTTGTATGCAACTTTTAGTGAAGAAACTCTGCCATATGCGTATCAAACGCAATAAAAATGGGAATTCAAGACATAGTGTAAGTGTTTGACCAGTGACAGATTAATTTTATTTGTGTGAATACTCCCTTACCACAAAAACGTACTACCCCGGTTCAATAAGTAAGCAGACTTCCAAAATCTGTAAAATGTGTTGAGCAATATTGTATGTGTATACATACATGCCTTGGGGTTTATCACTGTAATGGATGGAGAGAGAAAAGTAGGCTCTACCTCACCAAGGCAGATGACCAACGAAAAAGAAAAGTAGGCTCTACCTCACCAAGGCAGATGACCAACGAAAAACGGAAAGATATGGAGTCAAATGTAAAGTTCCCGAGTAAAGCACCTACACCATTCGCGATTCTTCAGACAACCATTAAGGCGAGGAAAAAATGTCCGCGCGCGTATACACTTACACACGCACACGCGCACGCGTTTACTTTCTGCGTCCAGTTACGACATTTTCTCATTATTTTCCAGTACATAGGTAATATAAGGCTATCCTATATTCTTTCTTTCAGAGTGTAAGTTTTCAATGAGCATTTTTACGATGTATGGTTTATTACATACAAAATCCTGTTTTAAGAACTAAATAACATAGGATGGTTGTAGCAGATCATTGCGTACTTTTCCAAGCGATTCCACAGCATTTGGTAGTCACCTCATACAGTCATGCTGAGCCCTAGAGATGCAATTCGGAGCGCAATAAACTCTGTGCTCCCTAGCCAACAGTGAAGACCGTTCGTGTAAATTTAAGAATTTTACTCACAAACAAAGAAACCATAAAAAACAAAAAACAAACAAAAAAAACAAAGAGAGAGAGAAAACAAAAACAAAACAACAGGTAGATGAATACTCTACGACTTCAGTCTCTTTTGCAATATGTAATGTTCGGTAAATACTCTGTTGCTAGCGGTTCATATAACTCTCTGATTATGGCAAACTTATGAATTGGCGCCCCTAGCGGTTAATGTAGGAGAGCCAGCACCAGCAAGAGGTTGAACGGAGAGAAGCCATTTATTAGTAGAGATTCACAGAGTTGTAAGAAGTCCCAGTAGGCTACATTACATTTTAGTGTTTCTAAACTAAAATGTGTAATATGTTCCATTCATATCACTTTCTCTACTTATACTGACAACAAAGCATTCTTACAAAAATTATTCTTCCATCTACATCATGCTAATCGAGATAAACATTAACAGCAGCAGTTTCCCTTTAAGGAGAAGAGAAAGAAAGGAACACACTAGACTAGAGTAATAGTTAAATCCTTTAAAAGATGGTCGCTATCTGAGCAATTGAAGTTCGGTTCTATTCCCATAGCCAGCAGTAAACAAAAGAGAGATGAAACGAAAACTGAAACCAATAGTAAGGAATATTTCCAAAACGGTCTGCTCTAAAAAAAAAATGTATGTGACATAAATCGTGTTCTTTAACGAGATCGACCTATTTTATGTAGTAAGCATTTCCGTATCTCTTACACTTTACCAGTTCAAAATTCATCCAGAAAGAGGAGGTCTTCAGATGTACGGTATTTTAATCAAAATGGCTAGAGTCATTTTTGAGAAAACAACACTTTCAAAATCTTTTCCACATAAAGGGTAGTTGGAGTGGGGCGATTTTACTGAAAACCTTTGTTTTGCATCCTTGGAAGAAACTAAACTTAAGTACCAGGTTATGCATTTAACGGCATTTTCGTTTTTGACTTATAATGTCCACAGAACACACGGATCTTTTTCTAATTTTTTTATACTCAGGAGCCCTGAAAACATATATTTTCGGTGAAATCACTGCACAATATGTGGAGAGAAAGTAAAAAAGGTATACAACTCAGATAATAGACAGACTACTTGACAGAAGCAAGGATTTACCTACCGTCATGTGAAATAAGAATAACATTTTAATATGAATATAATTTATGATTACAATGTTGATTTAAACGCAGATATAATTTTAGGCGTTCCTTACATTTTAAAGTGAGCACACACACACTTCATGTACCAGATTAACTAAAACGAAGTGTCGTTAAGGCTGAGCGAAAATGCAAAACAGGCTTTAGAGGATGCTTAATATATCGCGTTAAGCATTTAACCCTTCATTATATGAATTATTTTGCTACATATGACGCTCTTCCTCTAATTCTCAACCTGGTGTTTAAGTCCCTTTCACCGGCATTATAAGTGAAGCGACTATTCGTTAGTGCGATACGAAGTAGAGGGGACATCCATTCAAAGTCAAACGGCGCGTGTTCGAGTCCCAGCGATTGCAGTCAAATGTGACTCTGGGAAAGGATGTGAAGGCCCATGTAACCCTAATTTTATATCACAGACTAGCGGGATTAGTAGTGCAAGATATGTTACTACCCTCTAAGAATATAATTGGACAAAATTCTTAAAATATTATTTACGACTGAATTACGGCGTTTTATCTTCTATTTGTTTATAGGCATTGGGCCATTGACATAAGTTCATATATATTTAATAAAGATATAGGTATATACATTTTTCAGGGTTTGATATATAATATTGTTGTACTACCCGGTACAACTGCCCCGTAATTGCCATGTGCAAATGTCTCTTGGTACGTGAAAACAGTTCCAGAACTCAACGGGTTCATTTTAAGTTAAAACCCGCCACTGGAGGACAGGAAGAGAATGACCGTTTTATCTTGCGCAATGAGCGCGACCCGCTCACAATTTTCGCTGGGAGCAAGACGTATAAAGTGAAGGTCACTCTCGTCAGTACTCCACTGGCAGATTTTAACTCGACAGTTGCTGTCCAGCAGCGGTCCTGTACAAGGCCGCTTTCACAGTAGGTATCAAGTATTTGAGTGCGTCCGTACATTTTAATAATTCTAGTATTTGCTGGAGGTTATAAGTGGTATAGGTGTCATATTTCCTTCAGTGCCTGCAGCTTCGGCTATTTCTGGCTTAAAAATAAACCGGTAAGACACCATGTGCCAACGAGTTAACACATTTAAAGCTAAATTTGCAGTAACTGACTTCACCGTTGGAAACTCATCAATGACTGCCACATGATGTAGGCGTAAACAAGAAGGAATTTGACACTACAATTAATTGGAAGGGAAAACGCGGTTTACATGAAGCTAATTTCATCCATTCAATACGAGCTAATTCTTCAAAAATATGCGACACCCACGCTATATTAATTTTCATTCGACATTTACCTGAATACCACAAGCACCGCAGCTGATCAAATACCAATCCCAGTAAGGGTACTTCATCTCCCCTTGGAGGTCTCCAAAAGTGCTCTAAGTAGCGTGTTAAGGGCCTAGGGACAGTTTTTGATATTCGAAAGAAAACTTGGAACACGTACTATATGCTAACTGTAAACAATGGCATCAGTGCTGTCAAAATGGCTGTGAAGAAGAATATTCGTGCAGTTCTTAAAGTGGGTCCTGTTCAAGTTCAGGTGATATATGCAGATCAGGTCCAACGTGCTTCCTTTTTCACGAAAAAACTCATTTAAAAGAAAACTGTCAAATAGAAGAACTGTGTTTCCTGTACCAGAAGACTGTAGACCACCTCTATTTAGTAAGATAGTTGACATGAACCACACCCAGGACAAGAACAGCATGTGTCAGTCGGGCCGAGTAAGCAGAGGCAAATGGAGCCTTTTTGTTGCCCCAGTCACATTTGTTTCCATTAAAGAGCACGGCGGAAGGAGTAATTGACAGTGCATGAACTGTGTAACTGAAGCTCGCGCTCTTTGCGAGAAACTCTCCAACCTCAGCCAGCTTTGTCCCCGGACAAAACTGGCGAGACTAATGCTGTTGTCGACAGTACCACTCTTCCAGTAGTACCCAAGTAGAGATGCCGCCTGGCACAAGAACTGTACCATGAACGCAGATATGGAGGTGGAAGAATCTATTAACGAATGTTTAGGCCATGACACCACTTTAAGTCTTTAACAACGAACACCTCCCGTTTGATGCCTAAACTTTTGAAAACTGATGAAGAGTTCTATAGCCAGATATCGCCTCGAGACCCTCGCTTAAAATATACACCCATGGCAGGTTCAATATTGCGAACAAAACTTGACGGAGGTAAGCCAAAACCAGCACCCATTGTTACCATATGGCTGACAGGCAGGCGCCGAAAAGTAACAGAGCTCCCATGGGAGACAACTGATGTCCTACGTGTCCTGTGCAGGATTACATACTACAGGGTCTGTCAATGTTGTGGTCACTATTTGTTTGCAGTGATTCTCTGTTTAAGATGATCCATATCTGTAACTTTCTTTTGGTATACACTCGATTTCAGGTGGCCCCACAGGTAAAAACTAATGGGAGTGAGAGTGGCTACTCCACCGGACGACGTCGACCCATCCAGGGCCCAGGAAACTGCTGGTCCAGCCATTGGCGCATTTCAATGCTGTAGTGCGATTGTGGTCCGTCTTGCTGAAAGAATGCAAAGAAGTCCCCATTCTCGTCCAAGATTGACATGAAGATGTCATTTTTCAACAAGTCAATATAGCCATTGGAGTTGAGGTTTCATTCAATGAAAAACGGACCAGCAATCCTGTTACCCCATATCCCGCACCACACCATGAGGCTTGACGTTTGCAGTCCGACATCCAATGTGGATTGGCATCACTCCAGTACCTCGAATTTTGCCAGTTCCCTTCACCATAACATAAAAATTTGCCTCACCTGAAAAAAGGATGGAACTAGCAAATTCAGGAGCATCGTGGTACATGTTTAGTGCCCATTCACAAAACTCTGTCTGGCGATCAGGATCGTCCTCTGACAGCTTCTGCAACATTTACATCTTGTATGGCTGCCATTTCTTAGTACGCAAGATACGCATGACACTGCTTTGGCTGATACCAAGTTCTGCACAGAGGCGTCAGGTTCCCTTTTTCAGACTCTTGACTAGCGCTGCTAGAACCGCCGTTGACGTAGCTTCATCTGTCGCTGTTTTTGGTCTTCCTGATCTGGCTGCGTCGACCACGGAACCTGTCCTCTGAATTTCAGGATGAGTTTGGTCACTGTGTCATGGGTTATCTCCGTTCCGTGTGTTGCATTGAACGTACGTGCTACATGACGCGTGGTACCACTCCCAACCAATAGAATAATGACAATCCTCTCTTCCTTCATAAGTGGCATGCCCTTGGAGTTGCTTCACCTACCTGAAAAGCAAAATAAACATTAGACATGTGTATCCCCATTTGTATGGAGACTTTTAACTCACCTGTACTTTTCTTTTCTGTTATTGTTTTTCCTCTGTCCTGTATAATATGGTTCTTATGCTGAATTATTCTACGTTAAATATCAGCTGTTTACACAGTAAACGTAAACAAGCAATGTTTCAAATCTTATCACAAATGACCTAGATATTTTGTTTCTACAAGAGATGAATACTGAAAACTGCGATTTCAAAGGTTCTTTTTACAAGAAGTGAACATTGAAGACCTGAATTGCATAGGTCCCTGTTATGAGTACATGGTGACAACCTCAGAGGTACGGATCTTATTTTTTGTGCTCGCATTCAGGCACAATATCTGCAATGTCATTATAGTGGCGGAATAATATCAGCCTTTCTCATTAATGTTCGCTTTTTAAATCTGTATTTGGTCTCTTATAGTAACCATTCCATGGAATGTAACATTAAATTGAGTTTTATTTATGGACGCTTTTTACCGATGTAGTTCTCAGCGTCAAATTCTATATCGGGAGTGAAAAACCGTTTCATTTTGGTCAGAGGTCTCTTTACATGCTTGAGATTGTTTTACGTGCCATAAATATAAGACACGGGGCCAACGGCTTTACTTCCCTTCCGAAGGAAGCAAAGCTAAGGATTTATATGCCAGAAGAAAAGCTATCGTCCTCCACCGGATTTGAACCCGCAACCTAAGAAACTAAGGGCTTGCACGGGAGTCCATGCATAGAACTCTAGATTTCTGCACTTTTATTTGAGGCATAATCACAGTCAGCTGATTATAACTGGTGACTAGAAATGTGTGTGTACTGCTCAAGATCAGCCGAGACAGTACCATCTCCCCTGTTTCTGAACACTCATCTCAAATTTGAAACTGAAAGATATGTTAAACACGGTTAAACATGGTGTTGAAGTGCAGTATACTTTCCGTAAGGCTACTTCTGCTTCGAGGTTAGATAGGCCTTCTATTACCAATTGCTTAAAAACTTCAGTGCAACGCTCGCAGGTGATACTGGAGTCATTCTTGGACCATAACTGCCTCGTTATGACGATACAAGCACGCATTGGTTTCTCCCTTTGTGGTCGCAGGCACTGGAAATCTAATGAACAACTGTTGACTCGACCGGATACTAAAGAAAACTTTAAAAGCCTTTAGTAACGTCTGGATATCCGTGGGCATGGTCCTGGTAGCTCTCGGCTCTGTCTGGTTTATAGTTATTAAATCTGGTATTCAAGTATTGTTCAAAGGAAAGTCGTGCGAAAGAAGTGCAAGCAACCTTTAATTTTTATTATCAGGCCTTGCAGGAGCTATATGCTCGACACTGCCGAAGTTGTGATGTACTGGGAGAAATTTCGGCTATGAAGACATTGTATTAGAAACACGAACAACTGTGCTTGGTGTCTTGGTGTGAGCGAAAGTGTAGCAGATGAACAAGCAGCATAATTTTACGTTGCTCAGGGGAAACGGAGAGGAAAATTGAAATTTGTTTGTGAGATTGAGACGGGAGATGGCCATAGAGTCAATGCGACCAGCAGTATCCTGCACAAGCCAGAATGTACAGATTCACATTATTTCTCCAACATTGATGGAGGCAGTTTACGGAAGCTTATGGTTATTGTGACCACTCATGTGAGTTTGAATCAAGAAGAAAATTTACACTAGCCTGTAACTGATGAGGAACTACTAAACACTAAACACGACGCGTAAGAACATAGCTTCTGGTCTTGATGGTTTGACTTATAAGTTTTATAAAGAAAACTGGGATGTGTTGAAAATGTTAGTGACTCAAGTAATTCTCCACGGTTTCAGTGATGGACTGGTTAATCTTCTGTCCAAAAGCCCTCATTCTCATAGTTTTCAAGTCTATCGACAAATTACACTCCTGAACATGAAACTAAGATACTTACTTCAGTTTCATCTGATATCTGTGGTGTTGGTCAGTCCTGAAAGAAGCATCACTGACAATATTAGTGCCCTCAGAGACACTATTCTCCATTTTCAAAGCATACTAACGAAAGGATACACCTTTCGAATTGGATTTTGAAAAATACCTTTGGTGCAGTGATCCTTCACTGCCTCTTCTCCGCGTTGGAAATCTTGTGCTTTCCGAAGGAGATCCAGAATACCACAATAGCCTTGTACGGTTGCGCCATATCGCGTATACAAATAAACGGATATCTCAGTCAGCCTATACATAGAGCATCCTCATTCCGGTAAGGTTGCCCACTGTCAATGACGCTTTTTGTCTTAAGCCTAGCACTCATGATAAGGATGGCCCATACTTCACTTCCGCTTGGACGTCATGTGTCACAGCCTCTCCTCACACTACGTGTTTATGCAGATGATGTGATCCTGTTGCGCGACTACTGGGACTGTTCGGCTATTCCCAGATTATTTGCCACTTACTTATTTCTGGCCTCTGGTGCCAGAATTATCTACTCCATATCTCTATTCATACCATTGGGTGCCAGGCCAGAAATTCAAAGGGTAGATGTTACCTTTATGCCTAAAAAAAATCGTGTCGAGGGAATGGAAAGATATGCTGGTCTGAATTGGCAAGATTCTAGTGCAGCGAGAGCTACACTGTTCAAGCAGACCTCCAATGTATGGACCATTGTTTCTTCCGGATACTTTCTCCGAATGTTAATACCAAGTACTCCTTCCAGGGTCTTCTATACTTGTATCTTACATCCGCCTCAACCTGTTCACATTTGTTCAGGTTTCGTTCACTACCAACTAAGTACGTAGCATCCGCACTCTACGAAATTCATGCAAATGTTACGACAGACCGCCTGGAAAGTATGTTGGTAGCGTGTCTGCCTCACGTTCAAAACGTCGTAGGTTCGAATCTCGCTTAGGATGAGTTACCCGGATAAGGCTTTTTTCGGGGTTTTTTCTTAACATAAGAAGACGAATGTCGAGTAACTTTAAGCTCCATAGACCCCGAGATTATGTGAGACTCATTTCACCAATTTCCTTCATCGTCCGCTATGATCAACCGGGTTAAAGGACGTTAAACAAAATAAATAAATAAATAACAAAAATAAGAAAATAAAAAAAAATGTTCGACAACCGGCAGCCCTCACAAATTAGCGGATTTCTTTGCATGTCCATCTGCAGATGTGAGTCGGGATATCCCCAGCATCTTACAGTGTAGTATAGTTGTGTATAATGTTTATGTGGACAAGCTCATGTAGTAAATCACTACAACATTTGCTTCGTGATACTCAACTCAATTGATTGAAAATTATATTTATTCTTCACTTCCCTAAGAGCCTTCTTCCACCTAATGTGTAAATTTTTTTATTCGTTATGGACAGAACCACATAAAGATTACAAATGGTGAAAAAAAAAAAAAAAAAAAGCCTTGAAATAGCTCCGTTGAATTCTGCAACTCTTAGCGCACCAAGAACTATCTATACTCATCAAATACGAGACAATTTACTTTAAACTGTTTCCTCTGGTGCACAAGATTACAGGTTTATAATATCATATATTTTTGACAAGGTATGTATCAAAATTCCCAGATGATGTAAATCATAATCTTGATAATTTTGAATCGAAATTTCCCTCGCTATATTGGTGGCAAATTATATCATTGATTAAAGATTCATAAGTAAGCCACATCTATAAAAATATAGTGACAAGCTGTTCCCAACAAAATAATGTAATTCACACTGAGACAGTAGCTGTAAAAGAGGACATAAATATATCAAACTCGTAATATAGTAATAATAATAATAATAATAATAATAATAATAATAATTATAATAATAACATTTATTATGAGGGTTGGGGCGAAAGTTATGGCAACTATTTATTTTCTTGAAGATACCAATCCGGTTGAAAAATGTGGCGTATACAGACGAAAGGATTAAGTGTTAACTACATGTGTGGACAATGAACAGTACTGAATATTGTAACACACTAATTTACTACGGTAGTATATAGGGCAATATGGGCTTCACAGTGCAAAAGACTGACAACACAGTACACATACAGTTGACTTAAAAAACCTGGGTCTAAGTACCCTCAAAGTAGTCCCCTGCTACTGTCACAACACGCTGCAAACGACGTGGGAGGCGCTGAATAACATTTGCCGCAGCATTTGCCGCACCATGTCTGAATCGGGTCATCTGTTCGCGCACAGCATTAGCAATGTCCTCTCGTGTTGCAAACCGCCTACCACGTAGTGGTTCCTTAATCTTTCGAATGAGATCACAGTCACAGGGAGAAATGTCGGGAAGTACGGTGGGTGCTCCGATTATTTCCATCCCCAACGTCGCAGTAGCCGCCCTACAGATTCTCCTTTATGTGGTTTTGCAATACCGTGCTGGATTATTGCACTGTCCACAAGATCCAGACGTTTCTCCCGAACGCCACGTAGTACCTGACGCAGCAGGAAATCCCTGTAGTACTGTGCGTTCACTGTTCTGTTTTGTGGAACACAGTGGCAAACAATGACACCCCTGACGTCATACGAGAGGATCACCATCAATTTGACTGGGGAAGGATTCTGACGGAACTTCTGCCTCCTTGGTGATCCAGCATGTCGCCACTCCGCGGACTGACCTTTCAGTTCTGGTTCGTATGCCCTGGCCCAAAATTCATCGATGGCGATTATTCGTGACAAGAATTGATCGCCGTCGTGTTGCCAGCGTGCAAGGCAGTCGGGAGCATATTGCATATTGCACCCACCTTTGAACTTCCGTCAGTGCATGCGGTACCCACCGCGATGCGATTTTGCGTAGTTGCAGCTCATTACGCAATATCCTGTGGACGGTTCGTTTCTCGATGATACTTGCCCTCTATTGCTACTCCAGTAGCGTCCATCTTCTGTCTTCATCCAGGAGCTGCTCGATGATAGCACGTGCCACGTCGGTCCGCACACTGACAGGTCGTCCCAAACGTTGCTCATTACTGGTTGACACACGTCCTTGCTGAAACTTTCTTACCCACCGTGCTACTGTACGGTATGGTAGGGCATTATTGCCAAGGGCCTTCACTAAATCACTGTGACATTCCATCGCCTTTTTCCCCTCGGAGAAGGGCTATTTTAATGTAAGCGCGCTGCTCAACACGGGTTACTTCCATCTCGCACGATACTCATCAACTGACTGATTTCACAGCCCTCGCGTGCTAATACTAGTTATCACAGATCCATCTGTTGTTCCGCATACACACGACACATATATGTTTGTGATTCGTTCACATATCTACAAGAAAAAAACTAATTGCCACCCCTTTTGCCCCAACCCTCGTATTAATAGGAATGGCAATAATAAAATGTAGAGATAAATCTGACGGTTCTAATGATAATAGCTTTGAAAAGAATATAGGCAAGTATATTTCTCAAAATTCTAACTAAATTAACTGGTTTGAATGTCTGATCCTGAACGTCCATTAATGAGTATTTTGAAGCAAGACCAAAAGGTTGCCCTAAAAATAATATTTATGAATTATAAAATTCCAACAGCCCTCAGAAGCCATTAAAGACGAATGCTTGTGCCGTAAAGTAGAATTTGAATGCGAAACGATTAATTATCAATACTAGTACAAAGATTCAAGTTAAAAAATACGAGGCAAAATTTTATCAAAGAAAAAGATAAACCATTACCTTTTCAAACATGCCAATTTGTGGCGTAATTCATGAATGATTTTGAGATAGTTAACAACAACCTAAAGTAATTGTCTAATCTAGTTCTTTTTGGAAATATTTAATTGACATGTCGTCCCTTAAATAACTCCAAATATGCTAATGTCTTTCATTAAAAAAAGTAGTTGATATAATTCCAGGGTCTGAGAAAGTCAATGTAAAATATCTATTAAAAATTCCTTGGCTCATAAAATATTGGCTAAACTTTTAAATAGAGTATTAAATGCCGCAATACGAACTAATTGGCATGCTTTTATCAATCACCGAGACAACTAACGTTGGTTTCACTATAGATATATAAATAATATTTGTATTTCAGTGCGTGTAAAGCCAAAGATGTGGAGCTACTTTCACAAGTTTCAGCTGCAAAATAAGAAGTGCCTAAGCAGTTCTGAATGCAAAGTTCTCAATACATGAATGCAATGGTTATTCCTGTTAGTTCGCTCCCTGGAAGTTCAAGTACCAACCCTGCAGACATAACAGTGTGTGCGAAACACTTCATCGCGTATTTTGGAACTTAACTTAAGGACAACCGTTACGAATTAAATGTTATGTAATAACACTGTTTGAGCATTGCTAGATAAAGCACTTTGTGAAAATGGGCTGGATAAACGAGAAGTAGTTCACCGTTTGGCTGATGAAGTAACAGGCCAATAGACATCATAGTCATCAACAGGAAGAAATAGAATGAAGAGAAAATCGACCAAAATTATTAGATCGAGACTAGTGAAGTGACTCCCAAGAAAAAGTGAAAGGAACCCAAATAATTTATAAACTACTATGTCATGTCTAAAAGAGTTATACCATTTAAATAAAATTAATGTGACAAGCCTTGTATTTGAATCACGTGGCACCATAACTAAGGGCTTCAAATGAATATGATAAGTCTTTTGTTTGGATTACAAGACACATAACTAACTAGTTTATAAGGATTGTACATATATCTTAAAAAACTCATTAAAGATTCTTAGGAATCATATACAGATTGTTTTGAAATGAAACCAAAACAAAGCTTACAGTTGAACTAACCTGCAGTTCTGATGTTGCAGCTTGGAAACCATTTTAGATATGTTTTTATGTAACGTTAAAAATCACATCATTTGCAGCACAGGGTTAAAAGAGTGCTGTTAAGTGAATTAAATAAACACTCTGATTCAAATTACTCTTCTCTTATGTTTGGCAGTACTTTTAGGATCTATGTTTTATACGATACTGTACATATTTTTAAGAATATTCATAACAACGGAACCTAAAGAATAATAGAAAAACATCTCACATTCCTTCCTGGAGAAATTTTCAAAGTCCTTACAACTTGATGGTCATAACAGTGAAAATGTTGCTGTTGTTGAAGCCAGATTTTACGACTTACTAGACTTACACAAAGGTGAATTGAAAGCATTAGTTAAATCTGCCCATAATCTTAATCAGAAAACATTGCACCCTAATACCTTTGAAAGTCAAAAAGTTAGTTTAGTTGTGAATTTATTTAAAGAGCAATAATTACTGCAATTAAAGAAACACAGATATGCAAATAAAGCTAGCTTTTTTGATATAATTTTGGCTTAGTGGTGTATTGTAAATATAAACAGCCCTATGACCTATATGTTCATAAATAGCTATTTGATGGAGCCATTTAAAGACAGCAAAGTTTGCCACATGTGCTTTTTTGAAAATTTTGTAAGCTGGCTGAAGAAGCGGAAAGAATTTGGTGCCAAAAATCACAATAATGGGTATTTAATAAATGACTCATATAACGCTCTCATTCAGACCACCTGCGATCTGAGAGAAATTGTTATATATGCTCTTACTATAGTCAAAGTTAAATACTGTTAACTGGGAAGCTTCAGACAGACAATATAGAAAGCAGATTTGGCCAATATAAACAAATGTCAGGTGGAAACTATAATGTTACTGTCACTCAAATAATGGAAGCCGAGAAGAAATTGGGTTAAAGTCGGCACAGTATGAAAATGTTAGGTTTTTCAGTGAAACAATTGACCAGAAAACTGAAACTGTAAACCAAATAAGTGGTGAAATAAATGAGGAATTTTATAAAATTAAACGATATCTGTACCACTATTTGATGAATCAGGATTTCTTTATATTTGTGGCTATGCGTCTTTTAAGTTAAGTTGTAAGTTAAAATATAAAGCGTGTGTCAATCTATTGTGTAATAATAACGAGTGCTTGAATACATGTTTTCAGTCAATTAACAGAAGTGGGTTAACAGTGCCATCAGACTTAAAGTTACTTATAGGCAAGCATATTCTTGGAAATGTTCAAACGTTGATATCTTGTAAATTTGAATCTGAGATCTTGAACTCTAATAATCAAAAATATAATGTAAGGAATTTATGTAGAAAGGCAATTGTAGCCGATGAAGCATGCTTTGTATTAGACGAAAATTACACTTGTGGGTTTGAATAATGCACAATTCTGTCCAACATAATCTTTAAGTTTAATAACATTCCTTTAAATAATTACAACAAGCTTAAGAATAAAACAGTCTGTTTAAAAACCAATAAAACAAACCTTGCCATACTATCATGGTGTTCAGTAATTGTTGAAATAGGAACTGTTAATATATATTATTTTAATAAACTGAAGATTGAAAATTTGTCTAATATGACCAATCAGGTTAAAGGACGTTAAGCATTAAAAAAAAAAAAAAAAAAAAAAATTAACACGCTTTGCCTATTCTGACAGACTCACTACTTGCTAACTACGTTGTTTAGGAAAGCAAAGAAGTAGAGAAGGTCGGATTTTGATTAAGAATAATAAAAAGGAAGGTTTCCCGTTATACAAACTGGTTCACCTGTCCCGTACTGTCTGGTTTTATGCAACCCGCAGATTGCAATATCACTTGAAAACAAGACTCCTCTTCTACACATCAACATAATAGACTTTGTGGCTACAAGTCATAGCTAAACAGCAGCATAGTTGATTAACGCGCGCTGTTAATTTGAGTCTAAGAAGCTTGATTCAGGTTCGAATGTTACCAAAACATTGATAATTTTTCCCCCGCTTTCTTTCTTCCTAATTTTTGACACAAAGCTAGATAGGATGTCGGAAAATGTTTAACTTGCTTATTTGTTTCTTTTTATTCTCTTTTATGTTTACTCTAACTTTATCAGTCCAGTTACAGGAAATACAAATGAAAATGAACATTCTGAAGCACATTTATTCAATTCCCTTTAAATATGCAGGTATCATTACAATTTTTAAAACTAACATAGGTATTTCAAATAATAATACAGAACAGATCTATTTTCAGGATATCTCTAAAACGAAAAATACACAAAATACCTAGGCTGACATTCACAAGCTGTGCCAAATACATAGATATCCACCAATACTTTCAGTTGAGAAGGAAATTAGGTTTAATCCCCATAGCTTAAACTTCTCAATATCCATACCTAGGTACATATTTACTTGGTACGTTTTTGTCTAATGGGGCATGTCTAGACCTAAAGTGTCTTCCGGTAGTATTCGCTAACCCAATGAAGGTACCAGCTGCCAAAATTTGGTAGAGAACATTCTACAATGAACAGTCGATAACATGTTAGGTGTTCTAATATTTTGTGTTAATTTTTATTAACTTTATACGTTTTTAAAATTTCCTGTATTATTTAAAGTTTCAATGAAATTTCTTTTTCAAAATAGTTACAAAGAAAATTAAGGATCGAGCACTGAAGAATACGTAAAATGAATTGTCGTTTGCTCTTCATTCATATATCTTTTTGTTTACTTTTAAAATTATTTGAGTGACAAACACTGAACTAACTTTGCACCTCGGTGGATAATACATAAAGAAGAAAAAAAGTGCACACATACTATGTGACTCGAACCGTTGACACGCTGGAGGTGATAAAGGAACATGAAATTAAACACTTGAGCTACAATCATTGCACCCGTTTGATCTGTTAAACTAGGAGGTATAGTGTCTCTGCTTGTGGTCTCTTTATTACTGTCGTGGGCCCATTTTTGTGGCTTAAGCCGTTCTTTTAGCCTTCATTCACTATAGTGTTCTTGCAGAACATGTGACAGCGATCCTATCGATATAACATGTACTACAACAGGAGCTATTAAGCGCAGGTTTTTGGAAAGGACGTAATTATGGCTGCTAAGGTCTATTTTCCGATGAAGAGCAGGCAAGATTTGCATGGTTACCAAATGGTCGACAAACACGTTAATTTTTCAACCTAATTACTTTCAGAGTATGAAGTGCTGCCTCTCTCCAAAAATAATAAG
The DNA here is from genome assembly GCA_030762935.1 of Hymenopus coronatus. Classification (NCBI taxonomy): domain Eukaryota; kingdom Metazoa; phylum Arthropoda; class Insecta; order Mantodea; family Hymenopodidae; genus Hymenopus; species Hymenopus coronatus. Next base: position 294,440,693 of record CM060900.1, read on the forward strand.
GAACAGGTGAACCACCTTGTATATTCCCTGGCCTTCCTGTAGGCGGCTAAGGTTTTATTTGTTTAGGCCTTTCTTTCGTGTACCGATTGTCGTGAAATTCTTTTCATAGAGGCTGTATATGAACCACCCCATCATATCACGTTTACTTTGACAACGTAAGTAAATTTGTTTCTTTTTTTCCCTGAATGCTTATACGGCTAAATTACATAGAGATCTGATACTGACTATATAAAGTGCATGTTTGGCTACATGAACTTACAGTAAGAAAAAAAAACAACCAATTTTTAGTCTAGGGAAAGGGATAACTGCTAATGCAACCCCGTGCGATTATGCTGAGCCCTGTAATCCAAGACGCTTATAAAACCCTAGTCGATTTAGGAGAGACTTGTCAGGTTTCTGTATTGGCTCATAAAGACACTGCAGCTTCTCTCATCAGCTTTCAGAGGATGTAAATACAGCCAAATTTTCAGAAAGTAATTATAGGGAGCTAATTTAGAGCCGGCGTCTGCTAGTCACTTTAAAAGCGTGCTCTATACAAGGTGAGTCAGCTACCCCTTATTCTGGAGTTTTATGCAATCTGCATTATAAATCCCAACAGGAAAACATCGACCCCATTACTAGGTTCCACCCACGTATTTAACATGGATGTTAAACACTCAATGAAATTAGTAGTAATATACATGTTATGGCATCGCCTTTTAATATACTTATAATAATCAGCTGACGTTTACACCACTACAAAGGTTCACTGGGACCAGCGAATACATGTTAAACGGAATGTTGATCTCTGAAGTAACGAGGTAGCTCATTTGGAACGAGCGCAAGACTCCAATTGGCCCGCCTGGATAGTTTGGTGGTAGCGTGTGTGCCACAGGTCGTGCTTTGGAACCTCGCTTAAAGTGAGTTACCCGGATAAGGCATTTTCGGGGTTTTCGGTTATCTTGAGAAGACGAATGACGAGTAACTTTAAGCTCCATGGACCCCGAGATCATTTAAGCATCATTTTACTAATTTCATTTATCGTCAGATAAGACCAACCAGGTTAAAGGACGTTAAACTACACACAAAAAAAAAAAAAAAAATCTGCAACCGATCTGTTTGCTGCCAAGGTGGTTCGAATCCTCTGTACGTACTAATCGTTTTTACCACGTAATATTCACAAATTACCATTATTAATGTGGAAGCGGTTATTATTTTCATTTTGATGGTTTTATTTATCTTTTATGGCATTGTTTGATGCTTCTTTATTGGTGAATAAGGTAGGTAAATGTTTTAACATAACTATAGGTAGGTGCAACTGAAATAAGGATCATTTATGCCTAGGTACACATATGAACACAGAAAAGAAGGAAATTACATAATCAGAGTTAAAATAGAAGTTAAACACAAGTTGCAGACATAGAATTGTTGTACCATTAGAATTATCGTATTATATTGGTATTATCTGAGGCGCAGGAATGACTCTTTTTCTATTCCTGGAACACGACTCCTCTTATAAAGCAAGTGCTCGAACTGATGACCTTCTTGGATAATGCACGCCTGG
>CM060900.1:295047235-295227235 GCA_030762935.1 Hymenopus coronatus
TCAGAGTCCAATATTCCAACAAAACTGTTCGAGATGTATGGAAAAGAGCTAAAATGTATCATCAATACCCTGTCCTACAGTGCTAAACACCCTCCCCATATGGTATGGCGTGGCAATAAAAGTATATTAAACAACAGGGGCAAGGCTACAAATCACCATTAAAATCCTGAAAAATGTATGCGGAAAGCACTACAAGCACTAAAAGATATCTCAAGAAGTTCAAAAATGTCTGTACAGGTGCTAAAAAGCACTTAGAAACACTGCAAAATAATGTAAAATATGAGTAAAAGCGCCAGAAAAAGCCTAAAATACCTAATCTTAGAGTCCTAAAAACCCTAAAAAATACCGTGAAATGAGATTAAAAGAGTAAAATGCTTGATTAATTACTCCCTCCCCCCAGCTAGCTGTTCTAGAGCCCTAAACATTCTCAAAATGACATGGAATGTCCTTAAAAAGCATACTAAACAATAGTGGCAGCACTATAACCATCTTACAAATCCCGAAAAAGTGCATGTGTAAACATCACAATTGCTGAAAAATAATCCTAAAGCGTACTAAAATGCTTAAAAAGCCTTAAAAGTCAACAGCAAACGCTTAAAATAATGTAAGATATGAGCAAACCGTGTGAATAAGGTTAAAATACTAGCTTTTGAACCCTAAATACCCCCAAAATGACGTGAAATCAGTTGAACTGAGGTAAAATGTGGGATGAGTATCCTGGAACAGCAGACCTATAGACCTAAACACCCTCCCAATGGTAGGAAATCTCGTTAATAACATTCGAAAGAGCTGTTCTAGCATTTGAAAAGCCTACAAAGAGCTTATGAATGTTCTGTACACACTCAAAAAGCGCAGCAAAAGAATAAAGCAAAGGACTTCAAACAGCACACCACGGTACTCAAATCGTTAAAAATTTCAAAATTCTGGGAGAAAACATAAAAATAAATGTAAAACAAAGGAGGCAGCCTTGAAAAGGATCCCAAAGGACTGAAAAAAATTTACCTAATACTTTGAGTGTAAGATAAGTTCCACCTCCTCCTAACATGACCCTTGAATTCCCTATCTTGCTCATGTATGCTCACGTTAGGGTATACAGCCTCCTTGAATTCCCTGTCTTTCCCATGTATGCTCATTGGTCCCTGGCCCAGGATCCCTCTATCTTAACTACTCACGACAGTCCACAGAGAACCTTGGACTACTGCCCGCCGCTGCATCCCCCTCTCGACCCGAAGGCGTCATGAATAGGGTGTAGTGCTGGAGGGAGGTTATATTTCTCAAATAAAAATATTCAGATGTATTTATCTGAGTCATATCAGGAGTTGCCTACCGAAATATTTGAAATATTTTTGTTTTATTTATTTATTTATTTATTTATTTATTTTGTTTTTTGTTTTTACAGACCCGATGGCTTTAAGTGTGTAAAAATTCTACATCTCCATATCAGTGGATTTACTGGCATGTAAAAAAACTGCTGCCGAATGAAGTTCCGGCATACGTGCGACGTTGACAAAATTCTATCAATTGACAGTGTTGTCGAACAAATAAATATTTATTTGAAGCACCTCTCAATTTTGAAATATATTTGTCGCAGGAGTACTTTTTGGTTATCTCGTTCTCAGCCAAAGATAAAAAATTTCCATCATGCCCAGCAGAGAGCAAAGAATGATAAAATCCACGGAAGAGCATATTTTAGAGCTACTCACCCCCGTTCTTATACAAGCCGCGGCTTTGGAGATGTTTCGGAAAGCCAATATAATAAAACTTTAACATCCCAAATGACAAAAATTGTATGGTTATGAAGTCTTCCGGTTACCGCCATACCACTTTTATGTAATCCCTATTGAGCTAACATGGGCACGCCTTATACTACATACCGTAGGAAGGCGGAGTGTGGCTCTCTAAGTAAGTGACAATATTCGCAAAGTGTTGAGAGAATGTTTAACGAACATGAATTTGAGTGTATGCAAAGGATGTGTGTAGCACTCCATTCATAAATTGCGAAAATATCAACTGCGAGATATTTAACACCCCAATGCTTTATTCTGGAAATGAGTGAATGAAAACAAAAGTGAGAGAGAAAAAGGGACGAAATAAGTTAATGTATTTGGAAAATATGTCTTGTTATTGCTTTCATTGTGCAGGGTTATCGTTGCGCCTAAGACAACCCTTATTAATGAGGTTTACCTCTTCGTACGTATTATAAGTAAAAGTCCACGCGTGTGGAGCGAACCTTTATTAGGAGAAAACTGACAACCATACTTTTTACAACATGGAATGGATTTATCTTCTGCTTTAAGGGACAACACAGCAGCTAAAAAATTGACCAAAAATCATAAAAATTACGATTTTTAGATTTATGCTAATAAATGTTCCGCAAAACTTAACTTATTGATTTGCGTTAAGACTTATTACTTTCCTCCCATTTTTAAAGATCTAGCGTGGGGTTTAAATGTCCGGTGAGTTGCAATTTAATCTCCCCCTTTTCCATAGCAATTATAAAGGCTTATTTTCGGCTATTTTGATCGTTTGGGGCATATTTTTTCACGACATTATATGTTCAAATCTTGTGCAGAACGTTTGTGTTGCCAACTAGCGATAATTGAGTGAAGTATTGCTACGTATTCAGAATAAATTCATTAATTAGAACATTGTAACCATAAATGCTATGCAGAAAGGCTTCAGCACACTCTTCTTATTTACTCAAGTTGGATAGCACTATAAAGCCCAGAATGTAGGCGATTATTGTGCTTTATTGTTCATAAACCTAACATTATGGTGGCAGTTTATTCTTGCTTTTACTGCATCTGTATGTTTAGCGTGCAAAACAACTTTTTGACTTCCTTGAAGCACATGTGTTGTGTTTGTACTTGTATTTGAGGTTGAAACTCCGATTTTTAGGCAAGTTACTTGTTATAAATATTGTGAAAGTGATTACATGCATCATAAGCAGTAAAATGCATACAATTTCATCCCGGTGGTGAAAGTCGGTAAGGAAAAATAATAAAAAGAAGCAGGCAGCAAGGAAATGTGGAAAAATCAAAGCGAACAACAGACTCCTGGTATTTCTGTTGAATGAGGTGAACATGCTGGTGTTGAGGGACATGCAGATATTTGTAAAGCTGAAGAGAACTTTTCAGTATTTGAAGAAATGAGAGAAAGTGGTGTAAATATCAATAAATAGCGATATACATGCCGATAAAAATAATGGCCATGGGGTATGTAACAGTATAGATAACCTTATAAATAACAGTGTAAATAGTGTATGTTACAGTGTAAATAGTGTACAGAACAGTATAAATAATGTAAAAGACAGTGTAAATAGTGTAAAGGGTTATTTCAACAGTGCCCAGGATAGTGTAAAAAGAGCAAACATTTGGCCTATTACAAGTATAAATAATGATTATATTTTAATACATAGTACTTCTCTAAATCAGCTGGTAAGTAATGTGCAGTGTGGAGAGGGTGGCAAACTCTCACTAAGTGTGCAATGCAGAAAAAACATGGTTTTGCTGCTAAATTGGTCCTAAAGTACAGTGAATGTGGATTCAGTCCAGGACATATTTACTCAAGTCCAAGAGTAGAAGAAAAATCCTCCAAGAGACCTCTCTCCCTTTGAGGTAAATAGAAAAGTGGTGGATGCCTTTTTGAGTTTGGGTATGGGTCACTGCGGTTTGCAAAATTTTGTTGTTCAATAATAATGTCTGGAATGGATTCAAAAACATTTACCAGACACATGAAAGCGGTGGCTACCTGCTGTGACAAACTAAAACAAAATGGCTTGTGCCCATCCAGGGAAGTTTTAAGAAGCGCATATAAATCAGTAAGTGGTAGATGTCAATAACAATTCTGTTATCGATGTAGCAGTAAGTTGTGATGAGTCGTGTCACAAAAGAGTATTTACATCCAAATATATAATTGGGATTGTTAATGATTTACTCCTTGGGTTGGTGCTTGATTACATTGTTATTTCCAAATACTGTTTAATGTGTCTTATCACAGCCACTGAATTGAGAAATAATTCACTTGAATTTCTATTTGGCTTTAAGGGCATAAATCAAGTGGTGAATGTAACCAAAGTATGAATGTTCCTCCGCCTCAATGGAAGTTTTTGCTACAGATATTCTTTGGAAGCGTTCTGTCGTTGAGTCTCAGATGCGCTACACAACTCTGCTGTCAAATGGTAATTCAAAAACATTTAATCACTTAGTGAATGTAAATGTTTATGGCAACTCAGTTGCTTTGAAGAAAGAAAAATTTGCTAATCAAGCGGCAAAAAGAATGGGCAGTGGATTGACACAGGTGGTAGACACATGGAAAAAACAATGTGTAAAGCTCGGTGGACGAGGGATTGGGACACTTACATCTGCGGCCATCACAAAGCTCGCAAATTATTATAAAAAGCAATAGTAAGTAATATTCTTAATGTGCCCAAAATGAACTAAGCTATATATGTCACCCTTAGCCACTAGGTTTCAATAGACTTAAAGCCTCAACATGGTAAGTGTCCCCAAGGCCTCAGCTCCTGGTGCTTTTATAGTAAAAGCATAGCTGAACAGAAAACACCAATGAGGTACACAAAAATGCCAGTAAATCTCACAGAACAAACGGTATGCAAAATAATGCCAGTGTATCAGAGACTAGCCTGTGATGAGCTTCTTTCTCGGTATGTGCGTGGGGCTACACAAAATCAAAATGAATCAATTCATTCATCGATTTGGAGAAAGTGCCCTAAAATTACTTTTGTATCCTGCAAAAGAATGGAAATTGCTGCTGCCAATGCTATTACAGATTTTAATATGAGGTTTTCTTCAACAGAAGAACTAAAATCAAAAGAAAATGCAAGTGTAGTTTGTAATGCGCATAAGAAAATTCTGAAGAAGCGAGACAATCGTCGGTTTCATGAAAGTGCACGATCAGCATCGCAGCGGAACAAAACATCTCGCCGCAAAGGAAAGGTTTCCAAAATGTAGACAGAGGTGGCCAAATAAATGAAGGAAGTTGTGACATATGCAGCAGGGCAATTTTAATCCAATAAGATAAGATGAATCTTACTCGGAGTGCATGGTTTCAGAAAAATTTATTTTTCTCCACTTTACACTTTTTTAATACCTTACATGCAACTTCGTATAAGTTTTTGTGCTATGGACCTCATTTTTAAAGGATGTTCCCCATACATATTTCTACAAATTCAGTATCAGATAATAACATTGTGTAACTGGTTTATCTGAAAAAAATTAAGTTAAAATATTTTAAAACATTGAATTAAATGCTCATAAAAATAAACAAAATCATTAAAAGTACTGGCTGTTCCTGTAAGGCTGAGATTGAAGTTGTTTCTACTATCACAAGCAATTAGAAAACATCAAAATAATTAAAATACTTTTACTTTTGTGCATGCATTAATTTGAAATCGATAAAAAATAGGCATGTGCTATCAATGAAAATGTATGTTTTCAAAACTACTGATCAGATAATCCTGAAACTTTATAATGTGCTTTATAACATAAGGAAATATATGCGTGCAAAGTTCGGATGCGATAGCTATAAAAATACAGAAAATAGAAATTTCAGCCAGTGTAAAGGTTTATGTAGTAAAATTATGACAATAAGCCATATATAGTAAAAATTTAATGGACCACCAAAAAGAACCGCATTGAAATGCTCTTATTCCACGAATCCAACAAGACTTCAGCAAGATTTGTAATCAGGGTCAGCACTTGCGTAACGAAGACATATGTTGAAAGTGATAGTCTTTATTACTTAAAACCTCTTTAATAATGGTATTTATTTACCGATGACTTTAAAACAGTTCTGAAGTAAAATAGTCCCTCAACACTCACTGCGGCTGCAACTGCATACTCCGAACTTTCCGTCGAGCTTGCAGCTCTCCCTTTTATAGCTGCTGATGTCATGGCGAGAAGCTTCCAGAAGCAGAAGTCATTATTGCGCGATTATATATGTCACACAGCTGTGACCTCTCTTCATCCAGGTGCTGCGTTAGGAGCTTTGGTGTGAGTTTACCTAGGCTTCTGGAGGTGCGTGGCTACATGTGTGGTGAGACTATATAGCCCCAGTAGTTCATCTCCTAGCAGAACAGTTGGTACTTCTCCGGGTTTGGCTTCAGATAAGCTGCCTGTAGTTAATGAACAACTGTTCATCAATAGTTGAACATTCATTTGGGCGGTAACAACGAAGACAGTTTCTCACAAACTTGTTCCAAATTTATGAAACAAGGCCAAACTGGTCAGTTAGCAAACATTCACCCCGTGTTGATTTTTCGCCTAACCGGAGAAATCTTAGTAGCTCTGGGCATCTATCTCGAGGCATTGTTTCCTGTGACGAAGGTATGCAACTGGAAAGTTTGAGCATCACACGGCCATGATTATAAGCATGTAGCAGCCAGCTCATGAACGTTTTTCCATTACCATACTGTCTTTTTATATACATTTTTATTTGTTGTGAACATCCATGAAGTTAAAGAAAATACGCCATATATCAAAATCCTTGGACAAATCTCTTCAAGCGTTTGAAGGCTGTCGGTTGTATTCAGTAATTCATGTTATAAGGAGATGTAAATGCTAAATGTTATATAAATGTCAAAACTCTGCTTTGTGAGTAATATAAATGTGTTTAATTATAGCGAGGATGTCCAGAAGAAGAAAAATGCATTTAAATGTAATGTGGATTGCTTCATGTAATTCAGAATATGACTTTTAAAGAAGTGTCTAATAGTCAAATAATACTTATTGTATCCTTGGTAGCACAGTTTAAAATCGTTACCATAGACTTAAAGTTGAGTTTTTATACTGTTTAAAACCCGCTTTTACTAAATATGGACCGCAGGTGATTAAAGCATAAACATTTATAAAAGTATATTGAATAATTGCAGTACGCATAACCTAAATAATGAGCGTTAATGTGACGGAGCCTCTGCAAGCACAACTAAGTATGTTTGCATACAATAGTTTGAATTCGCATACCAGACTATATAGCTAGACACTACACAAGACTGAATTCGTTTTGAGTTAAAATTGTGTAATATGCGCATGATGACTTCAGATCCTCATAGGCAGCGAAAGACAAGACTTGAGCAACTAAAGTGGAAATGGGCTACTTACAAACTCGAGTTTCTGAACTAAAACACATTTGTTGTTGCAGGGAAAGAGTGCAGTAAAACACGGAAGGACTGATCTAACCGTGCCTCAGCAAACTTCAAAACTCTACAGCTGAAAATCATATAGTCTCTCTCTCTCTCTCTCTCTCTCTCTCTCTCTCTCTCTCTCTCTCTCTCTCTCTCTCTCTCTCTCTCTCTCTCTCTCTCTCTCTCTCTCTCTCTCTCTCTCTCTCTCTCTCTCTCCATCCCTCTCCCTCCTTCTCTCCCTCGCTCTCCCTCGCTCTCCCTCCCTCTGTCCCTCCTTCTCTCTTTCCTTCCCTCCTTCTCTCCCACCCTCTCTCCTCCTCTCTCCCTTTCTCACTATCTCCCTCTCTCTACACAAGGTGGTTCACCTGTCCCTTATTCATATGCTATATGCAACCCGTCGGATACAATCCAACCTGAAAACATCCTTCCCGAGACCCTTCTTCTACGCACCGATATTATAGATTCTGGTGCTAAAGATTGTAGGTGAACAGTAGCGAATATGATTAACGCTCAGTGTTAACCAGAGTTCTAAGATGCTCAATTCGGATTTGAATCTTACCAAAAGGTTGACAATTATTTTCCCCGCTTTCTTTCTTCCTATTTTGGCACAAAGCTAGATGGGATATCGGAACAATTTTGAACTTGCTTATTTGTTTCTTTTATTGTTGCTCTCTTTATTTATGTTATTCTAACTTAGTCAGTCCAGTTACGGGATACACAAATGGAAATGAACGTTCTGAGGCCTATTCATTCAGTTTCTTCTAAATATGCAGGTATTATTACAATGGTTTAAAACTATCATTGGTATTTCAGAAACAGACCCATTTTCAGGATATCTCCAAAACGAAAAGTACACAATATAATTATGCTGACAATCACAAACTGTGCCAAACACATAGGTATTCACTAATATTTTCAGTTGAAAGGAAAATTAGGTTTAATCCTCACTTCTCAATATTCACTAGATAAAGCATTTGCGACATGAAACTTAGTGGTGAAATATTCTCTAACTACGAAGAATATTGGATAACATGTTAGGAGCTTTAGTATGTTGAAATTGTTTTTATTAACTTTATACGCTTTGAAAACTTCCATTATTGATTAACGGCTTAGTGAAGTTACTTTTCCAAAATAATTAGAAAGAAAACTAAGGATCGAAGACTGAAGAACATGTAAAATGAACCTTCGTTTGTTTTTTATTCGTATACCTTTTTATTTACACCTAAAATTATTAGAGTGGCAAACACTGAAGTAACTTTGCAGGATAATTCATAGAGAAGAAAAAAAAGTGCGCGCAAACTGCGGGACTCGAACCGCAGTCACACTGGAGGTGATGAGAAAACATAAAATTAACCGTTGAGCTACAATCGCTACTCCTGCTTGCTGTGTTAAAAAGTGTAGGTATAGTATCACACATGTCTCCCTATCCGCTTCTGATCTCTTTATAACTGTTTTGGACCCCTTTATGTAGCTTAGGCCGTTCATTTGGCCTTCATTCATATAATTTACGTTGTAGAACTATGCCAGCCATCCTATTCATATAACATGTACTGTAACAGTGGTGAATAAGAGCATATTTTTGGAATGGACGTAACTATTGTTGCTAAAGTCTACTTTCCGATGAAGAGCAGGCTGGATTTCTATGGTAACCAAATGGCCTACAAGCACGGTAATTTCGACCTTATTACTTTCAGAGTATGAAGCATTGCTTATCTCCAAAAATAATAAGAATCAGGTGGCCACCTTGCATATATATGGTGTTAATGAACTACACCGAAATAATTTGCGAGATTGTGCACGTGACTGATATAAGTAATTTGAGATGGGCAATGCATGGTCTCCGGATAAACATAACTCAGCTACATAGCGTTAAACGTGTGGGTATCAGGTGTAGATAAGTCACTGTTAAAGCAAAGCAGGTTGAAAAATTGGCCTAGAATATCTTTAAAACTACAGCCCTAGTACAGAAATATCGATTTTTATCAGATAGTTACTAGCGTTCTCAAGATTTAATGTCGCAAATATCTGTAAAATCCCGAACTAATCACTTGATAGTGCGACACTGAGCATTAATTAACTAGGTTTTTGAGTTAGCCTACTCTGGAGGCATGTTTTCAACTGCCTGGTGTCTTAATGCGTAACGCAGGAAGTTGTTATCCCAAAGGTCATGAGTTCAATTCCTGTCATAGAGTAAAGTTTTCTTATTATTTTTTTCATTCCAGACAAAGTGCCGCGTTACGTGAATGAGACCCGAATTCAGAAACTATCTTTCACTTGAAAGCCAATATCATAACCACTACGATAGAGAGGTACGCTGTAATATGTCCCTTAGTTTTTCGTGTTATCCTCTCGAAAGGTTGATAAATTAGCCAGTGGCGTACTGACACTACAGAAACTTATAGCCGTTACTTCGACATTTCAATAAACAGGCCATAAATCTCCTATCTCAAATTACTTATTTAAGTAATCTTCATATTCTTTGAAAATATTTGGGTATAGTTCATAAACATTATGTGTGTGTGCAGATAAAAATATTATTTATAACTGTAATGCATTTGTTGTATCACGGAAGTAAATATGACAAAACATGGAAGCACTTGTTTACTTAGAACCCAGTGCAGTTCAATAACACACAGCTCGCAATTGTATGGATTACTTCTATACATATCTATATCTAATGTCATTTCTAATTATAATGCATTTATTGCCACATATCAGAATCCCAAATAAATGGAATGAAACAGAGTCAGCAAAACTCACCAACTTACGCCCCAAAGCAAGGTGCCATCCTTCAATCAGGCTTGTATAACTTTGGTGTTTCAGGGGATAAGTTTCGGACAGGTTCAACACCCAAATTCCTGCTGGATTTTTCGGTTTTGCCATGCCACCCGGCTTCCAAAAGGTACAATCTCAAGAAATATTTCAATTCTCTGTAAGCTGTCGCTCACCTCTATGTATTAAAAGCCGACTTCAGACTTCAAAATCCCATTGCTTATCCCTACACGTACTTTTAGTAAGACAGTCAGCATTTTAAGAAAAGTGGAGCATCCAACATAGCTTTGGTTATCCCCACTCAGCCGTTCAGTCAGGACTCCACATGTTAAATTTAATGGACAACAACAGACATGCACAAGCATTTAGTATCCCGTTTCTCCTGCAGCTATTTGTACCCCCAAAAACGACGACAATTCAAGGTAACGCTGCTCAAGGCAACAACTCCCAACCAGCCGTCAAATTCAATGGGTAGAAAAGATCAGCTAATTCAGACACATCTACCAACAAAAGTTTTATAGCATATAATACTGAATTAGACTGCCAGGCTACTCATTCGGCATTAAAATGATGCATTATGGATAAATGGATCGACAGTACACTATAAATACCTGATTCTTAAGTGTATATATTGGCTGATTGATTGATTGATTGAATTGATTGAGAGCGAAAGCTTCTACTGAAGATGATCAAGTCTCTATTTGCAAGAAACGTCTGGAGATAAACTAACTCGTTTTCTGTAGGATGAGTATCTACAAAAATCTCCGAAGAACATTTGTATCTATCTTTTCCAACAGTACGACTATGTTGGACCTTCAATCTTCTAACTTATGAAACGTTACAATTCAGTTGTACAGGAAAAGAAGAAAATCATATTGCTTTATTTTTCACGGAATTAATTTTCAACTCGCAGCGGGTCAAATTCAAATCATTGAGAAGTGAAGTAAAGGAGAGTCAAACAATGTGATTGCTTTAGGGATGTAGAAAGTATCATGCGCTATACTGGCCTCCCGATAAGAGATTTACTCGCATGAAGGAGGAAACGAATCAAAAGCACAATCTAACTTCAAGAAATACTCTTAGGACTGGTATATAATATGTATTAGTATATATATGGCCGCGCCGTGGCCGAGTGGTTAGACCACTGGCCTCTCACCTAGACGGCCAGGGTTCGATCCCAAGCATGTGAGATTTGTGGTGGACAAGGCGGTGCTGGGGCGGGTTTTCTCCGGGTACTCCGGTTTCCCCCACCATCGCATTCCACCGGTGCTTCATCATCATTCATGTATCATCAGTGTCACCGCCTGCGGTGCCATTAGTAGTTAAAGCGGGCGTTAAACACTACAAAAAAATGTATCGGTATATGTCTTTAGATGTGTGACGTATTCATGGAATGATTCCCGGAGAAGACATATTATTCAAACCAACCATGAGCTTATAAGATGCCAAAGGCTGAAAATGCGGAAATAGGACGATATCGTTGAGTATAGTTCAAACTTTAAAAGGGCCACTGTACCTCTCTTGTCTATGCGTATATTAAGTCGGTGCTGAAGAAAGTTATTCCTGCAAGACCTCAGCTAATGAGAAAATTGAGTCTTTCATAGCTACGATACAATTTCAATACATTTTGAATCAGTATCTGTATGACCCCGCATAGTTTACCTATTTAGAAGCACAAATTACATAAATCTCTTCTTTGTCGAGCTCAAAATAACTGGGACACAATCATCTCCATTTATGGAAACGTAGGCAAAATAGATCTGAATGACCTAGATGAATAATTTGCAAATGTATATTAAAGCTCCATATATAAAGAGAAAACTATTATCATAAGTTGTATTTGATAAGATAATTCAGCGAAATAGACTATTAATAATTTGTAATATATATAGGAAGGCAGATTTTATAAGGCTATGATTGTAATGCTTAAATTAGTTCACACATGGTAGATGACGCAATGTTTATTTACTGAATGCTTTCTTTTCCTTCTTCTCTGCCTCCTGAACTATGATACGGCCGACCGTGCCTACACCCAATATAAGAATATCGATAGCAACAATAGATATAGGGAACAAGTATTTTATTCCAGCTTTTAATAAATAATACATTAAATAGAAATAAACGTTATTTTATTTGAGGTTATTGCACTCATCTCATACATAAGAAATACAAATAATGATTATTTTCACATAAAAGCTTGTGACCTCTTTCTAAGCAAAATTACATAAACTGTTTCGATATGTTAGCACATTTTTTATCTGCATTAATGGATCTGGCTTCATTAATGATTTCTTTTATTTCTTGTGCGGTCGTCTGACTAAACCATTTCAAACTTTCCGCCATCACACAATGCCACGGCTGACGTCATTGTAACCTTGTTACCATTAACCAGGGCAGGAGATAAAACAAACGAACGTCAGGTGTGACAGGATTTCAAAGAAATGAGCATCAGCTGCAATAACATGTTTCGACAATATCGCTCAAGTCAGATGTTCGTGATTGGTTGAAATTGCCCATCTCGGCCATTGCAATGGCGCTTTAATAGTTGAGCTAAACTGTCAAAGAAATTAAGGTAATGGGTCACATTCACACGACAAGTGTTTATGCTGCTCCTATAGGCTGTCATTTCGATAGCTAATTGCAAAGTTATTTTAAATTTCCTCGAATTCTTAGTATATTTGGGGATTATACTTTTTTATATGTTATCCAATAAGAGATGTAATGAATTACTGCTCTCCTATAATAGATGACACAAATTGGGGACATCTGGTATTTCTAAGATTATGGTGTTAATGGTACTGAACGTTTATAGTCCCAAAAGTAATAGATTTTCTCAAATGTTGAGCTTGTATATGTAATATGAAAGGAATAAATCCGATTTTCACTTAGTATACAGTATAAAATAAAATATATGTGTATATTTATAAAACTATATATTTTCCTAAGTTGGGCACAAATAAACTATTCAGAGCAAAATTAACTCCAGTTTATGGTAAAAGGTTTGATACTCTATTATAATAACACTTCTTGGCTATAATTTTTTAAATATAAAAGATTCTAAATGAGAGTTAAACGCAGTCTTCAAATTTGAGGTTAATTTAATAAACAACTGTCAAGTTTTAATGTTTATTATACTGTACAATATCGTTTTATATCATATTGCTTAATATTATGTTATAATACATAATGCAAGGTTATAGTGCATATATAACAATACATTACACTATTGTAACACATGTATTTATTGACTCAAACATTGTTTACAGTTAAAGTCTTAAGTTCACTGCTGTAAACATTTCACTCGACGTTTCGACGCGTGGACAGCACACCATCCATGGTTCACTCCAGTCTCTCACAACTTAGGAAAACTCGTAACTTAAGAATGTGCTGCAATTCTTCCTCCTTTTATAGCCGAAAATGACATCACAAAATGTCTGGAAACCTGTCGAAGATGCTGGAAGCCGAAGCTAAAAGAAGAACCGAGAGCCCCGTTCCCGAATGTTCCCGTTACGTTGCACGGCTGCACCGTATTATTTACGCTTCCCAACATCAATTACTCACATACCAATGCGAACTTGAGAGCATTCTATAAGACGATAGTGTTACACAGCTTCCTTCTGAGGGCTGGTCGTCCAGACCAGCGCCATCCTTACGGACTAGAAAATCCAAAATGGAATACCAATTTTTTTCCTCGGGGTAGCCTCTGGGCATGATAGACAGCATTATTCTCTTTACCACAAAATATGGCACTCGCTATGATTGCAGAAGCTTGGGGCAACGTCCCTTAGTTCGGATAGGGAGACATAGTCACACAAGATCACCTTGCTGGAAGCCTCAGCGTTTGGCCTGCCGGTCGTAATGGTTCTTCATTGAATCACTCGCTAGTTGGATGTTTTAACGAGTCTTCTCATGCATATCCTGATGTCGGTCTACAATATGAATATTTTTTTTTTGATAGTGTTTAACACCCGCTTTTACTACCTTGGCACCGCAAGCATGAGACTGGTGAAACACGAAGATGGAGCACCAGTGGAATGTGATGGCGGGGGAAACCGGAGAACCTGGAGAAAACCCACCCCTGCGCCACTTTGTCCACCACAAATCTCAAACACAGTCGCTTGGAATCGAACCCAGGCACGGCCCTACGAGATGAAATGAAATGGGGCTTTATTCACTCACGCTCTGCTGTGGTTCTCGGCGACTATGTTGGGCGTCAGTGACCGCTTAATTTTGCTCAGAGACCTCTTTATCCGATTTGAGGTTCTTTTGCGTGCCCTAAATCTATGGCATGGAATCAACGGCTTTACTTCCCCTCCAAAGGAAGTCATCCTAAGAATTCTATGCCCGAAATAAATCCATCGCCCTTTATGAGATGCACCATGTAGGCCACTTTTGGCTGTTCTGCCCCAGGAGGACTCCCGAACATCAGGTCGCATGGTAGTCGTAAGTCTCTGCCAAGAACCAAACTGGCCGATGTCAACCGGTGGTGTCATGGGTTGAAGAGCGGTAGGCCAATAAGAAAAGTGGCACCCTCACATCCCATGCCGTGTAGCTGTGGCTGAAGAGGTATTGTGAGCGCCTTGTGCACTCCGAGTTGCCCCAGTATTACCCCCACGAGATTGGATTCAAAGTTCACACCCTTATCACCTTTTAGCTCTTTTGGTACCCCATAGCGATAAAGCAGTTCTTCCACGAGGCAGTTTGTGATGGTCTTGGCCTTTTGGTTAGGGATTTTTAATAGTGTTTAACCCGCATTTACTAAATATGTCACCATAGGAGATAACACTGATTATTTATGAAATAAAGATGGAACAGCGGTAGGATGCGATGGCGGGGTAAACCGGAGAACCTGGAGAACACACACCCCTGCACCGTTTTGTCCACCGCAAATCCCACATTCGGTCGCCCGGTATCGAACCCGGGTCGTCTAGATGAGAGACAAATGGCCTAACCACTCGACCGCTGCGCGGCCTTGGTTAGGGATGGCGTAACACCTCCGGCAACTATGTGAAGTATACTATGGTGATCATCAGATACCTGCTTCCCCTGTTGGAAACGGAGAATGGCCCAGCTACGTCGATGTCTAAGCGTTCGAAGGGTGCTCCCACGTTATACTGATGTATGCGATCCCGGATTCCGGTCTGCAGGCCGCGACTTTCCGCACACACATGACATTGGTGGCATTTACCCATAGTGTCAAATAGTAGTTCCGTTGTCGGAGCTCGTAAATTGTTCGGTTAGAACCCAAATGTCCTCTCAAAGTCCACGCATGTGCTTCCTCGAGAACTACCGCTATCTTTCTCCAAAGAACGAACAGCTGCTCTCTGCATGTCTTCCCATCAGGCGACTCACATACTCTTCTTGATTTTATATCAGTCGCATTGGTCCTAGTAGAGCTTGTGCATAGTACTCCTTGGTCCGGTATCCTCCCAGCCCGGCTTATTCATTGTCTCCATTACTCCCAGGAGTAAACCCAAGTTGGTGTCTGCAAGCTGCTCCCACCTCAACCCTGGGGTATTCCATCCAGCTGCAGGTACCACTGAATTAACACGAACAGCTGCGGCACGCTCCTTCTCTTCACCCTTAGTGCAGGGACCGCACTCTTCAGGATCGTTCTGGATATGCCATCCACATTGGTGTGGCTCCTTCCTTTCCAATGTTCTGATGTAAAGTTGTACTTTTCAGCTTAAAGAATCTAGTCTTCCAGGTTCTTGAAACTTAACAGCTAGATGAGGACAGAGCGGTAAATATCACAAGTCAATGGCTGATCATGCAAGTGTTTTTGGAAGTGCTCTAGCGCGTTCTCTATTGCCAAGATCTCTCTCCGGATAACGTAGTAGTTTTCTCTTCTGCTCTGGAGAGCCTCTTGCTGTAGTAGACTTAACCCGCTCCTATCCATACTGGATCTGTGATAGAACAATGCTAATTCCGGGGTCGCTGGCATCGGTGTCCACAATAACGTTGCCAATAGGTTGTGGATATCTCAACTTACGAGCACTGCGAAGTTCTGACTTAAGCGCCTAGAACGCGCTCTCTGCCTCTTCTGGCCACATCAAGGCCGGTGCCCTTCCGTCAGATGAGTGAGAGGTTAAGCGATTTTGGAGAAGTCTCTGACAAACTGGTGGTAGTAACTGCATAGGCCCAGGAAACTGCAGCCCTGGTTGTCTTCTGGGTGGGACCAATCTTTCATCACCACGGATTTTTACGGACCTGTGGCTACTCCAGACCTAGCAAAAGAGTTGGCACTTCTTTACGTTCAACTTCAAGTTAACTGCCTGCAGCCTTTGCAATATCTTGGTCAGGTTTTTGAAATGTTCTTCGAAGCTACTGCCCACGATGAAAATGCAATTCAAATGGAGCAGGCTTCCGTCGATGGTAAACCCTCTGACTCCATAAGGTGCTGGAAGGTTGCTGGCCAAAGGGCATAGCCGTAAATTGCCAAAGCGTTTGGCCAGCATTTGCCAGCATACTGATTGCAAATCTAAAGTGGACAATCACCGAGCACCAAAAAGTGCATCCAAGGTATCGTAAATCCGGAGTAAGGGGCAGCAGTCCTCTCTGGTGACGGCATTAATTTTCCTGCAGAAGCGTAGCACGCCACTCTTCTTCTTTTCACCAAGCTTAAAGGGAACCATCAAGGGCTGTCGGGCTCTTTAATGATTCCCCTAGACTTCATTTCCTCTAGCATTTCCTGTACATTTACTTGTTTCGCCAGAGAAAAAACGTATCTTGGTTGTTGCTAAAAAGGTCGGCCCCCTCCAGAAATGTAAACGGCGAGTTATTTATGAACGCTCTTTAACCCCTGAGACTCTCAGCGTCCCATTATAAATTGGGCTTGAAGGTCTGCTTAAGTTTCTTCAGAGGCCTCTCTATCAGGCTTCAGGTTCTTTTACGTGTCGTAAATCTACGACACGGGACCAACGGCTTTACTTCCCTTTCGAAAAAAGCCATGCTAAGGGTTATTATACCCGGAAAAAAAATCCATCGTCCTCCACCGGGTTTGAACTCGCGACCTTGGTTATATGAATTTAGGATGGTAACCATTACACCACGGAGGGTGACTAGGGCACCTCCAGTGCCGATATTGTGCAGTAGGCAGTCAGTGCGACGTAATCATCATTCCCTTCATTGGAGCATGATTTGTATCGGCTAAGTAGATGCCGGACCCTCTCCAGTTGTGAAGCGGTCACATGGTCCGCCGCCATCTTCAAGTTTTTCAGGAGGTCCTTTGATGGTTCAGGTTCGGATTCGTTTAATGCGTTACAGTTACAGCTGACTTGCAACTTCCCTAACTCCGTTTCGGCCAGGATCTCCTGGTCAGTGTCCATCGGGTACAGCAGCCTCACGTTACTTCCTTTCGGTAGGAAAACAATGTTAGAGCATAGTTCGTTATTTGATGCCTTTCTGTCCAACACCTTGCCCCTTGACCTTTGGCCCGCCAGGTACGCTTTTAGCACCACCTTGATTATTGCGGGCACAACCACACATCCTTCAGGATCACCCTGCAGATCTTGGTATATTCGCTTCGTCTCCGGGGCGGTACATCAAAATCGCAATACCCTCCGGACGACATCGCTCTTGAGGATATCTAATACCAATATCACAACCGCAGTCAATATCGCGACGAACACCCATAGCCTCGCAGAGCTCCACTCTAGTTTCAAGTCCAACAGGGCCTCCTTCTTCCCAAACAACTTGTCGCCCGAAGTCGTCACTAAATCGTAAGGCCGGCAGGATGTTCTTGTCGGCAAACGTTAGCAACATTAGGTCGGATTACAGTCACGGCTGCATCTGTGTCTACGGGTATCCGGCACAGCTTCCCTTGTATCTTGTTGTCTGCGATGAGGCTGTAGCCCATTTTTCTATCCAAATCACGTAGTGCCACTAGAAGAGTGGTGAAGACGGACGCGACGTGCCCTTCGTCACGCCAATCCTTTCTCGATTTCCGCCTGTTCATCGTCTTGCCTGTTCATCGTCTTGATGTGCACAATCCTTTGCTAAATGACCTGGTTGATCACACTCCCTGCAAACACCACGTAAAAGTCAACGTCGTCTCTGGTTTGCCTCTCTCTCTCTCTCTCTCTCTCTCTCTCCCAGTCATAACGAATGCTCCTGGTTTTCGGGGTGGGTGTAGCTGTGGCCTTGGCTGCCTCCATTCTAAGTGCTGCTGTTAGCGCCGTTTGGATCGTGTTATAGTCACCGAGCCACAGGCGCTGTCGTTTCTCGGCGTCACGTACCCCGTCGTCGAAGGAGCAGGCAGTTTCCTGAGGAACGTTGCTAGGTGGTACATTTACCAGGGCTTTGTTGGCAATCTCTTTGATGTCTAGATCGAACCCCTGCATTATCTCATCTGACTGATGCAGCCCCGCCTTAAGCTTACTGCGTTAGGCTGCAACTAAGCGACGGTTCCCGAAGTGGTTGTCGAGGCCCTTTCAGATCTCCCCGGACTTCGCCGACATCGGGATCGCATTTAGTAGTTCTGTCACCCGTCTCTGGAGGCTTCCTATCAGATGTGCGGCATCGTCATCTGCTGACCATTTGGTGTCGGTGGCGATGGCGATAATCTGTCGGCGGATGATTTTGAATGTTGACGTCCCGTCGTACTTGACGGCTTGACGCGTGGAGATGTTGTTTCGCGTCCTGTTGTGTCGATCTTGAAATCCTTAAGCCTCCCGAGGCGTTCAGCTCCATGGTGCTGTGCTTCGCTCATCCTTCCAGGCTATTGTATTTTGTTGTTTCACAAAGAACTTCCACCTTTTTCTTAAGACCTTTAACTTTTTTTAAAATTCTTCCACGTCCTTCTTCACCAGTCATTTGTCCGTTGATTTTGAAACGTCCGTCTTCATCGTAGACATTTAAGTTCACATCTTTTCTGTCCCGTTTTCTACTTTCGCCTATCTCCTCCTCCAATATCTTCTACATTATAGTCTTCATTTATTTTATTTTCTTTCTTCAGATTCCATTTTCTCTTCATCTTCTCCATACCCGATTTCATTTCTGTCTTCATTTGCTTAATCCCGCCCCACATACTATTCATCATCTTCTCCATCTTGGTGTAAACATCCCACTCCTGACACTAATCTAACAATGCCTTTTTTCTTTTACTAAAAACTGTTTACAATTAAAGCCTTAAATCCACTGCTGCAAATAATACACTCGATGTTTCAAGGAGTAGACAGTTTATGGCTGCACGCCATTCATCGCTCGCGCACCACTGTGCGCTAACAGACCAGTCACTTACGACTCAGTACAATTTGCAACACAACACTGTACTGCAATTCTTCATCCCTCTGTAGCTAAAAATGACGACACAAAACTTTCTGGAAACCTATTAGATACTGGAATCCGAAACTTTGAGAAGAATCGAAAGTCACGTGCCGCTCTTCTCTATTGTTTACGCATCACAGTTTGATCACTCACATACCAAGGCGAAGTTAAGAGCCATTGCATAGGTTGGCTCTGTCACACTATATTATATAATTTTTGCGCTAAAATTCAGCCAAGTGGTCTTAGGGGTGTCCCATCATTGAGAGCACGGAGAACTAGTTCTACCGTTACGCGTTGGTAGTTAAACCATATTCTGGGGGAGATAAAGCAGGTTGCCAATCTAGTTTCCAGCATTATGCCCGAGCAACAGAAGAAGTTCACGCTGGCAAAAGGCGGATTCGACACATGCCATTCTTGAGTAACTTAACATGCATATTGACGTGCATGAGATGTGGTCCTTAGTGGAACGGAACAATTTATATTGGTACTCATAAATCTAGCCATACCCCAAGCAGCGTCTCCACCTCTATTTTCTTAGCATATCTTGCCGTAGTTTTGCTCTGCCAAGTATGATCGAACAGCTCGAGGGGGTCACATTACAACTTAAACCTTAATTATATTTTAACAATGCCTCTTTCTTAATTCGGTTTTATCGTCACCGAATGGCAATTACATTAACCTTCATCTCCAGTAGCAGATGAAGATAATTATAATAATCATATTAAACGGTAGTTTGTCATCCAGTTAAACCAACGTAAACCTAATTCTTCACCTTTAAGCTTTCATAATTAACCATTACCATAATTTACCATTATATATATGTGTGTGTGTGATTGATTTGGTAAAACATTGTTTTAAAATGTGTTTTTTAATAATAGAACAGAAGGGGGGACGCTCACTTTCAATTAATATCACTGATATGACAAAGCATTTTCTTTTACATTATAGAAATAAAGAGACTAGTCAACAAATCCTTTCCAGGTACAAACTTCATCTCAATAACATCTTACACAATCAATCACATGTAGGGAGCCCTTCGATCACGGTCCCGAAAACCGTATTTTAACATGCACAAAAGGTAGTCCATTCCCCTAGATCGCAGTAAGCTTTATTCTCCAGAAATGTTCCATCTTCAGGTAACCACATTTTTTCAGTATCCCACCGGGGTAATTCTTTATGCGACTGACCTCCATAAACAACAGGAATATACGAACTGACATATGGACGATGTTTATAAAGTATGTGAAATCAGGAGTGGTTCGTATACCAAATGAATGTAGGAATTTCGCTATGCATGATAAATTAGGCAATCATACGCAAATTACAACACAATTCAGACTTTTAGTGGAAGGAGTGAGAAATTGTTTGTAAGTTGGTTAAACTGGACAACAAACTACATCATTTTTGTGAGAACGTCCATCTGTTAAATACAGACGAAAGTTAAGGTAATTGCCACTAATAAACGGCAATGATAAAACCAAATTCATAAATCGGTAGTGTGTCATGAAATATAATGCTTAGGTTATACTGTAACCCCCCCCGGGCTATTTGGTCATAATTTTGGGGAATTAAAGTACCCTGTTATTCCAGTGGCTATAGAGGAATCTAGAAGTGTTCACCCTGGTATGGGTGAGACTAGAAGTATGAGTACCAATATAAAAGAGTTCCGTTTCCCTAAGGGCCACATCTTAAGCGTGTCAGTATGCATGTTTAATGACAAAAGAATGACTGCCGTTGAATCCGATAGGGCGTCACCGACCTAGGAACAACTTTCAACCCACTATTCTGCCCTACTCATGAACTATAATTCAACATATAAATACAGTTCACTCCAGTTTTATCTTCTCTGTTCAGCCGTGAGCCCTCCTCCGAAATCGTGCCTATGCTTTTGGTTTGCTATAGTTTTTATTTATTTCAAGTTGGTACAATTCCCATATTAGTTGTATTTCATACCTACTCAGTAGTACTAACGGCTTACTGGTTTAATAAAGTGACCAGCAAAAGGGGTGGAGAAGGGAAGCATTTTTCCTGACTTGTTTGGGCACTTGGCAGAGAATCCCTAGATGCATTTGTCTCCTTTTGTTTTGATGTCAAAAGTGTCACTCAAACCTAAACCAGTGAGCAAAGGCTGTCTTCTACCTCGGGAGTGATAGAAAGAGGGGAGGTAAGATAAGTATAATGTAAAGTGATTGGATAAATTTGCCTTGTAAAGATTGTCCTCTTTGTTATATACCCATTAAATTTGTAACAAAAGAAGGATATGAATAACAAGCCAAAATTGTTCTTATTAACAAGGTTATAATACTGCTACAGAGCTATACGAGGTATTCTCAAGAAAAGTGTCAAACTGGTGAAATAAATGCCATGAGGAGTGTTACTGGACAGGTTTAAATTATAAACACATGTAAAAAATTATGGTATGAATCAGAGTCATTCACAAATTAACCACATAGAACGAAAAAAAAAACAAAAAAAAACGTCCTATTTTCCCATTTTTGGAAAGGTTTGGTATCTTCCTTATATTTACTTCCTCGTAATATTCCGACAGTAAATGTATCTAAAATAATACTAATTTTCAGGTAATTATAGAAAGGTAAAAATCACAATAAAACTCATTGTTATGGTGGGATCCCAATCAGAAGCTTCGGCTTCTCGTGCCGTTGCTTTGACAAGGGAGCTACGAGGTCAACCTTAGCACGTTATGAAGTCAGCCATGGGCTCAAATTTTATCGGTATATAATAATAATAATAATAATAATAATAATAATAATAATAATAATAATAATAATAATAATAACAACAAACAAGGTTAATTAACTTCCTTGAGATAGCATACCCCAATGTGGCAATATACACTTTTTTCTGATTCAACCTTTCCAGTGTACGGAAGATTAATAAAACTGAATTGATTGTGTATCTCAACAAATAAAAATCTGTTTTGAATTCTAGCCTTATCCACCATTGCGAGAAATGGGTGCATCAATCAAATTACTTGCTAAAACCAGAAGGGACCATGAATGTGAAAGGAGGTGTTTTACTAACTCCTTACCAACACGACACACAGTCGATTATATTGGCACCTTTGTGCACGCACCTGTACCATTTGTTTATCCCCGTTTACACGCAAATATAGCACCTAATACACAATTTATCTCTTATACACAAGTTAACTTTGTCACGGTAAAGTGCTTCTTGTGTGAAGTCATGTGCAGTGAATAAGATGTGTATTAGCACGCTCTTTACTTTCGCATCACAGTATAATTGAAAATCACATACTCTCCGTGTGAAAGCGATATTGCCCTAAAACTGTCACCATAGGCATAATCAAGATAGCTATAAAATCCTCAAACTTCATATTCCCGGATTTTGACATGGAAAGTAGTGGTACATGATCACCAGGAAAGACAGGACGAAAGGAAATTAGTTGGAAGTTTTACCACACTTATCTATTGCTGACAAGATAACAAACCACCCGCATTCCTGTTCAGTCTGTTGGCGTGTGCAGACCACCCACGATATTGCGTTTTACCTTACATCAGTGATTATTGGTCGTTATTTTGTAGGTTAGGCCGTCTCCTTAGTGCGGTGGTAACGCAGCGGCTTACCAAGCGGAAGATATGGGTTCGATTCCCAGTACCGGCGTGGGGATTTTCCCCCGCTGGGAGACCTGGCCCGGGGTGCACTCAGTCTCGTAAGGTCCCTGGGGGGGGGCCAATTGAGGAGCTACTTGATGGAGAAGTAGCGGCTCCAGGTCATGATGACCGCATTAACCGGTCGGGGGGACTCGAGGCGCTGACCACGTCTCACCCTCCAATACTGCACCCCATCCATGACATCTGTAGTGGACCGAGATGGGGGACGCAGCGGCCGGGCGGTAGGCCAAGGTTCCCCGTGAGCTGTCGTGCCATTTGTAGGTTCTATATGCTAATTATGGTTTTAATTTAGCTAATTTGATACCAACTGCTTGAGAATTCCTTGATCCGGCGATCACTAATGATGATTATCTAGAACTAGTAAAATTCATGAAACCTTATTGAGCATCCATAAGACTTCCTACTGTATAGTTGATGCAAATTTTGTGCCGATATAGGGAACTGGTGTTAAGTTGGTAAGGAACTACAGTAAAGCAGCTCCTCTCATATACATGTCTCAACCTCCACGCTTAACTGCTTCTATCAAGCTAAGTTGATTGGAGCCCTCGCATAGCCTTTTTTTTTTTTTTTTTTTCGCAATGGCAAATGTGTACTAAAGGCTAGGATCCAAGGGATTTTTATATTCGTTGAAGAAGCATAATCAATTCAGGTTTATTAATTCCTCTTCCTAGGCTGGAAAGGTATATATTCAGAATGAAAAAGTACTCTGTGGACACTGGGGGGGTGAGGTGGGAGTTATCAAGAGAAGTTGAGAAAGCCTTGTTTCTTACACGGAAAATTCAAGTCACATTAAGAATTTCATAATATGCTGATACATCGACATCATATTAGACCATACGGCGGAGCTGAATATTGGTAGATTTTTTTTTTCTTTTTTTAAAAAAACAGTAACGGAGTCTGATCAGGACTCCGGTACTGTAACCCTATTTACATTTCCCCCCGTAAATTTTACTGATTACTGTTTTTTTTTTTTTTTACAAACATATACACATTGCACAAACATATAACACCCATGCCCAAGGCGGGACTCGAACCCACGATCCCCTGCCCACGAAGCACCAAAGCGAGACGCTTTAGCGAGCGTGGCCATGGGGACCGGCTATCTAGATTGAGTCCCAATCGCGTTTTAATTCTATCTTTCCGTAATTAATAGGGATGGGATGATATCACTATTTCTGAATTCTCCATAGTTGGTACCAGAATAATACTTAAGCATTAGTGTTCAATAGTCACTTTATAGGAAGCTGCAAACGCGAAAAATGGCTTGTTCGCCAAATAATGTTCTTATTACTAGTTTTCTCTGTACAAACGCATGTCAGCAATTCTGGTGATTGCCTTGCATTGTTTTATTTGATGTGGCTCAAGTTGAGCCTACATAACTTGCATAACATACATCGTAGATAAAACTATCGCTTTGCTCATTATTTTCAGTGTCGCGACATTATGTTCTTATAGCTGCGAATAATTCCTAAATTGCTTTCTCAACAGAGGCTCTGTAAACCTCACTCCATGTATGTACCATGTTTCTTTAAATGTGTTGTATTGTCTTGCTTACCACCGCGCGAAAATGTTTTACAAATCGCCCGATTTTTATTAGTATTTTGTGATTTTAACTAATTCCACACTTCATTCACCTTTTTTATTATTGTTTCATTTATATAGCCTCCTTTAATATCTAAGGTCATATCGGGTGCTTTGCACTTGAAACAACTCGTTGTCTGTAGGTTTAAATTATTTTATTTTCTTCAAAAACACACACACACACACATTCACTCTCAAATACATACTTCCAGACTATGTGGGGGAAAGAAAAATTCCCCGCCACAGCTGGGAATCGAGCCCGGAATCTACAGGTGAGAAGTGAGCTCGCTGACCACTTTACCACGGAAGCAGTCTAACACGTTTCCTCTTGTTCAATATAGCTGTTGTACATTGATAAAACAGAATGTGCATGGAAATTAGTCGTACGGTATACCTTTAAACCATGCTTGTGGTTCGAGTTTGACTTGCTTAAACGAAAGCTAACAAAAATAAAAGAACAAATATATCCAGGAGCTTATTATCTCATTCTTAAGTTCTGATTATTTTTCTGATTGATCCACAGATTTTATTACAGAGTGGTAAAAAATGTAATGACAGTCAGCAAGTCAGGCTGGTGTAGAAACGTTACACGGTTCCTCTACTCCTTCCCACCGTGTTATTCATGTTTACATTTAGACAAAAGTCTATGGAATGTTGCCTTCACTCAGCAGCAGGAAATGTATTCAAGGTGTATTAAGAACTATATACCATGCAGTAATACTTTCGGGTAATGTGGACTTCTTTCGTAAAGTTAAACAATATAGCCCACAATAATGCCGAAATTAAAACTTTAAAAGCATCTAAGATATAACTGAAAATATTAGCCATAAATCGATACTCCCGAGTATCAACAGTATATCGTGGTCTCACCTTTAGTGATTCATAATACCTTAACTAGCCATAATTATCATAGTTTTGTAAGAAAATAAACAAAAATATAGGATGCCAGCGCTTTTCAAGTAGTATGAAAATGCAATGTTCTCGTTGGCTTCCCCGGCCAATTTTGCTAATACTACTGCTGGCTTTTGGTTGCAGCAAGAGCGATGGACATATTGATCACAAAAGTAAAACTGCATCACAAATAATGAAGTTATACACAGATGAACGACATCAACGTTTCTTACTTATAGCAATGTTTCGGCCTCTTGTTGGTGCTGTCAAGCACACTAACCCTGAAGACAGCCTCAAAAAGGGACCAAAACTTTGGAATAGTTAAGAAACGATGACGTCATTCATCTGTGCATAACGTCATTACTTGCGATGTTGTTTTACTTTTGTAATCAATATCTATGTCTATTGCTCTTGCTGCTTTGGGAACAATTATTAGCAGAAGGTAACAATAGGAGCAGTAGTGGTAACAGCTGCAGCAGCAGCAGTAGTAGTAGTAGTAGTAGTAGTAGTAGTAGTAGCAGTAGTAGTAGTAGTAATAATAATAATAATAATAATAATAATAATAATAATAATAATGATAATAATAATAATAATAATAATAATAATAATCGTAGTCGGTTTGCCCTCCCCATATTTAGGTCTGACACCCCTAGGACTTACAAGCGTATGTCTAGGGGTCAGAAGTCTGTCGGGGATTCAAGGACACCAAACCACAGAATAGGTAATGGGGAACGTGTATTCGGCCCGTAGCCAGGCGTGAGGAAGTGAATGATAGGAAAAATAAGCGAAGTGGATGATAGGAAAGGTGATGATGGAGCAAATGGTGAAATAATTGGCGGGAGAAGCTGAAGGACCCGGAGAAAACCCACCCAAACGCCGCTTCGTCCACAACAAAAACCACACGCGGGCGCTTGGCCGCCTAGGTGGGAGGCGAGTAGCGTAATCACTCGGCCACGCCGCCGCCAACAACAACAACAATAATAATGATAATATTAATATTAATAATAATAATAATAAGAAGAAGAAGAATAAGAAGAAGAAGAAGAACCATGTCTTATATTATTCACACACTTCTATTCGTAAAATAGCACATTGTTTCCTTTTTAGAGTTTCGTTCTACGAATCGTTACGACTCTTTATAGGCACTCTGTTCTTAACCCAGACTTTAATGGATGTGGACAGTTCTCATTTTGCACTTCCGAAATAATGAGCTTTGTCACATCCTTATCGCATAAAAACTCGAACTGAATTGTAAATATGGTGAATACAGAAGCAAGACGATAGCAAAGTGGATCTGTGGGGCTGTGAATCACGACAGTGATGATGTTTATATTTTAGGTAAGATGCAGAAATGAAATAGGCAGAAGTTGAGGAAAAGATCATGAAAATAGCATAAGAAAAGAACGCAGCACGAACATGAGAC
Organism: Hymenopus coronatus; assembly: GCA_030762935.1. Classification (NCBI taxonomy): domain Eukaryota; kingdom Metazoa; phylum Arthropoda; class Insecta; order Mantodea; family Hymenopodidae; genus Hymenopus; species Hymenopus coronatus. Next base: position 295,073,964 of record CM060900.1, read on the forward strand.
AAGGATGGAGAATGTGTGAATATCAAAAGTGTAAATGGAGTGAGAAGTGAAGAGCAAAGCGGGTTTGTGAATGAGGTGGAAAACATCTGAGAGTACACTCACTGCATGGTTTCTTTCATGGCACAGCAGGTAAAGTAAATTTGTAATCTGAAATGTACAGTTTGATAATAGCAATAACCCACAGAGCAGTACATATGCGGTTCTCTGTTGTTTGGAGGGCCCGGGTTCCATTTTTAGTTGCAGTGATTTGCTTGCTTTTCCAGAGTTATTGTTTAGAATCGGACTCCAAAGAAGGTAGTGTTCAGGAAACTCAGAAGCTGCGTAGCAGGTAAAAAGGGACGAAAAAAGAGGATATTAAAAGAAACCAAGGAAAAGCGTAAAGCTAAGAAATATAAGATAATCTTAAAACATTTCTGGTTAAATGCTAATATTTAGCCGTGTAAATCTAAGAGCAAAGTCTGGCATATTATATTCAGATTACTTTCTCTACCATTTGTCGTTTATGGTGGGTATTATGACTACACCTTGCGGCCGTGATAACCGTGATCGCCATTTCCCTCGCTGAAGACAGACTGGTATCGACTAAGCAGATGCCGGACCCTCTCCAGTTGTGAAGCGGTCAGATGGTGGCCGCCCTCTTCAGCCGGGGCCCCAGAACTTGCAATGGTGCTGGCTGGTCCGGTCCTTCTCATTGCGATTTCCCTAAATCCGTCCCGGCCTGTGTGCCCTGGTAGATGTCCAATGGGTATAACCTCTTATGCACTTCTTACCGTAAAGGCAAAAATGCCCGGGCAACGTAATACGTTCAAGGGTGTTTTTCGGTCCAATACAAACTTCTTGACCGTTTCCTCTCCAGGTGCTCCTTCACCACCATCTCGCTTCTCGCGGGCACAGCTGCATCATTCATAAGGATAATTCTGCAGATCCCTGGATGTTACTTTGGGCTCCGGAGCAACATCTCATCTCGGCCGAGTAGCAAGATCTTTCGGCCGACGTCAAGCGTTGTTCATAGCTCCTGAGGGCATCCAATCCCATTATCACATCCTCGCTCCAGCAGTGCTTCCTTCTCAAGTAAGATGTCGCCCGACGCCTGTCTCTAGCTGTTAAGGCCGACTGGGCGTTCGTGTCGCCAAGTCTTTTACCACGTCAAGTCTGATTGCAGTCATGGTTAAGCCTGTGTTTACTAGTATCCGGCACAGCTTCCCTTGTACAAAGTCGTCTGCGATGAGACGTTCGTCCACTCTTCTGCCGAAAGCATGTGGCGGCTCTCGAGAGGGCGGTGAAGACGGCTCCAACGTGACCCTCGCCACACCGGTCCTTACTTGATTTCCGCCTAATAGTCGTTTTGATGTGGACAGTCCTGCATTAGGAGACCCGGCTCAAAGACCTCCCAGATCTCTCGGAACATCGCCGACGTCAGAATCGCTTACAGTACTTCTGCCTCCCGTCCCTGGAAACTTTGCATAATAATTGCGGCTTCCTCTTCAGCTGGCAATCAGCTGTGGGTGGCGACGACGGCAAACTGTCGGCGGAAGAATTCGAAGGTGGATATTTCGTCGAACTTGGTTGGCTTGACGCATGCAGATGTTGTATCGCGTCCAGTCGTATCGATCTTCAAAGTCTTTCAGCCTTCCATCTATCATATTATCCATAATCGATTTCAGTTCTTTTACACTTCCAGCTACTCCTCCATCCAGGGCATTAAATCGTTTCCCGAGTTTTTCCGTGCTTTAACAGGTTCTTCAACGTGCTACAGAGCGTAAACGGGTTGGTCAAGTAATTCATTCTTCCATCGGATTTTTCCACGTCCTTTTTCACGCCGGGCAGCTTTTCGTCGATTTTGTTCGGAATCATTTTCTTTCTTTTCTTCTTCTTTAGGTTCTCCATTCCCCATGTGGCGGGAAAATGTTGGGTGCCATTTGTGGCGGGAAAATGTGCTATGTGGGTTGTTACCTTCTCAAACCACGTGGCTGGAATGCTGTCTCTGCTCACGGCTGCTCATTACTGGATCCTTGGCTGATTCAGTCGGTTGCTGAGTCTTCAATCCTAACTTCTAATTCACTTACTTCTCAGGGTTCTAATTGTGGGTGAGGCAATGTTGACGGCTTAGCTGGTTCCTTTACAATACTTGATTTCTAAGTTCCCCTAAATCCTATAAATACTTTGAATAAACCTTGATGATTACTTGGTTACAGGAGCCTAAACTAAACTACTATCGCCTGCCCAACACATCGCAGCGTCACCTAGCACACGCACTTTACCGCACTGTCAGTTGCTTGAAGATTTGTTTCAGAAGAAGAACGCCCCAGTCCAGTCCAGTGTAATTGGCAGGCTGAGAGCAGCCCGAGGTGTGCTAGACGTGTCCCTGTTCTCGGAGAGAACTTAACCACGTTCTGACGGGATTGTGGGTTTTGCAGGATGGCGGGTGCGTTTTGGGGTTGTGGAGTGACAGGAGGAGGCAAATATTGCTCCTCGACGGTTGCCTTGATGGTGCAACGGCCCTTGTGCACCGCTGGTGTGTTTTTATCAAAATGTTTCTTTTGAGGTTTTAATTTTGAATCCAAGCAACTCTTGAAGGATTATAAGGAGCTTAGCCGTAGCAGCTGTTGGTAAGAACGCCCCTTTTTTTTTTTTTTTTTTTTTTTTTCGAGTGGAGTGGAAAAACCCAATCTACAGGCGACAGAGGGGATAGCTCTGCCAAGTGTGGGGGTCGCCCTAAACTGGCAATACCCACTAAAAAACCACTCCACCGGAGAGAATTCGGGTGTAGGAATGCTGCAGTACCGCTTGTTGCACCTGCGGATTCAAGGAGCGGGTGTTATGGCTAGCCAAAGGCCATAGCCAGGAGAGAGTGAGGGCCAGGACGCAAACATGGCCGGAGCCCTGATTGCGCCCTTGGAAGATTTGTGGTGAGGAATGAGTACATATTGTGTGTGCATATATCTGCAGCCCTGTAACAAAAGGACGTAGTCAGTATAGCATTTTCTGCCCTGTCGGGAAAAGTCGTTGGTACATTTCGTATGTCTGCAGCCCTGTAACATAAGGACATAGTCATTTAGATATTCCAATTTGGTATAAATTCTAAGCTAGTTATATTTTTACAACTACTGCTGCCCTGTCTGGCGAAGTCATTGGTTATTAGTTGTGTTTAACCCTCTAACTAGAGAGGGCGTTGTCATTTAGAAGAGACATCATTGGTTTCTCATGGACTTAGTGGTCACCCATCCAAGTGTTGGCCATGCCCAATGCTGCTTTACCTGTAATAAAACACTTATTCTTAATACTTACATTCTATCTTATCTAAATACCAGAGAATGTCCGTTAGTGGTCTGCCAGGTCGTTGTAGAGTGGGGGTCCCTCAAACCCCCGGATCCGCCTTGACTCAGAAAGTAAGGACTTCAAGGGCCACCAAACTAATGTCGTAGACACATTCATGGGTAATTTTATTATGGAATTCTTACTAGCGATTCTAGATATTCTTGTATATTTAAATCGGGTTCCCCCAGGCCGAGTGTTCTGTCAAATAGCGAGAGCGGTCTCTTGTGTTTGTTATTTTCTGCTTCATAGGTGCCTAGTTCTTGTATTAGTTCATTGTTGTTTCTTGCTTTACGCTTATACAGGTTGTAACTTTGGCTTTTTATGAACTGCTCAATTGAATGCAGTTTTAGCTCCTCATGAAGGAGATAAGCCGGCGCTACTGGGGGTTGTTTGGCAATTATTCTAATTATTCTATTCTGGAGTGTTTGTAATTTACGTATGTGCGTTTTTGCAGCGTAGCCCCATACAGGGGATGCGTACGTAATGATCGTTCTTATTAGCGTTTTATATAGGGTAATTCCCATGTTTAATTTTAATTGACTGTTGAGATTGATGATGGGATATAGTCTGTTTAGTTGACCATTAGCCTTGGCTCTGACCTTAGCTATATGCCTACTCCAGGTTAGGCCTTGGTCCATGACAAGACCTAAGTAGGTCACTTGGTCTTTCCACTCGATAGTTTCGCCTTGGTAGTTAAGTGGTTGTAGCAAGTTTCTGCCTTTACGGTGCTGTATTCTTTTAGTGAAGACTATAGCCTGTGTCTTCCTCGCATTTACTTTAATTCTCCACTTCTTGAACCATGGTTCAAGTGAGTATAAAGCATTTTGTAGGCGTAAGTGTATTATTCGTGGCTGAGTGGATTGTGTGGTTATAGCAGTGTCATCTGCGTATATGAACTTGTTGGTTCTTACCAATTCTGGCATGTCGTTTATGTATAAATTGAACAATGTTGGTCCCACTATACTTCCTTGTGGAACTCCTGCTCGGATTTGTTTGGAGCTTGAGACTGCGTCCTCTACTGAGGTGTGAAATCGCCGTTCATAGAGGTAGTCCCTAATTAGGGCTATAGCAGTGTCAGGAAATTCGTAGACTTTCAGTTTTCTGAGTAGCCCTGCATGCCATACTTTATCGAAGGCACGTTCAATATCTAAATAGAGGGCACCTGTCGATTTGTTTGTGTTGAACCCTTTGGTGATTTGCTCCGTCATTCTTAACAGTTGTAGTGTAGTAGAATGGTGAGCTCGAAATCCGAACTGTTCGGGTATAAGTATATTTTGTTTGTGCAGGTGTGAATTTATTCGCTTCAGTATCACTTTCTCTAATACCTTGCTCGTCGTATTTAATAGGCTGATCGGCCTGTAGTTGATTGGTAGTGCTAGATTTTTGTTTACTTTTGGGAAAAGTAGGATTTTTGCCTCTTTCCATGCAGGTGGAAACCTGCCATGTTGGAGCGTGTAGTTGAATATTTTGGCAAGCAATGTTACTGCCCTTTTGGGTAAATTCTTTAGTACCACATTTGGTATTTTGTCTGGGCCTGGTGCTTTTCTTGCTGGCAGGTGTTTTATAATCCAGCTTATTTCTCCCGCATTTGTTTTTCGCAATTTGTTGTGTGTTCTTCTCTGACCTAAGATTTGGGCTTCATCTTCGACTTCTTGAATGAAATCGTCTTGCCCGTTCGTGGGATTGGGGGAGAATACCTCCTCTAAAGTGACCGCAAACGCTTCGGCCTTAGCCTGGGGGGTCTCTGCTATGGTGTTATTAATTTGAAGTGGCGGTATATTTGTGCGTGTGCGCGTTAAGCATTTCGCAATCCGCCATACTGTGTTTTGTTGGGGGTTGAGATTTTCGAGTGTATCGTTCCATTGATTTCTAATGTAATTCCTGGCCTTGTTAATTGCTAGTTCGCGCGCATGATGATATTCTGTTCGATGTATTAGATTTCTAGTTCTCTGCCATTTACGCCTGGCTTTATTTTGAGCTTTTTGCAGCTCTTTTACATCTTGGGGATATCTGGCATTAATCGTGAATTGTCTTTTTAAGGGTACGCATGTATTAATAGTTGTGTTTATGGCCAGTTCTAGTTTTTGGATCGCTTCGTCCTGTTCTTCGTTCGTGTTAATTTGGAGTTCTGGTAGGCAGAGATCTACCGTAACCTTGAACTCTTCCCAGTCCACCTTATTGTAGTTGTATCTTAAGGGTTCTGGTTTTGGCCTGAAGGGAGCATTGACTGTCAAGAGTACCGGTAGATGGTCTGATGTCAGCTCCTGCAATACGTTTACATCCAGGTCAAAGGGGATGTTATTTAATAGGGCAATGTCCAGAATGTCTGGTGTATGATTGGGCATATGTGGTACGAATGTTGGCTCGTCTGGGCCTGTGATTAGATAATTTGTGTTATTTATGTGGTTAAGTAGCTTAGTTCCTTGTGCATTAGTATTTGTGCAGTTCCAAATTTGGTGTTTACAATTGTAATCTCCTGCTGCAATTACTCTATGCCCTAGTTGCATGATTTTGTCAATGTCATCTGTGTCTACCTCCCCTGGGGGATTGTATACTGACACTATGACAATTTCAGTGTTTCGAATAAAAATTTTTATTGCTGTTGCTTCAGCGTGAGTCAATATTGGGGAATTAATCTGGTTGTGTTCTACGCTTGTGTGAATGGCTACCGCAGTCCCCCCTCCCCTGCGGTCTCTATCATTTCTGTATACACGGTATCCGGGGATGTTCAGACGGTCTTTGTGATTTATATGGGTTTCCGTTAATAATGCAATGTGAATTGAGTGTGTTTGTAATATATCCGTTAAATCCTTAACCTTTTTGCGTATGCCGTTGCAATTCCATGTGATTATTCTCAATGTGTCTAAATTAGCCATGAACGTGTTTATCGAGCAACTCTACCAGGTGTAACAGGACGTGGGTAAGGTTTAGTGCTGTGATGCTATTCGCCATACCTCTAACCGCAGAGCTCTGCCTTACCAGTAGTGTTTGTGTTATGTGCATTGATGTTTTATTTACTGGCACGCCCAATGTGCTTATGAGTTGTGCCGATACCACGCTGAAGGCTTCAGCTTCCTCTACTGGATTTACCGATTTGGTGAGCGACTTTGCTGCTGGGGGAGGCCCAGCAGCCTGTTTTGAGGGACCTGCTTTCTGTTTTTGTGGTTGTTTACGAGGGGGTCGCTCTTCCCTAATTGGTTCCACCTCAGCGCGTGGCTGAGGTTTCCCAACTGCAGAGTGGTTCTCTATGGGGGCTGCGCGTTTTCGGCCTTTACTATTCCTGGTGAACCACTCTGAGCTTGTATTTGGAGCAGCCTCGGGGGGAGCTGGCGTTCTTCCTACCTTTGAGGGTCTAGGAGGCTGCTCTCGCGTGGATTTTCCACATGCTGCGTTATATGTGGAGCAACCGCGCCAAGTTGCTCCATGGCCCTTAGCGCCACATAGAACGCATGTACGTTCCATAGGTGGAACTGTGCATGTACCTGAGTAGTGGGGTCCTGTACACTTAGCGCAAATGGGGGTTGGGGATCTACATTCTAGCTTCACGTGCCAGAGCTGCTGGCATCGTGAGCATTGTTTGGGCTCTGCGATCGACCTATAAGCTTCTACCCTGACTCTAAGGTATGCCAAATATCTGAGGTCCAGAATTTTCCTGTTCTCTAGTGTATCCTGCAATTCTATCAAGAACATGGGCAGGGGGGTCCTATCTCTGTTGCGCCTTCGCATCTGTACGGCCCTAATGGCCTTGAAACCGCACATAGCCAGGTCTTCTATTACCTCTTCCCCGGTGAGCTCGGCGTACAGCCCCTTAATCACAAAACGTGCAGTCCTTTCTTCTGGGTGTGCTATTAGATAATGCTGTACGCCGTTGTCTTTCAGATATTTCACCATCAATTGGTAATCACTGAGACAGAACGACTTTATGGCAAAGTCACCGGAGAGACGCGTCTGTTCAGCAAGAAGTTTGTGATTTAGTGGGAGTTTGTTAAGTTGTTTCATTAGTTGGTGGAATTTGGACGCCTGGTTTCTGCTAATAAATATTGGCGCCAAGTTAGACCTCTCTACCTGCATAGCGGAGGGTGGTGTCGTGTGTGCTGAGGTTGAGGGGGGTGATGGGTTGGGTCCGGCTGGGGAGGGAGTCACAGGAGAGGTTTCTTTAGGTTTGTCGTGGGGTGTTGGGCTAGAAGGAGTGATGGTGTCAGGTTCAGAGGTTGGAGGGGGTGCGTTAGGAGGTAAGGTTTTTGGGTTCGAAGCGGTTTTTGGAGAAGAAGAAGGAGTAGTGGTTTTAGGCTTAGAAGCCGGTGGAGAAGCACGGGGAGGAGCAGAGGATTTGGACTTGGTCCTAGTCGTCATGGTGGGAGATAGAGGTTTGGTGGTCGAAGTAGTCCTACCTGTCTTTGCCATAGCTAGAAGAAAATAGCAAATATTAATAGGCTTTAAGGTGATGAAGAGAGAAGTTTAAAGATTATAAAGAGGAAAGTATACAGTAGAAGAGAAAGAACAGTTAGCGAGCGCTAAAAAGCACGGGGAAATAGAGGGTTGGACCTCGGAGAGGCGCTTAAGCTAGTCTTGCGACTGCTTGCTGTAACCTTATTCCCCTACCCGTCTAAGCTGCGGTAGTGCACTGCTCTGAGAGCTCTAGGCTTTGGTTGCTAGAACCGCGGCAATGCCGAGCCGAAGGCTTTGGTTAAAAACCACGGCAATGCCGAGCCGTTCCAGCGGTGGCTACTTCTTTGTAGCGGACTTCTTCTTCAACTGGAGCTTCCCTGGTAGTTGTCGCCTCGTTGAGATCTCGAAGCGGACTCCCCCTGAACGCCCCGGGGTAGCACGCTGAATTTATACCTCTAGGGGGTGACGCTAGACTTTGGCACCTCGAGAGTCAGGTGCCACCTAATTGGTTGTCAGGTCGTTGCTAGGTGCTTGGTATGACAAACTTCTGGTTCAAACATCGTCAAAGTTACTACATTTCACAAATTCCAGGAACACCTGATCTGCTTGTTTACCTGGAAATCCAGCTAAGCCAGATGGATGCAAATTACCTTTCTGTAAAAGCTGTCCAAACTTGCACCGTTAAGCGGTTTCAAGCCGATGCTTTCTACATGCTTTAACATATTGCCTTTAAACAAGTAATATTGACATTATATACATTTCCTTATGTTGCTAGTTAATATTGATCCCCTATGTACATCATATACCCTTAAAAATGCTCTGCAGACATGCTGTCAAAATTTTTGTAACATAACTTTTTATAACGTGGCTGTAAGTCCCCCAAAAGAATACAAAAAATGAAAAATAAATAAAAACAAACATGTGAATAAATATTATATACACTGGATGAAATACATAAACTGTAATGAAACATGTAATTTCTACTTGCGGTGTGCCCAAAAGTTTGTAAAGTGCATGGTTTTTGCACAATTGTATTACACTTTCTTCCTTGCTATGCAACTACTTGACGACACAGTTTGTTTGCACCTTCATTCTTCGTTTCCGGAGGTGGTAACACTGTTGTCTGCCGTCTCCATACTACCGGAAACAGGTTTCATTGGTGCTTTGATGTGCACTGCACTTATAGACATTTGCCTTAATTTCTTAGGCCACTTTTGCACACCAATATTCTTAAATCTAATTACAATCTTGTAGTACAAAATATAATAACATTTATGTAACATGGTTTTAAATGCTGTTTGCTGAGCTGTCATTGGTAACCTGCCCTCTTGGACCTTTACAATACATACAGTTTCCCCCAAAAATACAACAAATTTAATATAAACCCTGAGCTACACGAACTGGCATACTGAATGTTTTTCTTAAATTACAATGAATTTTCTTCCATTTTCAAAATATACACTTATAAATAATACACATGGACATTTCAAAATAAATTATAAACAGAAAGAGTTGCAGGACATGAATTACTGCAAATTTTCAATTTGCTGGAGCAATTTGTTCCGATTTGAACGGTTTTAACAATTGTTTGTGATAGGTACCCCAATTTTTGTTATCATCAATTCCCTTTAATTCAAAAGTATGCGCACCAAATTTGGCTGTGATTTATGACGGCTCTTTGTATAAAAGATACATTCTGTGTTACTGCTTGCTCCAGGATGAAGACTGCTTTTTATTTCTGAATAAAACTTGACCTCCAATCTTCGGTAACCATTTTGCTTTGTGACGTTTCGCCTTTTTCTTCCTTTGCTCCGCTTTCTTCCTTAAAGTATCTTTACTGAACGGAACTTGAATGTTTTCTTTTTCCATTGTTAGACATCTCGTTTCAAAATTTTATATTGCCTCCCAGGCACACAAGCAATCCGCCCCAATAATTACCTCTTGCTGCAGGCCGGGAACGATTAAAAATATTTCATTAAAAATGTTCTCTCCTATTTTGACATTGAACATAGCCTGATGTTATACCCTTTCTTTGCTTTTAGAAATTGCTATCGTGCAATACATATTCTTAATTGGCAGTGACATAATTTTGATCTTTTTAGCTACTAATTGTTGGAAAAAGTTCTCTGAGCAGACAAATATTGGCTCCTGAATCTAATAATACTGCAGTTTCTAAGTCCATTATTTTAACCTTGATCCTGGGCGATTCATCGCTTCCTGCGTTTTCCGATTTCTTCATTGCAATGTTGAGGGTCGTTGTATTGTTGCTTCCCTGTACTAGAGATATGGACCCAAATGACGACGATTCATTGTCTGATGTGCCTGAGATATTTATCTGGCCCCCGAAAACACCTGCGCACCGTTTTCCGGTGGCTGACAGTTGCTCGTGCCCTGGTGTCCATAGTGTCTGATGTGATTTTGGCTATTGTTGATGTTTTCCACCGTTCTGGAATGAATCGGGCTGTCCCTTCCTGAGCCATTGGAATGTCTTCTGTTCCGCCCTCTGTTACCTTCGTGCCTGTTCTGTCCCGACGCGTGCCTTGATCTATTGTTGCCATTCCAATTGTTGTTTTGACTCTTGTGGCCTATTACCTGGATCGCGGTCTGCCATTATGATAGGGTTGCTGCCTCCTGTCGTTCCTAGGCCCCTGAAATCGGTTTCTCCCCCTGGGTGATGTGGGTGGCCGATCATTGTTGAACCTAGGTGGGCGTGTCCCGGTCCTCATAAAATGTGGTGATTGTCGGCCATCTTGTGTATAGTTTTGCCTCTGTGGTGTTTGCCACGTGCTTGTGCTGGGCCGTGGGTCAAACGATATAACCAGTTCCAACATTTTTACGATGGTTTGCGGTTGCGCAACAATGAGACCGTTTCTTATTTGCGGTTCAAAATGGTTAATTAGCAATGCAATAACCTACGTGTCAGACATAGGCGGCTCTATTTGTTTGTTCTTCTGTGCCAATCTCAAAACTTAGTCAATTAAGCTCCCGTGAATTTGTGGATTGTATCTCCCATTGTTAAGTTGAAGTCTTACTTTGTTCACTTCTGTTGGTTTCCAGTAACGAAGGAGAAAAGCTTGCCTAAATTCCGCGTAGGACAAAGAATCTCCCAACGTTAACCTCAGCCAATTTAGCGCTCCTCCCTTAAGACATTTTCTAACAACAATGAGTTTAATTTCTTCAGGAGTGGATTTTAACCTAAAATATTGCTCCAACTCACTTATAAACTCTTTCGCGTGATCCCTCTTAACCTCATCAAAAACAGGTGGAGACAATTCCGTTAACAAATGTGAATTCCATGAACAATTGTTGTGAGAGCAGGTTGCCAATGGCGGCGTATAACTAGCATGCACATTGAAATCAGATGTATTGTTATATACATTATTGTTGTGGATTTCGTCTGGTAGCAATGGCGTGCTGCCAGGGTCAACCGAAATCATTGTTGCTCCTAGTTCCAAACTTTGCATTGTGTATTTTAGGTCGCATATTTCTCTTTTATGTAAGGCATTCATTCATTAATTGTACAACATTTTTCAGTTCTGTTACTTCCTGATGGGAAGCAGTGACAACATTCTTCACCAACTCTAACTCTCCTTGTACTACTACTAATTCTGAGTCTACTCTTGTCTCTAAGGCTGCTTGATTCTGAGAAAATAGTTCTTCAACCTTTCCTAGTCTAGTCTGCATCCTAGCATCGTTCTCAGTTAACGTTACTATTTGGTTATTAACAAATTCAGAAAGTGTGGCAATATCTGCTCTACTTACTAGCAAATCTTGTTTTACATTGGAAATTTCTGCTTGGATATTGACTTGCCCTAAGCTAATGGACTCTAGTTTTTCTTGCAGACGTCTAAGATTTTGTGACAATTCTTGGCTTAGATTTTGATTACTGCTAACAATTTGTTGAGCTACCTCATCTTTTAAATTTTGCGTACTTTGTACAATTTGCTGAGCTATCTCATCTTTTAAATGTTGATTACAAGCTACCATTTGCTGCAGAGTGGACTGTAGCAACTACATGATGGCGGCAGTGCTAGGTCCCGACTTAGTTACATTTACTTGCACGTGGCCCTCGCTGTGACTTGGTCCTGGCGAATTTTGTGTCATATGCGTAGTTAAATTTATGGTTATTTGCTCGCCCAGAGATGGAGAATCGTCTCCGCTCTGTAAGGTTTGCAACATCTACATTGTCGGCCATATTTACAAGTTTGTTATTCCTGAGTAGCATACAAATTCAAAAATGAGCAATTGAATGAAAAATATTGTTTGGTACTTTACTCAGTGTCGACTATAAGTTCTGGAGCGTCTTGTAGGTAAAGTGCTCCTGATGCTGTGCGTGTGTTGCTCCTGGTTGTTCCTGGTGAAGTTCGGCGTGGTTATGGCGTTGCTTTCCCCAGCAAAACCACGTGGGCGGCTCGTAGATGGACTTTATGCGTCAACAGTGTCCTTCAACGGGAATGTGCTGCTCCTTGGTGCCTTCTTGGATTAAACCACGTTGTGCGCCATTTGTGGCGGGAAAATGTTGGGTGCCATTTGTGGCGTGAAAATGTGCTATGTGGATTGTTACCTTCTCAAACCAGCTAAGCCGTCTGGAATTCTGTCTCTGCTCACGGTAGCTCATTGCTGGATCCTCGGCTGATTCAGTTGGTTGTAGAGTCTTTAATCCTAACTTCTAATTCACTTACTTCTCAGGGTTCTAATTGTGAGTAAGGTAAAATAACGTGACTGGCATTTCCCCTTAATAAAAACGCTTTTAGTAACTTAAAGTGCAACTACTTGAATATTGACGGCTTAGCTGGTTCCCTTACAATACTTTATTTCTAAATTCCCAAAAAACACACAAATACTTTGAATAAACCTTGATAATTACTTGGTTACAGGAGCCTAAACTAAACTACTATCACCTGCCCAACACATAGCAGCGCACCTAGCACACGCACTTTACCGTGCTGTCACTTGCTTGAAGATTTGTTTCAGAAGAAAAACGCCCCCTTTTTTTTTCGAGTGGACGGGAAAAATCCACCTTAAGGACTAACCCGGGCAAGCCCGGAGTGTCGGGGTTTCCCATGTGGGCATACCGATTAAAAAACCCCTCCTCCGGTATTAGAAGGAAGAAAGGAGCGGCGGTACCGCATGATTGCACCCGCGGATTCAAGGTATTATCTTATCTCACTACACGGTGCAGTCAGAGGGGTGAAATGAGGGCCGAGAGACAAACTTGACTGGCTATCCGGTTGGACAGCTCAGCGGTTGTGGACTGTAGTGTGGAGATGGCGGCGGTGGTGGCAGCTTGAAGGTCCTGTAGCTTTTCGTCGAAGCCACTGCACATCTCTTCAAGGGCAGCTAAACGAGCGCCGACGTAGAGGATCTCCGCGTGGAGGTCCTGAATCGCGTCCCGTGTAGCTGCGTCTATCGAGGGTGCAGGTGGTGTCGTGTCCATGATGATGGTCGGTGGTGGTGTAGTTCGGGCGGGTGGTGTTGGTGGTCTGCTCCTGGGGTAGAGAGGGCACTGGGCTTGCCCGGTGAAGTGTCCTGTGCCACGGCGGCGACGGCGAAGATTGTGCCCAGTGCACTCGGCGTTGGTGGTGTTGGTACCACAGTAGTGGCACCGCGGCGACCAGAAGTCGCCCTAATAAGGGCAACCCTGACGCCAAGGCAGCTTCCAAGTCAGCCTGGTCCTGCATCTCCACACGAACAAGCGGCGTTGGCCCTCGGTCGCAGTATATGCGGGTGGCCCTCAAGCAAGAAGGCCACCGCGACTGCACGGCGGTGAGCAGATGCCAGGTGATAAGGTCCCGAGGGACCCCCGTACCACGGCACTGAATCGGGGCGGCGGCGGCATGGAGCTGGGCGGAGGCGTTGGCGGCGATAGCGGCAATTGCGGCTGCAGTTGCGGTGAGATAGCGGTGGTGAAGCAGGGCTTGCCGCGACCGGTGGCAACGGAGGTGCCGCCTCCTCGGTGGCTGCCGGGGAGGAGGCGACGGTTGCTGCCTTAGCAGCGGCGGTTCTGCGGGATATCTTCTTAGCCATCTTCACAGCTCGAAGATCAAGCTCCGAATCCCCCTAACGCCCCGGGGTAGCACGCTGAATTTATACCTCTAGGGGGTGACGCTAGGCTTTGGCGCCTCGAGCGTCAGGTGCCACCTAATTGGTTGTGAGGTCGTTACTAGGTGCTTGGTATGACAAACTTCTGGTTCAAACATCGTCAAAGTTACTACTTTTCACAATTTCCAGTAACATATTGTCTGCTTGTTTACCTGGAAATCCAGCTAAGCCAGATGGATGCAAATTACCTTTCTGTAAAACCTGTCCAAACCTGCACCGTTAAGCGGTTTCAAGCCGATGCTTTCTACATGTTTTAACATATTGCCTTTATACAATTAATACTTAAATTATATACATTTCCTTATGTTGCTAGTTAATATTGATTCCCCATGTACATTATATACCCTTACACCCATTTCATTTCTGTCTTCAATTCCGTCTGCATCTTCTCCATTCCGGATTTAATTTTCTCTTCCATCTTGTCCATGCCGGATGCCATATTTACCTACATCTTCTCCATTGTGCAGTTCACTGTCGATAGCTTGATTATCATCTGCTCCATTCCGAATTCAATTTCGATTGTTAACTTATCTATTCCTGATTTAATTTCTGTGTCAATACTTTCCATTTTTTTTCCGTCCCGGATTCCGTTTCCGTTTTCATTTCATCCATTCTGAGTTGCTTTTTCTTTTTATTTTTTTTTTTTTCTCCATTCTTTCCGTCCCGGATTTCATTTCCGACTTCATTTCCTTGATTTTAGCAAGTAAAATTTGTAACAATCGCAGCTTCGATATCAAAAGAACTTTCCGCCGGCACACATGTCCATTTAAGCAATTGTAACAATGGACACCAACAGTCAGCTATGACTTCCGAAGCCAGCCATTCACATAATGCGGCAATCACGCCGCAGGGCGTAGTTAGAGTTTACAAGTTATTCCTAGGAAGACAATTTATAATTTTTTTTCCATCCGGTTAATTTTAAGTAAAATATACCTTTGTAGAAACAACTGCACAACACATTCCCTATAGATGCAAAGGAATAGTGATCGCCAAATATTTAAGAATTGGCCGTTGTATACAGGCCTTAAAACTTAGTGCAACGCGAGAAACAACTGCATATCGAAAGGGCATTTAAATGAGAGATTAAAGTTTATTACAATTGGAACTGTTAATAACGGATATTTGGGAAATGTCTTATGGTATAAAAAGCTTATTTGGAATATATTGTGTTTTTAGAAGATTACTGTTAACTTTCTCTAGTATGTGTCTACAATGTATATACCTAGTAGACAAGATATTATATTTCACTGAAAAATTCCTTACTGAGATTTTTCCGGAAATATGTTTTGAGGTCCCCTGAATGTATAAAAAATATTTTTATAAAAAGGTCTGAGTGTGTTGTATGTGTGTTTCTGTCTGAGAGCAGCATAGCTCAAAAAGGAAAAATTTGTTAAATACAAAATTTGGTATTTAATATTAGTATCTCTCATGAATGCGACTCAAAGATTTTGAAGAAAGTCCCCGACCCCAAAGTGCTCTTTGCATGAAAACGGTTTGGAAAACTTTTACTATCTGAAATATGGCTCTGACGGTAGTGGCTCTCCGTACGTTAAAGATTGACATAGAAATGTATTTCCTGAATTCCTGCGATAGACCCTCAAGTGCTTTTCATTCTGAAAGATTGTGCATAACTGGTAATCCGTAAGAGATAGACAAAAACTTACTACACAAACAGCGTAGACATTCTCAAAACACTGAACATTGTCATTGTGGAGCAACGATTTTCAAGATATTCCTTGTTATTGGTCTCAATTTTAAAATAATTATATTTTCCTCAAACTGGACGCCGTCCGTATTTCTTTCGTTTTAATCCTAATCATGCAAAGAAGTGAATTTCAGTGACAATCACATTGTGACAGCCTTTAAAACACTTGAATATCGCTTTAGCCTACTGTATTCCCTTAGTTCCCTTCTACTTAAAAGGAACTAAGTAATAAGATCATTCTTAAAAGGTTTATTTTGTTTAGCATAGAATAGAAAATTAATTATCTCTTAGGTAGAGAAAGTCATGTGAATGGAACACATCAGATTTCTTTTATTACTTTTCGTGTATCGCTTAACATTTACCAGTTGTACAAAATTATAAAAAAAAATGTCCTCTATATGAACAATTCATTACAGGTCATTCCCAGAAGTTTCAAGATATATGTTTAATGTATAACGTAAATGTCTTTGATAATATATGGTATTTTATCCAAAATCGTTGGGCCATTTTGTGAGAAAATGAAAGATTTTGAAAACTCTCCAATATAAAAGGAAGTTTTGGGAAGGGTGATTGTCATGAAAATATTTGTGTCTTAACTTTGGAAGATGTAGAACGTAAATACCAACTTTGGTATTTATCCGATTTTCGCTTTTAAATCATGGTATTCAAAGTCGCTTGCATACACGGACCTTTCTGTCTATATATAGTTTTTAAAAAACGTGTTTTTCCAGAGAAATCTCGATATGGAATATTTGAGCCATTACTGTACATTCTCTACCTACAATGTATATAGATGTGAATAAAAAGTGGCCCTTCCCCTATAGAGCCTAGATAGTAATTACATGTTTTTGTCTCCGTAAGGTTTGCACCTCCAGGACTTTGACTCCAACTCTCAATGTGACTGGCCTGAAAAACAGGAAGATAAGCAACCCATATTATACTCGTAAAATGTTATGGCGAGTCGCATACTGTCTCTGTGACAGAGGTTCACTACGATGGATACACAAGAAAAGCCTAAGGCAAACACAACAATATTCGGCGGAGTGAAGAATTATTTGCTTGTGTCGTTAATCTGAACAACAGCTACATTAAATACACGAGAGTTTTCGTCGATGACATGTAAACGAAGGCTTAAGTTATTGCCATTATTGAACAGGAATAACCAAGCCAGTATTAAGAAAACGGCAGGGTAGCATGGAAATACAAGGTTTAATGTTGTAATGTTTAATGGAGGTAAAGTACCTTGCCGATCGGCGACTAGAATTATGCTCTGGGGAAAAAGAGTTTTTATGGGGGGGGGGGTCTGGCGATGGTCTGATGATTCGTGAAATGAAGATGGAGCACCGGTGGAATACGATGGCATCCTATTTTCTGTTACGCTGCACCGAAACAGCATCGCTGATACGACAGGGGGTGAGGAATTAATGCAATTATTAATGGAACGATAGAGGAGCATACAATTCGGGGGCTGAAAGAAACCATTCCAGCATTTCTAGAGCACCTGAGGAAACCCCCGCAATAATCCCTTGGGTCAGAGGGGGCGAAGGTCGGCAATTGAACCTGGGAGGTCCCAAAATGCGCGTTGCACGCGAGGCCCTGTCGTCGCCACCTCGTTCGGTTATACAACATTATATAAAAGTATTTCCGAATGAAGAGGACTTCGCAAGTTATTCCCAAAAATTCAAGGTACACTTTTCACTTGTAAAGTCAAAGTCTGCCATAGGTACATGGCTTTTTAATGTAAATCGTTGAGCCAATTTTAGAGAAAATGAAACATTTCGATAAATGCTTCATGTAAAGGGTAGTTGGGGATAGGCAATATTCCTGAAAATTTTCGTGTCGTATCTTTGGAAGTTACTCAAATTATTTACCAAGTTTACCGAGCGGGATGGCTCAGGCGGTTTCGCCTGTGGCCCACATTCGGGAGGTCGGGGGTTCGCTCCCTGTGGCCGACCTACCTACCTGGCTCATGAGTTTTCTTTCGGGTGTTTGTTGGGTAGTCAGGCGAATGCTGGGTAGGTTTCTTTGATCCCCGAGTTTCCTGTCCCTACAATTCGTTTCCAGTGACATTTTATTTATCCTTTATCCCTCTGGCTTCATTCAGGTTTGAAAGTATTGGCGATGGTGCTCGGTGCGGCGTGGCAGGGAAAAGGACGTTCATGTACGGCTGGTTTCCGGGATGAGAAGGATTGAACATCGCTGTTGGCGGGGGCGTTGGACTCTATGAGGACGGGGGCCCCCTTACCTGTCTGACTGTCAGGATGCTTCAGTCTGGAAAACGTAGGGACCCCTAGCCGTTGCCCCTAGTTCCAGCCGTCCGGTGTATCCTATCATTTCATTCCTACCGCAGATGGCGCCCCATAGTGGGACGTAGGCACAATAACCTTAGGTTCGCTGCCAAGTCGCCTCCGACCGCATCCTAACCTCCTATCCTATCAAGTTTTATATTTATCCGACTTTCCGTTTTTGGCATATGCTATTCACAGAAACACACAGACACAGTATTAGGTTTTTCTGAAAATCCCTTTTTGGTTCAGGGACCTTAAAACATGTTTCCAGTGAAATATCGAAAATTAATTTTTGAGTGGAATACAATACCGTCCCTACTTACATGACATTCTCCACCCTATATCGCTATTCTTACGAAAGCTTGTTTTTCTACTTCATTCTAATCGAGATAAACCGTTTCACAGATACCTACATTGCACATTTCATTATATATACAAAGAGAACAGATATAGTCAAATCTTTAAGAACTGAACTCTGTTAGCCTTGAAATTCACTATTATTTCCGCGCAATTGCGAGAAACAACTCATCACCGAAAGAACAATTAATAGTGGATATGTAGAAAATGACTTATGGTGCAAAGAAAGAAGAAAGTTATTTAAAATAAATTGTTCTAAAGAGATTACTCCTTTTTTAAATGAATTTTTCAAGAGGTCTGCTTTTTGGTATGGTACATTTTTGTCTATCGCCTAACACCAGTTTTACAAGATTATACAAATTTCCTTCCGAATGAACAGTACTCACATACTATTCCAAGCAAATGCTTGACCTGTTTTTATATTCATGTAAATACCATTAATATATAGTAATTTAATAAAAGTTGCTTGGGCCATTTTTGGGACAACATCAAATTTAAAACTCTTGCATGTAAGGCATATTCTTTGGTTGGGAGATTTTATTGAAATGTGTTGGTATGGTGTATTTTGAAGTCATACAAATTAAATACCAAATTCGGTATTTAACCAACTTTGATTTCTGAGTTCTGCTCTTCACAAACATCCACACAGACACAGGAACACAAACACACACGAAAAATCCTTCTGTATTTTAATTCAGGGAGTTTTAGAACGGGTATTTCCACAAAAATGTCAGTTTCAAATTGCTGGGTGGAATGCAATACTTCCTCCACATAGTAAATAAAGTAAAAATTACCTCTCAGTCTGCCAAAAATGGGTTCTAATATTTGGTTGCAAATTTATGGTTAAGGGCACAGACCCTGACACCAGACTTTATACATGGCAAGAAATCAGAATTTAAAGCTTCACATAAGCGCTAGTACTATAGTAATATATTAAATTATTATAAATGGAGAATAAGCTTTCCGTATAACATCAAGATATAACAAATTCCATCTATTGTCATATATACGGAGTCCTTCCTAAATTTTCAGAAAATTAATAATCAATTAACAAGCGGTTATTATCAAATAGACATCACAGATTGAGCTGCAGTTTATATAGGGGACACACATAAAAGCAAAAATACTTGTGTCTTGGCTTACCTAAGTCTGTCATACGCTCAATTTTCAGCCGTTTGATATTATGCCAGGTACTATTAATGAACTTTCCCCGCACCGAGACTACAAGTATCTGCGGGCACCGCACTAAAATAACAAACAAACAGGAGTTCGTTTAGCGAACAGAATATGGCCGTAAATAAAGAAATGAAGTTGAGATTTATTTATGGAAGCTCTTTAACTGATGTGGTTCTCAGCGTCCCATTCTATACTGGATGTGAAAGACCGCTTAACTTTGCTCAGTGGCCTCTCTATCAGGCTTGAGGTTCTTTTATGTGCCGTAAATATACAACACCGGATCCACGGCTTTACTTCCCTTCCGAAGGAAGCCATGCTAAGGATTTTACGCCGGAAAGGCCGCAAATATGTTACACTGTTTTCTAGTGATGGGAAAAATACTGAGTTTTTTTTTTTTTTCTTCTGTAAGTTAACGTCCTTTAGCGTGGTTGGTCATATTAGACGATGAACGTATTATGTTGTTGTTGTTGTTGTTATTATTAGTAGTATTATTATTTTCATTTTTTTGTAACTTCTTTCGTTTGATATTTTTAAATTCCGATACATGCAAGAAATTGAATATTATTGGTAGTTCATTGCATTTTATCAAGAATTTTTTCTCACCAATCTTGGACCAATGAAAGAAAGCCGAGGCACAGGTACTTTTATTTTCGATCTGCTAAACATTCCCAACTCGATATGTAATATCAATGTGACAATGACCCCTTGTAGGTACGCGCAATCTGTGCATTACTAATATTTCGAAAGTGTTATATGTATTTCATATATTTTATAGCGCTGAGCCTTTTATATTCTACACATAACCTTAGGGACTGGACGTTTAGATCCCATTATGTGGTAAATTAATGGTCATGTGTTTCCTACCGATTAAACACAAAATCGTAAAAATCCGTCTTAAATAATCAGAAACCTTTGATATTCTTTCCAATAGAGCAATAAATGTTGCCCGGCCATACACATATGCAGTCGCACTACATCAATATTCATAATTACCAGAAGATTAGGAAATACTTGTTTAAAACATGTTGGTAATATGGAATTTTAAGAAGTTAAAACCTCTAAAGTGTATGTTTTATACAAAACATCAACAAAGTGAATATTTTGTATACTTTCTAACTGTTCAAAATAAACTACTCAACTGATACAATATTGGGAATCGTTTTTAAAAACCCTCATATACCCCATCATGCATGGAGTGATAACGTATTCCCGCAATATTAAGAAATATTGCTATTAAGCTTTCGAGATTCTACTCCTACTTAAGTGCACTGCGAAAGTAAATAATGTAAGTTATGAAATCCATTAGCTATAAAGCTATACACATGAAGTATGTGGGAAAGTGCTGGTCAAGTAAATATTGTAACAAATTGTTTTACTGTCTAAACAATTAGTTGCCAATAAACAATTAAGTTTACTCGACGTAAAGACAGTTTACAGTTTTTGGCGGCACGCCGTCCTTGGCTCGCGCCGCACTGCGCTATAACACTGATCACTCATGACTCAAATCACAGCCCACACTGCACTGAAATCTCCCTGCTTTTATAAGGGGAAAAGGCGTCACAAGTTTCTGGAAATTTCTCGCAGTAGAACACTCGAAAAGCACCGGGACTCACACTTCCTGGCCTTGCTTACCTGGGTCTCTAACTGCGACGTCTCACACTCAAACTCTCGGGGCCGTGTGCCTCAGCAAACGTGAGAGAAAGTCACAGACATGTCACATTATTCTCATGCGCATACACTAATGATATAGAACACTTTTAAACTTTAGAAGATAGGTAAGATATTTATAAACACTTTTAGAGCTAGTCATGGGGGAAAATTACCAAATTGCTCTCTAAAAGTCATTGAATAACTGATTAACTGATTTTTGCATATTTTAATGATTTAATAAAATATTTATCTTTAATTAAATTAAAAACAAGTTTTCTGTCGGTAAAACTGTAAATTATATTGCAAGTTAAGCTTTCTTAAATCTGGGTAGAATTTAACAAGCGGAATTGCGTAGAAATGTATGTTTAGAAAATGACCTCAGAAAATAGGTTTATTGAATCGCAAAATTCGATTCTACTGCAGCCTTACTTAAAATTAACTACCACACGAAAGGGTGCATTTAATGCAAACCAGCTTAAAGTATAACAATCACAATGAAAAGAAATGTTCTATCCATTATCATTTTAATTCATATTCTACAAACTTTCCATATAAAAGCTCATTTCTCTACTTCCCGTTGAAATACATTCGCCAGATATGATTTACCATATCTCATAATAGCGCATATATAAGCAAATTGGTCGCAAAAGAAATTACAATTTGTAAAATCAGGGAATGCAATAAGTATATTATATACTCCCTGTATGGTTTCATGAAAATAAAAGAGCGCGCAATTATTACTTCAATAAGTTACTCAGTTATTACCAAGAATGTAATCTTAATCTATATCTCAACAGTAATTAAAGTAACAATTGGTATAATCCTTCTAAAGTTTCAAAGAGCAGTTTCATAAACTTCAACTTTTAATATCCTGTCAAACTTGGATCTGCCTTCACCCCATGAACTTAAGACTAGCAGTAATGTTTTTAACGGCTACAAACTAAGTCAAGGATTATATAAATACGGAAGAAAGTAGCAATTAAACACATTTGCTAATAAAATAATGAATTTCCGGGTATGCAAACTCAGGCCTGGAAATAGACACCTTCCCTTGCATTTCACGCAAAAACTGCGTTGAGCATTCACAGAGGACTCATCTAAAAGTGATGTTAGTCCTTTAGATGGATTTTCTGAAGACACTCAACACAGATTTGGGCGAAACGTTCGGCACTGTCTATGCAAATAAACGAGAATAATCTATTTGCGCAGTACAAGGAGGGGGGCAAGTGAGGAACCATCAAGCGATTGTCAGGCAGTACCAAACGCATGAAGACAGCACAGTAGACCAGGAATGACACAACAAATACATACGCATTAGTTATTAGTAGACATCAGTTTGTGTTTGCTATAATCTAAAATATGGAAGCATTTATGCGTCCAAATCTTTAAAATATGTTCTATAATTTCGAAAACACACACTAAAATTATTAACTATAGCATGCAGGATTTTCTAGTATGTGATGATATGTCTTAGAAACTATTAGATTCTTTTAATTTAAGCTAAATATTTTCAAGTATCGGCATTTCTTTTTCTTGTATATAAAACTCATTCACAATATGGCGAATAACGCACTCATTGAAGTCATGTACATCGGATTTCTCGATTTTCTGAGCCTTTCTTTAAGAGATATTGGGTAAGACACGCATTCGACTAACTGAATGCGCTTTAATTTAGCGTTGATTTTTTTGACGGCACTAAACCGGTGGCTTCCGCTACTCATTTCTGTATAGCTCGAAATTAATAGGGATACTCGTTGCAGCTTCCCTCGCCTCATCAGGCAAGACTTTTCCCTGCAATTTGCTAAGAGCTAGTAGGCATTACTTAGTCTACATATTTTCATCTCTCTGCTAAGCGTCACGTGGAACGATACTCTCGCTGCCACGATGCTGGGGAGACTGATGCTTACTACTTGCCGGCCGATACAGCAGTCCGATCATGGCACTGCGCATTATGTTTACATTCCTCTTGTCTATTTGCATGTACGCTACATTGTCTACTCCTAGAAAGTGCGTAAAAATTGATTGTATGGCAGATGTGAAAGCCTAACTACCTGAATTAGATAACTGGGTACTTCTTTGGTACTCGTACAAAAGTAATGAGTCCGGAATGGTGTCCACAGAATACTCGGCAAGGCGGACCTAAAAAGGCAAGTGTAGGAAAGTAACTAATCATTGAAATGCTATTACTGCTTCGCTATCTGATTCATCGTGGTCGGCTTCAGTTTCCATTGTATCATACACTTTTATCATTGCTGCCTTCACATTCGTCGTTTTCCATAACTAAATCTGTTACTCGTTCAGGCGCAGGTTTTCCTTTTGATTCACTAACTACGATTTGCATCCGAAAATTATGGAAAATGGCCGGAAGAGCTTTAACCGCGTTTGCAGGCCTCTGGTTTGTAAAACAAGCCATTTTACTAAAACACGGTTTTAATGCAAGAACCCAAGGAAAGAAACCTTTACAGAGCGCAAAACCACCGCTCAGCCGCAACCTGTTGAATACTGTCGCCGGGTCCTTAAACTCTTAAACATATTACAAGGAAATAATGAGTACAGGAAATGATGGACATAAAGTCGTGGTAGAAGATGATTCACTCCAGCACTCCAGATGACGCGGGGAAACCACGAAAATTCCCTTGGTCAGCGTGGGTGGTCACCGAGGATCGAACCTGGGACCTGTTGAATGTGGACAACAGATGTTACCACCTGAGCCACCTCGCTCAGTTACAAGGGTCTTAATTACCATTATAGGCAAGTTACATTCTCCTATTTATGATCGACCATATATAAATGTATATAAAAATTCTCAAATATTCAAACATAAATGTTTTACTTGAATTGCCATAATTAACCTTACTGACTTCTGTGATCTTGTGTGATGGTACAGTTGGTAGACTAGCGAGACGTGTGCATACACCACGTGTTATTTTACCCATAAAAAATGAACTTGATCAAGATGTTGCTTATATGCTAAAAAACTTAAAAGTATACGAACATTGAAAACATATAAGACAAATAGTATTTAATGACATATATACACAACTAATATAAATTATTGTAAGTAGTTAAGATAGAGGGATCCTGGCACAGCGGAAGGTGAGCATACATGGGAAATATAGGGAATCCAAGGAACTCATACTAAGATGAGGGGGAACCTAACCCATTCTCAGAGTATTAGTGGTACTTTTCAGTCCTTTGGGTTCCCTTTCAAGGTCGTTTGCTTTGTTTATCAGTCATTTTTATGGTTTTTCTCAGAATTTTAACATGTTTTGACGACTATATGTATTGCGAACGATGATTGAGAACCTTTTCTTTTTATTATTTTGCAGTGTTTGCTCTGCTATTTGAATGCTTATATATCATTTATAACACTTCTTGTGGGTCTTTCGGGTGCTAAGACACATGCTTCGAATGCTTTTAATGGTATTTCATGCCATTTGAGGGTGTTTAGGCCTATAGATCAGCTAGTTTCAGGGTACTTATCAGACATTGTAGCTATTTACACCTGATTTCACGCGATTTTGTGAGTATTTAGGACCCTGAAGCTAATATTTTAGGCTTTTTGCCCATATTTTACATTATTCTCCAGTGTTTACTATTGATTTTTCTCGCTTTTATAAGTATTTTAATATGTTTTAGTGTTATTTTTCAGCGATTGTAGTGTTTCCACATACACTTTTCAGGATTTGTAGGATGATTTTAGTCCTAATCTCTGTTGTTTAGTATGCATTTAATGGCATTCCATGTCATTTGGAGGATGTTCTGGACTCTAGAAGAGATAGTTGTGTGGCACTGATCAAGTATGTTAGCTCTTTTTTCCACACCCTTCAACCATTTTGAGGGTATTTGGGATCCTAAAACAGGTATTTTAGACGTTTGTCAATGGGCTTTCGCTCATATCTACATTATTGTACAGTGTTTTCTAATACTTTTTTTTAGCACTTTTACAAGCATTTTTGCTCGATTTGAGACTATTATTTAGTGTTTTCAGTGATTTCACACACATTTTACAGGCTTTTAATGGAGATTTGTAGAGTTATAGTTGTTGTTTTGTATGTTTTTAATGTCAAGACATACCATTTTGGGATGGTGTTTAGGACTGTAGGACGGTGTATTTATGAGTCATTTTAGCTCTTTTCCATACATCTTGAATCGTTTGTTTGGTATAAGGGCTCTAAGATATATATTTTGACCCCTTTCGGGCGAATTACTAGTACTTTTCATTATTTTTCGGTGTTTTTTTTTAAATGTTTTAACGCTTTTATAGACATGTAAACATTTTAAGTCTATTTAGCAGAATTTTTTAGCTTTTTGTACCGCTTTCTGTTTCTCTATAAATCTTTTACGACTTTTAAGGTATTCAGAACTATTTGGTAGTGTTAAACCTTCAGGCTATATGTATTTCAACTCACTTTGAATGCTTTTTAGAATGTGTTTATATGTTTGTGACGGCGACGAAGGTGTACTGTCGACATTTTTGTTCGCTTAGGAATATTTTAAGCGTATTTGAAGCGACATGGCGGCTTGTAGCCCTAAATGCTTAATTTTAATTGATGTAATATTTGTGCTAGTTTATGTGGTTTCTACTACAATTTTATCGTTTTTTGCAGTAATTGATGTCATCGTTTCAGTGTTTCAACATATTCACACCATTTATTGTGTTTTAAAGAATTTTAATATGTTCCAGGATGATCTGTTCGCTTCTACAGACTATCTAGTATTTTATAGTTTTGTCATATTTTTCCATAATTTGCATCTTTTATGATCATTTCTGTATTCTGTTACAGTTTTTTTGCAGTCCTTTAAGATTCACATTATATATCCTTTTTACATACATGTTCAAATGACAACTTGTGAAACTAGGGAATATATTTGTATGGTTTACAGGCTTTCTTAGGTTGTTAATCTAATACAACCTAACTTTTCGTGTCTCCATATTTTAGTATTTGTCTTTTTAAACAAGGTCTCTCTTCCTAGGATGTCACTGGAAGAATGACTTAAGCCTTTGTTGTTGTAGTTTTAACAGTTTAGAAAACATTATGATGCTTCGTGTTTTATTCGTCTTTTTTTTTTCTTACAACCTGTTTTATTTTAATCAAGATGTGTTTTCTTTAGAATAATGATATTGATATTTGTTATTGTTTCTGTTGAAGCATTGGACATATTTTCTGAGTTCTGTCCAGTCTTTTCAGCTTTCTTATTTCACTTTGTTGTTATATAAGTATAATCAGCATTAGAGGCGTCTTTCCTCTTTTATCTGGGCTTGAGACCAGCATTAGAAATTTATTCTAATGGCAGAGTTCCGCCACCTCTCATTCTTCTTCTCCTTCTTCTTTTCTTTTGTATGCCTTTACTATATGCATGGGAGTGTTTGGTGTCTAAGCTTCAATTTTCTGCTACGACGCTACCGATGATGAGCAATGTATGTAGCATTCACTCATACGCTTAGAACTTCTTAATGACCATAAGCATAGGTTGATATCCCATCATCAGCAATCACTCTTTTATCATCATGGGGTGATAGAGCGATTTTGTTGACTTTTATTGACGAAACGTTATGTTGTTGCGACACGATCTAATTCAGATGAGTTCTTATTATTTCGCTGTTTTTAAGACAATCTACATAACTGTCAGATGTGACGCACTGCTTAATAGCGCTTCGTTATATACCTTTAATCTTTTTTATCATTTCTCCATCAATATCGAGAGCATACATCTTAGGCTTCAGTCCGACAAATCGTTGGATGGTTTTCCCGTTAGCTTCATCTTTAAATTTTCCCAACACTTTTTTGTTCTGTGTGGAGTGGCACATATGGCTTGCAGGATAATCAGATGTATTCAAATGTTCAAGAAATTGCAATTTGTCGTGGAATATGTCAGGTGTTGTAACTCGATTATAGAAGGAATCCCATTCCATGTTCACAAGCTTCAGGTTTTCAGCCCCATAATACGGCAATAGCACATCAATTTCGTATGATTACATGAGGGTTTTTGAGGTGTCCATACCAATGTATATTGGCTTGTTGATTATAATCCGTCATGATGCCGTATGAGCAGTAGCTATGTAAGGTCCATATATACTTCTGTCGATGAATGTAGGCTTAGAAATCAGCTTTTCCGGTGTTTTCTCTTTTGTCACAAGACATATATCCAGGCGATTTCCTATATTCTCCATGGTTTTTAAAAACATAGCATTGTTGAAGAGTTTGTACAGGTCTTTTTCAAAGTAATTTCCAGCCTGCTGCCTCAGCGCGTTATTAAACGCTATGTAAGGTTTTAACCAGCACGATTGTTCAAATTGCAGCACAGGATGAATATTTGTTATTCGTAGTCCATGTGAGAGTGCCTGTTTTAACATCATGTAATGTACAACATACTTCTTTCTACTTCCAAGGTGCGCATTTAGTTTCTTTGCAGTTGAATTCTTTAGCTTCAGACACTCAGGCAAGAATGGCAAATCCTTATGAAGATCGTGAAGTTCAGTAGGATAATCCGCATCATTCTTCGAATATTTATATCCAAGAGGATCATCTTCTTTTAATGTTTCTACATTATAGGTGTAAGGAGAAACCCACTGAAATACTACATAAGGCAGTGATGCTGCATAGTTCAACCATATTGGTTATTTACGTCTTCGTATGTAATAAATTGAGTTGGTTTATTAGGATCAAACTCATTCATGTAAGTGTTGTTAGCCTGTGCATACCGGTGAGACACCTGACATAACCCTACCCTTATGCCAGATTCCACCATGAGAAGCTGCTCATAATCCAATAGCAATTGTAGCTCAATCCCAGTGTACCAAAGCATAACATCCTAGTTAAGCCCCGGAGATATAAAATAATGTGCAGGATCAACTTTATGAGTATTCAATGTTTGCTCTCTGAAGGCTTCAAAAACATCTGCGAGTAGCAGAACATATGAGGTTAAGTAGAGAACACTATATTCTCCCAAAGCTCCGATATTAAACTGCTCCCATACATTTTTAGCATGTTCATAGTCTTGGACATTGATTTCCTCTTCTTTTAGTCTATAGTAGAACGCTTCCTTTAGAGACAAACACGTTACATGCAAAACATGCCATGACGTGATGTAATCATAGGGAAGTACTCCTTTGCGCGTTACCAAACCAATCTTCTCTTCTCCAAAGTATTTGCATGTCTCAGGAAACGATGATAGGTTTTTGTTAGTTTATCCAAACTTGAACTGAGGAAACGGTATGTATCCACAAACCGAAGCTTAATATCTCCAACATTCTTCGATAATGAAATGAGGAGCCTAGTATCAAGGTCGGACATAAGCAGCTTTTGTGTAAATTGAGTTATAGGTTTATTCTAGCACAACTTTTCATCGCCTTTTTGAATCCGAAGTTAGATTGTGAAAAAAAAAAAACGGCCAGAAAGTATTTATTTTTGCGTCTGAAATATGAGGTTTGTATCATAAATGGACATTTCCTATAATAGTTTGTTTCAAATGCGGACATTGACTTTACAGCCAATCAGGAAGCTCGAAGGTCATAATTTTCAATATGGCAGCAGATCTGTTGAAGCTGTACCGGTTTGCTCTAAGTTGTAGCTTATTTTCTTTATATTGTGCCTATATTGTAAAAAAGGAAAGTTTACATGGAATTTAATAGATATCTAACTCCTCCTAGCAAAGGTAGAAAATATTTAAGCCATCCTGAAACATGGAAACGTTCTTTAGAAAAGAAAAAGTAAGAATGTGATCCACCTGCTACTTGCAATGTTATGGTAGACATTTAAGTAGACTGCTATGCTTTTGTTAGGGTTGGTAGATACCCATTTGTTTTATATTGTTTATTATATTGTTGGCAAATATTTATAGAGAAACTACGTATGAAAAGAGCTTCAGTAATAGCAGAAACCTTCATATAAAGATGACCTAACCTAAATGTTAATAATTTTACGATGATATGAAGAGATGCTCTTAAGTACATAGTTTAAATGTGCATTCTGTTATTAGAAAGCTAATATTTCAATTTTTTACTTCTCATAGATACTCAGCAAAGGGTTTACCTCAATATCCATCTTGCCATCACCGACGAGTTTTGAAATGCATACTGCTAACAATGAATGACATAAAGGATTTTCCTGCTGCATTTTATTCTGTGCCAGACAAAATGAAACAACATGCTTTCATTTTGAAATGTTGCCATGCAAGTAACCCTAAAAGGTACCGGAAACAAGATTCCTAAAAGGTGAAAAGCACAGCAATTGAATACACTGTTTCAAATGCTGTAGGTGTAAACTTGAAAGTTTGCAGAAATACTTTTCTGACTGTTTTGAATATTACAAAACACATAGTCTTAGGTGTATTTAATCGATTCAAGAAGCATGGTGCATTAGTTCCTATTGAAACCAGAGGACGAGGAAGGACGAGTTATTCAAAAATAAGAAAGAGACAGTATTAAATTTCATTAAAAGCTTTAAACCAGTTGAGTCGCAAAACCAGAGAGCAAACTCTCAGTATTTTCCATCTGAACTAAGTGGTCCATGAACAATAGTAGGGTCCCTGAAGATCAAAAAGTGAAAGAGTGGTACTTCCGTAATGTTTTCAAAATACATTTCAATGTTAGTTTTGCTTCTCCTGAAGCACTTGCTTGGAACGCCTTCAATTGGTACACAATGAAGAGGAGAAAGCAGACCTACTGTTAAGAAAAGCTGTACACAAAAGGTAAGCAAAGTGTTTTTGAACACCTGAAAAAGAAGGATGATAATTGTATTTTGCTATCTTTTGACTGCCAAAAAAATTTAGTGTTTCCAAACTCGGTGACCAATCAGCTTATTATTCAAGACAAATTTACTGTCTCAACTTGACATGAGTAGCAGGATTATCAACTGATAAACTTAAATCTGAAAACATCTCAATCTACACTTGGACTGAAAATGAAGCAAAAGAGTCATCAAATGAGGTAGCTTCAGTTGTGTATAACGAATTGAATAGCAAGAATCTTGATGACGTAACTTCAGTTCGTTTAGAGGTATATGGTTGTAGTGGACAAAATAAGAACGTAAATGTTCTTTTAATGTCTGCAAAATGGCTTAAGGGTTGTGCACCTCCATGCTTAACTAAACTAGAAATTGTATTTCCTGTAACTGGACATTCGTTTTTGCCATCAGACCGAATATTCGGCCTAATAGAGACAAATTTGAAATCAATGAATACTATTACTCATGCAGGTTTTTCCAAATGTGGTACTGTTAAAGTTATCGGGAATGACTGGATGCCTCATGACTAGAAATGAGAGGTTACGCAGTATGCAAAAGCTGCAGCTCAATTACACTTCCCAATAAGCCAGTGCAAAAGAATTGTACTTAGACGCACTTGCAAAAATACTGTTCTTGTTCGAGGAGAAGTAGCTTACAATAATGACACTGGTATAGAACGTCCGATCACAAAAAAAGGAAAGTTCCCAAGGAAATGTCCATTGGAGTTAAATTTAAACAAGCCAAAATTAATGACATTAAACAGTTACTGCGCAAACACTATGGATCTGACTGGAAGAACATTGAATCTCTGAAATGGTACAGGTAGTTTATAGTTGCAAACAATACCTGTGTGCCTACTAATACTGCTGTGTGTGAATGCTTGCATCATGATGTTGTTGCGCTGGAAATTGTGTAAAATGTAACTGTTGCCATGGAAATTTGTTATATAAAGTGTTTAATCATTATTCTCTTATATTGAGTTCAGCTGTGTAGAAAAGTGGGTCATTCAGTAAATAACTTTGTTTCAAAACAGGACATAAACCAAACTGTGTTTCAAACACGGACATTCCATATATAAAAATCAAGTTATTGTTGAATTCTTCGATTTTTTAAAGTAGGAAAGGTGTCATTTATGTTATATATGGCCATATTGTCACCAGCTAAAACTATGGAAGTCTATATTTAAGTGTAAATGTATAATATAGAAAAATACATCTCCTGTAAAATTTTGTTTGTGGCATTTGTCCATCTTTGATACTAAGCTCCTCAAATATACTTTATTTCGGAGCACGGAATCACCTCCATTATTTCACTTGTACAACCTAACTGTTTAAAGATGAAATGAGAATCATATCCGCTTAAGCTGTACATGAAGACAGGAATACATGTCGGTGTTTTGCAGGCTAGATTGCATTCATTATGGAGACTTCCTCGATATTCGCCAGTGAAATGGTCATGATCCCTAACCTTCCAATTTTCTTCAGTGATTTTTTTACACATATAGCATTCAGTAGAAGACTTAAAATCCTCCTGCTATTGTCCCGTTACATTCAAAGGTTTAGCATATTTGTATATACTGCTAATCTTATTTGCAAGAGACAATAGATAATCCACAAATTTCTCAGCAGCACCATATCCTCTGTATACATAAGGGACAATACAAAGACCAGTCTGTAGCTGCTCAACAGATGACGCTGGTTTGACGTAAACAGCGAAACTTATTGGAGAATGCTTCTGATAGGGTGTTGTGTAGGAAGCTTTCGGATTAGACTCGCATGAGTAATACGGACTAAGAATACTCTCAAGATCCGCATAGATGACATACGGGAGTTTCAACATCCTTTCCACATTTTTAAAATGAAGGATAGATGTTTCCTTTGTAGGCATAACAATCCTAGCGATAGCATGCTGCCTGCAGATAGTAGCATATTCCTTCAATTGTTGCACTCCACTACGTCCATATCGGTCATCAATATGAGTGAAGCAGCATTTACAGGTGTGCGCTCTTCCTTTATATTTTGTCTTTTGTTCTCGAATAAACTTCTCAAAATTCTTGATATATACATAGTGGTGCGTACCATTTCCATTACTCAGAAGAAGAAGCTCGCGAGGATCAGATTGTTTTTCCTCTACAACCATCATTGGAAACACTCGTTTCTTTTCATCCAGTCCAAACACATTGATAGATGTATCATTTTTCTTTTCAAATGTTGGGATTTATGACAATGGCTTAGGAAACGTGTAGCACGAGAAGTCATACTTTTCCTCGGGTTTCTTGTATTTGTTGACAGGTTGAGAATTCTTTTCTGTATTGTGCTAGGATAGCATATAAAAAGCACCGCTCATCACTATGGTTCTGAGGGTTCACACACGCTATCTTTGCTTTTATAGATGCCGGTAGAAGAATATAACTGCTTCCACGATGGGTGTTGTACTTGTTAATTCGAAGGCGTACCCCCTTCACAGCAAGTAGAGCCTAATTGCTTACTTTAAGTTGAGATTCCTCCATTTCAGCATCCAGTTGTTTTAATTTGGTCTCCAGCATGGTTTCTAAATCAGTTTCTAGAAACAATGCTCAATTCCTGGTTTTGAAGGTTAGTAGCTTCTCCAACACTATATACAAATCGGCACTCCACTAACAGGTTAATCTTCACAGATTTCTGTATGGAGAGCTCTTTTTGGACAGATTGTATAATCCTCTGCTTAGCTTCCTCTAGATAAGCCTTCATGTCCTTGCTCGAATTACATCGGAGGAAGTAAGATATCAGACGCCCTTCAAACGATGTCTCATACTCTTTAATGTCACACTCATTTTCCATTATAGTCAATAGTTGATGTCGGGTAGGCTCGGTTTTGGTTTTCTTCAGAGGCATGCCTGCTCCGCAATGCTCCTCATGACGAATTCCATTATATCCGCTGCTGAAGGTTGCAGAACAATGTTTACATTTGAAGAGTTGTCCGCCACTCATTTCTTGCCGTCTCTTGTTATAGCTCCTTTGAAAGATTTTGCCGCACTTAATACAACTGTAGACAGAAGTAGAGTTTGTAGATACTCTGCTTAATGTAGCTTTCTGCTTGTCGCCAATTTGATAAATACTTCTAAGTATTGTAAAAATGAGATAACTTTTATTGCCCTAACACGTTCTTCTCGCTATTGGTAGCTAGTTTCAATAAGAGGAGCTAATATACTTCACTCGAAATAAACTGTCGCAATGATGATCAGCTATTTTTTTATTAAAGGGGCGGCCCCACATTCGCCGCCCCCGTTGACGATCATCCTCAAGGGCTACATCGTCTCCCCATGCACATACAGTTAGTATACAAAAACATGCAAGGGCTGGAAAGGGTGCTGTTAGTCTATGGTGCTACAAACGTACATGTGAGTCAGGTTCCGCTAATGCACCCTGGTAAGTAAAAGGTATCATAGAGTGCTGTTATGCAATGTATACGAGCCGGTGAATGGTAAAGCAGGCCAGGGCAACAAACATGATTGAATCCCTGACTGTTGCCGTGGGAAGTAGGAGGGGCCTATAGGGGTCTTATGTATGGGAATATATTGTGTGGTTGGCTGTGTTTCTGGAGGAAAGATAGTGAGGGTTTGGATGGGGTAGATTAAGCCTGGTGTGGCCAGGATCTGGTGGTTGTAAGAAAGTCTACGTCTAGTGTATTGGAGTAACTTAAGTTAATTAATCTAAATCTACAATACTAGAGAAAACCTTGAACGTGTCCATTGCGTTGTATAGTCAGTGGTGGATTCCAATCGTGTCCGAGTGCATGCCGTGTCGAAGGTAATTGGGGGCCCTCCTTCCTTCTGGTCCACTCCGTGGAGGAGAGAATGAGAGGGTATCCATGGTTCTTGTCCAGGGGCGGGCAGGGTTGTCGTAAGGAATCCAGCCTGAATGTCCAAGCTCGTGTACCGGGTACAATGGCGCAGGTCAAGTATGGTCACAGTTGGGGGGGCCCTTATTCCCCCGGGCCGCCCTGTGAGAACACGGACTTTGGAGGACTGGCTGTGAAAAGAGAGAGAGATATTAGTGATTAGTTGAGTGTTCAAGGAGTTGAGGAAGTGAAAAAGGAGGAGAGGGCAGTGTAGGATTAGGCTGAGATGGCGGTTGCGGTGTCAGTCTGGGACCAAGAAGTGCAGGTAGTCTTGTATGTCTTCTGGTGTGATTGTTTCAGACAGGTTCCTATCGAATAGGGAGAGTGGACGTTTGTGCTTGTTTGTGGTGGATACGTGTCTGCCAAGATCGGCGATAAGTGGGTTGTGGCTTTTTGTGGCACGGGCGTACATATCGTGGGAAGGCGTCCTTTAGAATTGTTCTATGGTGTGCACTTTGAGTTCCACGTGAAGCGTACTTGCCGGTGTGATGGCTGGTACTTTTGCGATAAGGCGCAAGACTTTGTTTTGGAACTGTTGTAATTTTTTGGTGTGGCTGGGCGCTGCGTAGCCCCAGGCTGGTGAAGCGTAAGTGAGAATAGGTTGAAGGAGTGTTTTGTAAAGGGTTAAGCCTGAGTAAAGTTTGAACCCGTTGTTGAGATTGATTAGAGGGTAAATGTTTGCTAGTTGGACATTCGCTTTCTGTCGGGCGCGCTGGATGTGTTTATTCCAGGTGAGGCTTTGGTCTAGTACGACACCTAGGTAAGTCACTGTTGGTTTCCAAGTGATGAGATTACCAAATATTTGGAGTGGTTTTAGCGTGCGTGCGTATCTGCGGTGGGTGACTCGTTTTGAGAAAAATATGGCTTCACATTTGGCTGTGTTCACTTTAATGCGCCACTTGGTGAGCCAGTCCTCTAGGGAAGTTGGTGCCATTTGGAGTCGCTTAATCAGGAATCGTGGGGATCCTGACTGAGTCATGATAGTCGTGTCGTCGGCGTAGATGAAATAGTCGGCAGAGAGGGTCTTTGGTATATCGTTGATGTACAAGTTAAAAAGTTGTGG
Source organism: Hymenopus coronatus (assembly GCA_030762935.1). Lineage (NCBI taxonomy): Eukaryota > Metazoa > Arthropoda > Insecta > Mantodea > Hymenopodidae > Hymenopus > Hymenopus coronatus. Next base: position 295,108,620 of record CM060900.1, read on the forward strand.
ACCTAGTATGCTGCATTGCGGGACGCCCGCACGGATTGCTTTTCGGGAGGACAGAGTTTCATTAACTTTGGATTGGAACATCCGGTCTGATAGGTAATTAGCTATAAGTTTGATAATGGAGTCTGGGATGGTGTAGTCCTAGAGTTTCCTCAGGAGTCCCGGGTATCATACGCGATCAAAGGCGCGCTCAATGTCCAGAAGGACAGCTGCCGTCGACCCATTGTTGTTGAAGCCATGAGTAATGTGCTCGGTGGCTCGGACCAGTTGTAGTGTGGTGGAGTGTTGTGCTCTGAAGCCGAATTGCTCTGGAGTCAAGGTGTTGTGTTCGTAAATGAAGGAGTTTAGGCGTTTGGGGATAATTTTTCTAGAAGTTTACTGAGAGTGTTGAATAGACTAATGTGGCGGTAGTTGTTGGGGTTTGACAGGTCTTTATTTCTTTTGGGGGGGGACTGAAGGACAAGGGCATTTTAGTGCAGTTAGGATAATAGCCCTGGTCCAGTATGGCGTTGAAGAGCGAAGTCAGTGTAGTAAGGGCGTTTTGGAGTAGCTGTTTGAGGGCGGGATTTGGAATGCGATCGGGGCCAGGGGCCTTTCTGTTTGGCAGGTGTTTAATGAGCCATTTAATTTCGGAATTGCAAGTGCGGCGCATTTTCAGGTTGGAGGGCCCTTGCAGCCTGATGCCAGTAAGAGCTTCCGTTTCAACTATGAAGCGGGGGGAGCTTGGAATGGTGTTTGGGGTGAGTGCCTCTTGTAGCTGATCAGCAAGAGTCTCGGCCTTTTCAGTATCTGTTGTGGCTATGGAGCCATTGTAATGAACAGGTGGGATTTGAGTTCTGTGTTTGGTTAATTTCTTAGCAATTCGCCAGAGAGAGTCGTGCTCTGGGTTTAGGTCTTCCAGAACATTGTTCCATTGGTCAATTTTACGTCGACAATGCGTCGGTGCAGCTCAGCATTCAGGAGCTGTAGGCGGGCGAACTCTGCGGGGTGCCAAGTACGCCGCCAACGCTTGCGAGCTCTATTGCGCTCAGTCGCAACGGATTTGACGACCGGTGGGAGAGGGCAGTGAGCTGCATTGTATGTTTGAGTCGGCGTGGATACCGTGATGACAAAGCCGATAGTGTTTTATAGGGTTGCTGCAGCCGTGTTAATATCGTCATGTGTGGTGACGTTAATGCCGGGGAGGTGTTCATCTATTGTCTGTCTGAACAAGTCCCAACTTGTTTTGTTTAAGTTGTGCCTTCGAAGAGGTGGTGCTGGGGCGAGTGAGCCTTTCAGATTGAAGACAACTGGGAGGTGGTCAGATGATAATTCGTTGTGTACAGTGGCTGAAATTTGGAAGTGGGCAATATTGCGGACTAACGCAATGTACAAAATGCTGGGTAGGTGTTGGGTGTTGAAGGGGATGGATGTCGGTTCAGTGGGAGCTATTATAATGTGGTCTGAGCTTTGTTCGTGACTGCGGAGTTGGATTCCCGCTTGATTGGAATTTCTGCAGTTCCAGTTGGCATTTAGGTCACTGGCAATTAGAACTGAAGGTTGGGGATTTATTATGGTGTCCAAATCGGTCAGTTCGATGTGTGGGGGTGGATTATAAGCTGCTACAAACAGAATTTTCCGGTTGTCTATGTGTGCGTAAACCCCGATGCTTCTAATCGGGCTAGCGCTGGTATATGTGCTTGATTGTGGAGAATGCTTTGTTCTATAAGTAACCCGCCCCATCGATCTCGGTCTGCCCGATAGGCTTGATAGCCCGGAACAGTGAAGCGATCCCGGGAGGAGAGATGTGTTTCGGTGATTAGAGCTACTTTTATTTGGTGAGTGAGGAGAAAGTCGGAGAGTTCATGTTTACGACGTCTCGGCCCACAGGCATTCTAAGTCATGACTCTGGTGAGTTCAGACGCCATAGAAATGGATGGTGAGATTTAGGAACAGGGTTAGGAAGTCGTAATACTGCTGAAGGACCTCTTGGGTGTCACTAGGATTAATGAGGAGGTGGGTGAGGAGGTTTATTGCCTGATCACTGGTGGCGTTCCAGGACATCCTGGTATGCTATGTTCCGTGGCAGAACCTGGTATTAAGTGGCTGTTGGACAGCAGGAGCATCGCAGCGTGGTGGTTGTCTAGGACGGGGCATCTCAATTGGAGGCTGCCATGGTGAAGGCGGCCGCGTCTCCCTAGGAACTGGTGGCCTAGGTGTTGGTGTCCTTGTTGGTGGCTGCTGAGTTGGCTGGGGCTGGGAATGAGGCTCTCGGTGAGGTTGGGATGTCCTAGTCCTGGGAGCCACCTGTGCTGAGGTTTGGTTTGAACGGCGGTGCGGTTGGCCCTGGGATGTGGCACGCAGTCTGTCGGCGTAGGCCATATAGGCCGGACAGCAACTGTAGCGAGCCCCGTGTCCCGTGCCATTACACAAGGCACAGCGCCTCATGTCCGGATGTGTCCGGCAAGTGGTTGACTCGTGGTGAGCGGTACACTTTGAGCAGGTTAACGTGGGCGCCCTACAGTGGCTGGCATGATGCCCCAGCAGCTGGCACTTCCTGCATTGTAGTGGAATAGGTGGCCGGTAGTAGTCTTCCACTTGCACCCTGAAATGTAGAATAGTTTGCAGGTGGGTTAGGTACCGTTGGTGGTCCTCCTCGGTGAGGAGCTCAGCAAGATATATGGGAAGGGGGGTGCGGTTCCTGTCAAATCGTCGTAGTTGCGTCACACGGCCGACAGAGTAGCCAGAGATTACTCGCTCCTCCTTGACTTCTCTGTCCGCGCCGTCTAAAGGGAGGCGCTTGATTGCTACGCTGTAGGTCCTCTCCTCCGAGGGAGTTGTGACGTGAAACTCTTCCCTCAGTTCATGGAAGAACAGCACCAGCTTTCGATAGACAGCCGCGTTACATATTCGCAGGGCAAAGCTGTGCGTATGCGCCGCTTGTCTCAAAGTGTACTCTTCTGGACGGAGCTGCTGGTCGAACCGCCTCAGTACTGTGCTGAGGGTTGCAGAGTGTCTATGTCTGATGTATATGGGTGGGGGTAGGTTGGCCATCGCCACCACTGTAAATGTCCGACGAGGTGGTGTTTGTCTGTGTCCGACGCTGGTGGGAGGAGAGGTGGTCAGGGCTGAGGAAGGGGAGAGGGAGTTTGGCTGGTGGTTCAGAAGTGGATTGGTAGTGGTGGTCTGTGTCGTCCTTGGAGGAAGTGAGGGTGGAAGAGGGGTTGGAGTGATTGTGGGAGAGGATGGGTTTGTGTGAGGGATCAGGGGAGGGGTTGAGTAGTTGGATGGTGGTGTGGTGTGGTAGGGGGAGGAGCAGGGGTTTGGGAGCAGGGGAGGGGGAGGAGTGGTTCTAGAGAGGGGTGGGGGTGAGTTGGGTTTGGAGCTGGGGTTGAGGGCGGAAGAGGGTAGAGCAGGATTTGGGTTATTGAAGGATGTAGGGGTGGGAGAAGCAGGGAATGATGCAAGTGGGATGGGTGATTGGCTGCTGGAGGTGCGTGGCAATAGGGTGCGAAAAGGCCGGTTGGGTGTGGATCAGAAGGGAGGTGAGGGTGGGCAGGAGGAGGAAGCAGAGGTGGTTGAATGTTTGCGGTGGAGGCAAGGATCAGTTGGTCTCGAGGATCGAAAGGGAGTGGATGGTAAGGATCTAGAGTTGGTGGTGGGTCTAGGTGTCCTGGAAGGGGGGGGAAGGAGATTAGGTGACGGATATAGAGGGGCTGATAGGTCGGGGTATCCTCAACGGGGTGGGTGAGAGAGAGGAGGAAGAGTTTGAGTGGAGTGGTGAGAACAGGGGTCGGGGTCCGGGGAGGTGAAGGAGGTGGGAGAGAGGTGGATGGGTGCAAAGAGAGAGAGAGAATTCGGAAGAGAGGGGATCAGGTGGAAGGGTTTCGATGGAGGTGGAGGGAGAGGAGGGTTGGTGAGGAGAGGAAAAGAATACGGAAGAAGAGAGGGTGGCAGGGGGAGTGGAAGTGTTAGAGGGAAGAAGGCAGAGAACGATGTGATCATCAGAAGATGCCAGTCTGACGGCCGCGACCTCTGCCATGAGGTCTCGGGCAACAACGCCACCCGCGGCCATTAGGCTGGTCGACAAGTGGGTTACCACTCGTCCCAACTTTGTCATATTAAGTTCGGATGAGTGGGGGAAGGCTGGAAGAAGAGAGTAAGGTGCTAATTGAGATCTTATTGCAGGTTTGAGTGTGAGGGGGGCCCTAAAGGGGGGTGGGAGCTTAAATATTAATAGAAAAGAGGAAAAAAGAGAGAGAGAAAAGAGAGAAAAAGAGAGGCTAGTGGGGGCACAACGGTGCGAGTGGCAGAGGACATAGTGCTTCGAATGCCGAACACTTGAAGAAAATGCAACTAAATTAAATAATACTTGAATCAATAAGGGGTTGTGTCTACAATGCTGCTCTGGGGCAATATAAGAAATTGGAAACCTTAACCCTTATTGTGTATTTTCATTTAAGCTATATAACACTCTTAGTTTAGAAGTTATAAAAACGGACTATCTTTTTTTATTTGTGTCTATATTCAAGAACGGAGGGAGTGACTTCTGCTTCTGCTTTATTCGCTCTCTTTACCCCCATTCCTCTATGAGTTATTCACCTTGGAATTAAAATCCATTAGTTTTGGGGCTCGAAGCGGGTCCTCTAGACTAAGAAGTACTTAGAATCTTATATGCTTTATAACTTCTAAACAAAGAGTGTTAATTAAGCTTAAATAAATATACACAATAAGGGTTAATATTGGGAATACTAAAAGTTAAAAGTTATAAAAAAACACGGATTCGATTCCTGTCCTTTCATGACAGGACTTTTTAGGATTTCATGTCCACTGCTACTTTTAAAGCGGAATAACCCCTGGAACGCGTATATAAATTTATTAATATGCAGAATTAACTATATAAAACAACCTAAACCTTGAGGTTTAGGCTTTGAATGCCAAAAACTTGAAGAAAGTGCAACTAAATTAAATAATAATTGAATCAATAGGGTGGTGTGTCTACAATGCAGCTCTGGGGCAATATAAGAAGTTATAAACCTAACATTCAAAAAACATTCGATTCACATATAGTTTAACTTCTTAAAACATCTTAAATATGGGTACCTGTACTAGTGCGGGGAGTGAATACAGTTGCTCTGGCTACTATCCTTCTGTCGTGGCTAGCTGATGGCGTGGAAGGAGAGCATGTCTGAACATGATGATTCGAGATTAGACATACTGAAAACTGGTTTCAGGGGTTAAGCTAAGTAGCGCATATGAGGATGGGAACAACATGCCTGGTGGGTTAAAACAGGAAACCGATTTTAGGGGGGAGGCAATTGCACTAACGTGTCGGACGGCTTTGATGGAGAATAACAATGGGAAATGAATGTTGAACTTACAACTGTACATGATTAATCCTCGATTATATGATAATTCATGGGTTGGTGCAGCTAAAAGTATATAAAATCTATTAACTATAAAATCTATTAAAACATGAAAAAAAACATGTATCCGATATATAATTTAATTTCTTAAAGCTTCTAAAATATGAGTTATAGCTCGCGCAGTAAACGCCGAAAAACCAGGGAAATGGCATTGTTTAAGTCACGCGACCTCCTACCAGGTCCGTGCCGTTGGTATAACTATGAGGGGCTGGCTATACCAGATCTTGGGTGTGTGGTGGGGAGACATTTTCACTTTTCGTCGTCTCCGCAGATCATCATCATGACCAAGAAGAAACGCCGAAACCAAACCGCCTCATACACCGCCGAAGCCACAGCCGAGTGCCAACCGGCCTTCTCGGCTGAGAGCAGTGCCACTCTTCCGCCTCCAGTCGCCGCAGCCACAGCCGAGCACCAACCGGCCTTCTCGGCTGAGAGCAGTGCCACCCTTCCGCCTCCAGCCGCCGCAGAATGCCGGCAGATGCAGCCGCACCTGCCGGCCAGCCAATCATCCACCGCCGAAGAAGTCCGGCAAATGCCGGCTTCTACACCCAACACCACTTCAGGACCAGAGCTTCCAGCCAACACCGTCGCACCTTCCAAAGCAGCACCGACGCCTCCACAGCATCTGCCGCCACCGTCGCTTCTCATCGAGAGATACAGTGCAGTGATTAGGGGCGTCCCGCGTGACCTATCCAGTAGGCTCATCACCGCCGCAGCACGCCAGAGATGGCCCTCAATAATGAGGGCCTCAAGGATTATGTCCGCCAGAGGGATAACCCCTTTGGTACGGATTGTATTCGCCGTGGCCGGGGAACTCAATGCTGCCTTGCGCGAGGGCCTGCCCATGTTTGGGCGGCACCTAAACATCGAGGCTAGCCGGGAACCCCGACCGACACCATGCCGCCGCTGCTGCGCATTCGGCCACACCGCCGACACCTGCGCCGTGCCCCCACGGTGCCACTACTGTGGGGCGCCCAGATTGACAGCTGAATGCGCAGCTCATGATCTAAGATCTCGACGCCGGTACTGCGCCACCTGTGATGGCCCTGGTGATTTCACAGGACAGGCGCAGTGCCCCTATTACCCACGCAGTCGCCGCCACCTGACACCAGCCTCCGCCGCCACACCCTTAGACGAAAGGAAGAGGACCTCAACAACCACCACCTCGACGCAAGGCCCACTCTACCCTAGCAGACGCCGACGACCACACACAATCCCAGTCAACGCCGCACCACCTCCAGCAGGCACTACAAGTCCAGCCATCACCAAAACTCCACCGCAATCAGCAACAGCAGCGCCATCTGACAGGTCCATAAAGGATGCCGTGCAGGACCTTCATTCCGAGGTCCTGCACATCAGCTCCCGACTGGCCCTACTGGAGGAGGCGCTGACTGCCATCACCGCTGCCATAGCCGAGACACAGACCACAACACCACGCAGACTACACGACATTGAGGCCGGAATCCAGGACCTACAGCAGATGACCACCACAACAGCAAATTCACTAAGGACCTTCACCACCAACGCAGCAGCCTCTCAAAAAACCCTGGAGGAAGGCCTCTCTAGACTGACCACCACGCTAAACTCTAAACTTCTGACCGACACACCTGACACCAAAGACAGCACACAGACCCACAAACAGACTACAGAATTCAACATCCAGACTGCACTGACTTTTTCCCCCTTCATTACTCCAACACTTACAGAACTTCTCACACCACTTGAACACAGGACTCCACCACAAAACGACGACCTGGACCAACCAGACCAAAATTTCCCTCCCTTAAGCCACACACACAAAGACAAGCCATTAAGATCAAAAAAGAAAAATAGTAACAAATAAAGATAACACCCACAACTCCCATCAGACCTTCCTTAACTCCCGGGTGGCAGCCAAGGCCTCGGTCATGACTGTCACCCGGAACAACCGATACCTTCTGCTGAGCCGCCAATTCGGCCAGCAGCAACCGCCGCACTAACGAGGGTGCTCAGCGGAACCTCCCTATCCCGACTTATCTCCTTCGAACCCGATACTTCCTTCCAAATCCCGCACTTCACCTAATGGCGAGATAAGCCATTCTTTCTACCTTCCAACTCTCTCTCTGTCTCCCCTTTCAAAAAAAAAAAAAAATACCAGATCTTCATTGCGACAGTTTATTTCGTGTCAAGTATATTAGCTTCTCTTAGTGAAACTAGCTACCAATAGAGAGAAGAAAGTGTTACGGCGAGAAAAGTTCTGTCCTTTTTATCATACTTAGAAGTATTTATCAAATTGGAGACATGCAGAAAGATACATTCAGCGGAGTATCCGCAAACCCTACTTCTGGCTACAGTTGTATTAAGTGCGGCAAAAGCTTTCAAGGGAGCTATAACAAGAGACGGCATGAAATGAACGGCGGACAACTCTTCGGATGTAAACATTGTGTTGCAACTTTCAGCAGCGCATACAATGGAATTCGTCATGAAGAACATTGCGAAGCAGGCATGCCTCTGAAGAAAACCAAAACCGAGCCTACCCGACATCAACTATTGACTACAATGGAAAATGAGTGTGACATGAGAGTATGAGACATCGTTTGAAGGGCGTCTGAAATCTTACTTCTTCCGATGTAATTCGAGCAAGGACATGAAAACTTATCTAGAGGAAGCTAAGCAGAGGATTATACAATCTGTCCAAAACAAGCTCTCCATACAGAAATCTGTGAAGATTAACCTGTTAGTGTAGTTCTGATTTGTATACAGTGTTGGAGAAACTCTGACCTTCAAAACCAGGAATCGAGCATTGTTTCTAGAAACTGATTTAGACGCCATGCTGGAGACCAAATTCAAAAAACTGGATGCTGAAATGGAGGAATCTCAACTTAATGTAAACAATTGGGCTCTATTTGCTCTATTTGCCTTCGAATTAACAAGCACAACCCGCTTCGTGGAAGCAGTTATATTCTTCTACCGGCATCTATAAAAGCAAAGAGAGCGTGTGTGAACCCTTAGAACCATAGTGATGAGCGATGCTTTTTATTCGCTATTCTAGCACAATACATTCAAAAGAATCCTCAAAGTGTCAACAAATACAAGAAACTCGAGGAAAAATATGACTTCTCGTGCTAAACGTTTCCTAAGCCATTGTCAGAAATCCTGACATTTGAAAAGAAAAATGGTATATCTATCAACGTGTTTGGACTGAAAGAAAAGAAACAAGTGTTTCCATGAAGGTTGTAGAGGAAGAACAATCTGATCATCGCGACTTCATTCTTCCGAGTAATGGAAATGGTACGCACCACTATGTATATATCAAGAACTTTGAGAAGCTTATTCGAGAACAAAAGACAAAATATAAAGGAAGATTCCACGCCTGTAAACGCTGCTTCACTCATATTGATGACCGATATGGACGTAGTGGAGTGCAACAATTGAAGGAATATGCTACTATCTGCAGGCAGCATGCTATCGCTAGGATTGTTATGCCTACAAAGGAAACATCTATCCTTCATTTTAAAAATGTGGGAAGGATGTTGAAACTCCCGTATGTCATCTATGTGGATATTGAGAGTATTCTTAATCCGTATTACTCATGCGAGTCTAATCCGAAAGCTTCCTGCACAACACCCTATCAGAAGCATTCTCCAAAGACTTTCGCTGTTTACGTCAAACCAGCGTCATCTGTTGAGCAGCTACAGACTGGTCTTTCTATTGTCCCTTATGTATACAGAGTATATGGTGCTGCTGAGAAATTTATGAGTTATCTACTGTCTCTTTCAAATAAGATTAGGAGTATATACATATCTGCTAAACCTTTGAAACTAACGGGACAACAACAGGAGGATTTTAAGTTTTCTACTGAATGCTACCTGTGTAATAAAAATGCACTGAAGAAAATTGGAAGGTTAGGGATCATGACCATTTGACTGGCGAATATCGAGGAAGTCTCAATAATGAATGCAATCTAGCCTGCAAAACACCGAAATATATTCCTGTCTTCATGCACAACTTAAGCGGATTTGATTCTCATTTCATCGTTAAACAGTTAGGTATACAAGTGAAGGAGTGGAGGTAATTCCGTGCTCCGAAGAAAAGTATATTTCATTCACGAAGGATGTTGGAGTTATTAAGATTCGGTTTGTGGATGCATACCGCGTTTCCTCAGTTCAAGTTTGGATCAACTAACAAAAACCCTAACATCGTTTCCTGAGACATGGAAATACTTTGGAGAAGAGAATATTGGTTTGGTAACGCGCGAAGGAGTATTTCCTTATGACTACAATGCGTCCTGGGCATGTTTTGAGTGAAACGTGCTTGCCTCCAAAGGAAGCGTTCTACAATAGACTAAATGAAGAGGAAATTAATGATCAAGACTACGAACATGCTAAAAATGTATGGGAGCAGTTTAGTAACGGAGCTTTGGGAGAATACAGTGATCTCTATTTAACCTCAGATGTTCTGCTACTCGCATATGTTTTTGCAGCCTTCAGAGAGCAAACATTGAATACTCATAAAGTTGATCCTGCACATTACTTTACATCTCCGGGGCTTACCTGGGATACTGTGCTTTTGTATATCCGGATTGAGCTAGAATTTTTATTGGATTACAACCAGCTTCTCATGGTGGATGTGGCACAAGGGGAGGATTCCGCTAGAAGTCTCACCGGTGTGCCAGGGCTAGCAACACCTAAATGGAGGAGTTTGATCCTAATAAACCAACTCAATTTATTATAGACGAAGACGCAAATAACCAATATGGAAGGGCTATGCAGCATTCACTGCCTTATGAATGATTTGGAGTGGGTTTCTCCTGATAGTATTAATATAGAAACACTAAAAGGAGATGATCCTCTTGGATATATATTCAAAGATGATGTGGATTATCCTACTGAGCTTCACGATCTTCATAAGGATTTGCCATTCTTGCCTGAGTGTCTGAAGTCAAAGAATTCAACTGTAAAGAAACTAAATGCGCACCTTGCAGGTAGAAAGAAGTATGTTGTACATTACATGATGTTAAAACAGGCACTCTCACATGGACTACGAATAACAAATATCCATCGTGTGCCACAATTTCAACAATCGTGCTGGTTAAAGCCTTACATAGCTTTTAATGACGCGCTGAGGCAGCAGGCTAGAAATTACTTTGAAAAAGACCTGTACAAACTCTTCAACAATGCTATGTTTGGAAAACCATGGAAAATATACGAAATCGCATGGGTATACGTCTTGTGACAACGAGAAGACATTGAAAAAGCTGATTTCTAAGCCTATGTTCATCGACAGAAGTATATATGGACCTAACCTAGCATCTGTTCATATGGCATCACGAAGATTATATTAAAGAACCCATTACATATATATCGGAATGGATATCTGAAAAACCCTCAAGTACTTAAACGAATATGATTTGCTATTGCCGTATTATGGGACTGAAAACCTGAAGATTATGTACATTGATACGGACTCCTTCTTTAATGGAGTTACAACATCTGACATATACCACGACAAAATGCAATTTCTTGAACATTTGGATACATCTGATTATCCTGCAAGTCACATGTGCCACTCCACACAGAACAAAAAGGTGTTGGGAAAGTTTAAAGATGAAGCTAACGGGAAAACCAGCCAACGATTTGTCGGACTGAGACCTAAGATGTATGCTCTCGATATTGATAGAGGAATGATCAAAAAGATTAAAGGTATATAACGAAGCGCTATTAAGCAGTACATCCCATTCGACAGTTACATAAATTGTCTTAAAAACAGCGAAATAATAAGAACTCCTATGAATTTGATCGTGTCCCAACAGCATTTCGTTTCGTGTATAAAAGTCAACAAAATCGTTCTATCGCCCCATGATGATAAAAGAGTGAATGCTGATGATGAAATATCAGCCAATGCTTATGGTCATTACAAAGTTCTAAGCGTATAATGAGTGAATGCTACATACATTGCTCATCATCGGTAGCGTGGTAGCAGAAAATTGAAGCTTAGACTCCAAACACTCCCATGTGTCTAGTAAAGTCATACAAAAGAAAAGAATAAGAATGAGCGATGTCGGGAACTCTGCCATTAGAATAAATGTCTAATGCTGGTCTCAAGCCCAGATAAAAGAGGGGAGACGCCTAACCACTAATGCTGATTATATTTATATAAAAACAAATAGAAATAAGAAAGCTGAAAAGACTGGATATGTCTAACGCTTCAACAGAAACAACCACAAATGTCGATATCATTATTCCAGAGAAAACACATCTTGATTAAAATAAAACAGTTTTAAAACAAAACAAGACGAATAAAACTTGAAGAATCATAGTGTTCACTAAAATGTTAACACTACAACAACAAAGGCTTAGGTAATTCTTCCAGTGACATCATAGGAGGAGAGACATCGTACAAAAATGCAAATACTAAAAGATGGAGACACGAAAAGTTAGGTTATGTTAGATTTACAACCTAAAAAAACTGTAAACCATACAAATATATTGCTTCGCTTCACAAGTTGTCACTTGAACATGTAGCAGTATGTAAAAAGGATATATAATATGAATCTTAAAGGACTGCAAAAAAACTGTAATAGAATACAGAAATGATCATAAAGGATGCAAACTATGGAAAAATATGACAAAACTATAAAGTACTAGATAGTCTATAGAAGCGAACAGATCATCCTGGAACATATTACAATTCTATAAAACACAATAAATGGTGTGAAAAATGTTGAAATATTGAAACAATGACATCAATTACTGCAAAAAAATGATAAAATTGTAGTAGAAACCACATAAAATTGCACAAAAATTACATCAATTACAATTAGGCATTAAGGGCTACAAGCCGCCATGTCGCTTCAAATACGCTTAAAATGCTCCTAAACGAACAAAAATGTCGACAGTACACCTTCTTAGCCGTCACAAAGTAATTAAACACATTCCAAAAATACATCCAAAGTGGGTTGAAATACATATAGCCTGAGGGTTTAACTCTACCCTATAGTTCTGAATACCTTAAAAGTCGTAAGTCATCATTAGGTATACAGAAAGCACTTCAAAAAGCTACAAAATTCAGCTAAATAGACTTAAAATATATAAAATGTCTATAAAAGTGTTAAAACATTAAAAAAAAAACACCGAAAAATACTGACAAGTATTAGTAATACGCCTGAAAGGGGTCAAAAGATATGTTTTAGAACCCTATATACCAACCAAACTATTCGACATGTATGGAAAATAGTTAGAATGTCTCATAAATACACCGTCCTACAGTCTTAAACACCCTCTCCAAATAGTATGGCAAGACATCGAAAGCATACTAAACAACAGCAACAACTTTACAAACCACCATTAAAATCCTGTAAAATGTACGTGAAAGCACTGCAAACACTGAACAATAGTCTCAAATCGCGCAAAAATGCTTGTAAGGTGGTAAAAAAAGAATTATAAAACACTGTAAAATAATGTAAATATGAGCGAAAACCCATTGACAAACGTCTAAAATACCTGTTTTAGGATCCCAAATACTCTCACTATTGTTCGAAGGATGTGGAAAAAAGAGCTAATATGTTTGATCAGTACCACACAACTATCTATTCTAGAGTCCAAAACATCCTCCAAATGACATGGAATGCCATTGAAAGCATACTAAACAACTGTGATTAGGACTAAAATTATCCTACAAATCCTGAAAAGTGTATGTGGAAACACTACTATCGCTGAAAAATAACACTAAAACATAATAAAATGCTTATAAAAGCGAGCAAACTCAATAGTAAACACTGGAAAATAATGTAAAATATGGGCAAAAGATCTGAAAAAGCCTAAAATGTTAGCTTTAGAATCTTAAATACCCACAAAATGGTGTGAAATCAGTTGTAAAGAGCTAAAATGTCTGATAAGCACCCGGAAACTAGTTGATCTAGAGATCTATACACCCACAAAACCGTATGAAATACCAATAAAAACATTCGAAACATGTGTCTTAGCACCCGAAAAACCCACAAGAAGTGTTATAAATGATCTGTAAGCATTCAAGTAGCAGGGCAAACACTACAAAATAATAAAAAGAAAAGGATCTCGAACATCATTCGCAATACAAATAATCGTTAAAACATGTTAAAATTCTGAGAAAAACCATAAAATAACTGATAAAGAAAGTAAATGACCTAGAAAGGGATCCCAAAGGACTGAAAAATACGCTTAATACTCTGAGGATGGGTTAGGTTCTCCCTCACCCTAGTATGAGCTCCTTGAATTCGCTATCTTCCCCATGTATGCTCAGGCTAGAGACTCCCCACTCCTTGAGCTCCCTATGTTTCCAATGTATGCTAACCTGCCCCTGTGCCAAGATCCCTCTAACTTAACTACTATTGTATAAAAAAAGCTGATTTAAATCAGATATACGTTGTTAAAAATACAATTTGTGAAATAAATTTGCGACAATGTGTTTTAGGTTAGTGCTGTATTAATGTTAATTTAAGTACTTTGTCTTCCTCGAATCTATGAATTCAGCACATGCTTTTCTTATATCCTCCATTTTTTTTTGAGGCAATAAGTTATTACTAACATTCAGTTCTTTCATCGAAGTTGCCAGCGTGTAACCTCAAGTCATTATCACTTGTGGCTGACAAGCTTACCTCTAAAAACTTGCTATCTTCGATTGATGTTGCATGTGCGAGAATAATCGATGTTAGGCAAACCCCTATCTGTAGTGCACTTTTTATCTGATACGTTGGCTCTTCTTATTTGTGGAACGCCTGCAACACTTTAACGCAGTTTACTCAACTTCGGCAGGGTCGAATATAAAGAAGTTATTAGCATTTGAGGCATAAAACAACAATAATGGACTTGTGTGGGATACAAATGGTATACTTTAAATGCTCTCTATCCCTCCCTTTCTTGAAATAGTTCAGAAATTGGGAGCTTGAGGATGGCGGTGCGCAAACATTGCAACCCCTTCCTTACCCACTCAAGTATGCCTGTCTAAGCTGTGTATATGAAGAATAACAACAAACACCGGCAGTCAGCGACGTTTCATTGACAGAAATTAGCAGAATGGAAAAATATATGAAAGTATTTTGGAACCCATACTTTTAACGTAACAGATACCCCATTGCACTTACAATTAGTACTGTTTACATTACAGCGCAGTACTTCTCTGAAAACAACAGGGAACACACAGCTTACAACTTTACCAAATGTTGCCAGCCGATACATATCCCAAACTAAGAGTTGTAGGATGTATTCTTGCAAAGTTTGGTTACACATATGCGTGCACGTGAGCAATTATTTTCTAAAGTAAACTATACGAAGAGGGATAAACGCTACAGTTGATGATTGCACATTTCTATAAATACCGCATTTCTCGGATAATAAAATTAAGCCTGGCATTGAAAAAATAGTGTCAACATTCTACGATACGACCGAAAAAGGTTTGTAAAGCCTCATTTAAGGAAGAAACACTGCAAGATTTATTTTGGTATTCGGCCATTCGTAAAGTTGGTTCCGCCACTTATCATGGTGATAACGATTTCAGGTGGAATGGAGAGACTTCACACTACCTCTGCGTTTACCAGCTCCTCAGGACTAACTTAGGCATTTAACGTAACATAAAACGTTACACTTGAATCATGTTGTCACGCACTCAGAACACAACACAACTGATCCATGGAATCGAATCAGAGACATTACTGTGTTACAACTCACAAGTGAACTGCACATGACGCTGACCCTACCAATTGTCCAAACTCGCCAGCTCAGTAACCTTCTGACTGCATGCCTTAATAGTTAACAATCCAACCGGCTTAGCCAGTACATTATGTAAGGCACGTATATAAATCGGAAGGTTTTAGACCAGGTGTCACCAACTTGTTTAACACCCATTTGATTACTATGGCACCGAAGGCGATGATACATGGAATGACGATGGAGCACCGGTGGAATGTAATAGCAGGGGAACCCGGAGAATCTGGAGCAAACCCGCCCCTGCGCCTCTATGTTCAACACAAATCCCACATGTGTTCGCTTGGGGATCGAACTCGACCCGCCTAGGTGAGAGGCGAGTGGTCTAAACACTTGACCACGGCGTGGACCTCACCAAGTTGCTGCTCTTTGAGTAATGCAAAAAGAGCAAATTTGTTCGGTGGTGCTTAGAGTCGCCTACTGTAAACTACGTGTCAATTTGCGCAGGAATGGATAAGTTTTTCAGTGCTGTGGCAGTATACAACATTTTGCGTTTAAAATACGTAATCCACCTTTCACAGGTTAATATACCTTCATAGGTTTGATGGCAATTAGTAGTCGTAACATAAATCATTGCAAAAACAATAACAATTAGCATAGTATTAGCATGGTAAAACAACAAGCTTCTTAACTTGGTTAACACCATTGTAATCACTATATAATGCCAAAGTATGATAAGTGATTTGTAGCGAAAAATGTTCATATTTGTAGCAGCGAATATGGACAGGCATTTTGGTAGCTAATTTGAATCGAACAGGAGCAAAAAAAAAAAAAAAAAAAAAAAAGTTCTTATCCTTGGTACCTGTCGTACAAGTTGCATGAACTGTGTAATGATGCTGCAAATTTAATTTTCTGAGTCAGAACTTTGCCGCAAACCAAACACTTATTCCACTACTTTCTATATGTGGCGAAAATTGCCACTATACAGGGTGTACATAAATGAATATCGGGGTTTTAACTCTTTATAATATTTATTACATGCTACTTACAGTTATAAATGATATGTCAAATGAAAGAACAACTCATACAGTTTTGTTTGTAGACACAAGTGCGCATGTGCGTGCAATATCTCTGCCGCAATCCGCTAGACAGCGGTAGTAGCAAAGATGGCGACTAGTAAACAGAAAGCGTTTTGTGTTTTGCAGTTTGCAAAGACCGAATCTGTAGTTACTGTGCAACGTGCGTTCTGTAGTAAGTTCGGTTGTGATCCTCCAAGTGATAAAAACATTGGTAGATGGTATAATCAGTTTGAAGATATCGGCTGCCTTTGTAAAGGGAAGAGCACGGGACGACCAGGAATAAGTGAAGAGACTGTTCAGCGAGTGAGAGAGTCGTTCACTCGTAGCCCAAAGAAATTAGTCCGGAAGGCTAGTCGTGAATTACAAGTTCCTGTGTCGACTGTTTGGAAAGTTGTAAGAAAAGCTTACAGCTACGTCCTTACCGTTTACAGTTATTACAGGCTCTAAAGCCGACAGACCACGGATTACGTGCCAATTTCGCAAACGACGTGCTTTTTCATGACCATTTTGTGGATCGTGTTGTCTTAAGTGAATCGACCTTTCACCTTAGTGAACATGTTAACACTCATAATGTGCGCATCTGGGGCTCAGAAAATCATCACGAGATGGTACAAATGCAACGAGATTCCCCTAAAGTAAATGTTCTTTGTGCGTATTCCGGCGAAAAGTTTATGGGCCTTTCGTTTTTGGTGAACCTACTGTAACTGGCACTTCTTACCTTGATACACTAGAGCAATGGCTCCTCCCTCAGTTGGAAGAAAATGAGCCAGAGAACTTCATTTTCCAGCAGGATGGTGCGCCAACTCACTGGCATAACGAAGTACGCGATTGGTTAAACGTCACTGTACCCGAGCGCTGGATAGGCCGTAAGGGCCCCAATGACAAGGCTTGCTATGCATGGCCTCCACGTTCTCCTGACCTAACGCCATGCGATTTTTACCTTTGGGGCTTCATCAAGGATCGCGTGTACGTGCCTCCGCTACCAGCTGACCTCCCTGAATTAAGAAACCGGATTGAAGCAGCTGTTGCTACAATTACTGAATACTCACTTATCAACGTTTGGGAAGAACTCGACTATAGACTTGATGTGTGCTGTGTGACAAAGGGTAGTCACATTGAACATTTATAAGCTTCTTGGTAAAACTGTTTGACTTGCTTTTTCATTTCACTTATCATTCATAACTATAAGTTGAATATAATAAATATTATAAAGAGTTAAAACCCCGATATTCGTTTATATACACCCTGTACATTAAACAGTCTTATTGCTACGAGGACGTTCGTTATTTTTCACTAAGAGTTTTTTCCTGACTGTAAAAACAGAGAATAAATAAATATATAAAGCGGATGCAAATGTTTGCATTTATTCAAAGACATACCTTTACCCACATCTTGGAAACTAATTGGTGTTGAACACAATTCGGACGAAACGTTCTCCTCCTCACTGTCATATTCACTTGCATAAGTTGAGTAATGACACTGGAAATTTAATTTTCTGATTGGAGAACTTTGCCGCAAACTAAACACTTATTCGGCCAATTTATATGTATAAAAGATTCCTACTAGTCAGGTATAAACGTAGGAGTCGATGGCTTGCGTGTTGGATTGCTTTCTGTACAAGGAAGTGAGACAATCCCTGCTGTCACGTGTTTACCCACTGAATGCACGGAGGAAGCCTGCTTGCTTCGGTACAAAGTCACGCTAGTTGCTGACACCGTTTCTATGCTAAGAAATTAGCTAATTTCTCGTTTTGTGTTAAACAATGCTACATTTCAGTCCTTATTTGAGCTGGTAAGGCACACCAATTCTTAGTAAACATCTACAAACAATGAACAGATGCGACATTTGCCTAGTGACAGACTGCTCATACACAATTAGAACCAACTCTGTATTTGCGTTCTCACATTCTCTATAGTATCTTTCCGTTTATATTTCTGTGGCCTTCTTTACGTATTTTCCTGTCTTTCGAGATGTGTGATACCACCAAGTTTGAAAATAATGTTATTACTTGTGCTGTGTATGTGTTTAAAATCAATACTATTAGTCTTATGAAAGGAACATTGATTTATTAAATACATGTTTAATTCTTACGTCCCATTAAGGGGAAAATATTATGGTTTACAGACTTTTTTTCACACTTAGTGTGCAATAGATAATTACGTACAGCCAAGGGGAAAGAAACTGCCGTTACCAGTGGTTTCCTATAGTGTTTTTCTTTAATCCATATTGTCAGAATTTCGTTATCGGTTATGTTAGAACCGTACTCGTTTGAACAAAATGCGTGGCGAAAGAGTGAGAAACGGAAAAAATGTATACAACAGTGACAGGAAGAAGCTTGCAAGATGTGTCCATCTCCTGTTGCTTTGAAGTCAAAATTCTAGCCCTCAAACCCTAACCAATGAACAGAAATCAATTCCCGTGTTAAGAGCGAAGGAAAAGGAGTCGTATATAAACCTTGTGCATGATTGGTTGTATTACATTTATTTGTAAACGTTGTACTCTTTATTATGTATGTAATTTGAAAAGAATAAAGTACATAGACAATAAAACGAAAATAAATTAACGGGATAAATACCAGAAACGGGTTACTGGACAACTTTGGTATTATGAGCTACAGTCAAAATGAATTGTAGGAACCTGAGTAATAAACATTTGAACCAAACGTAAAAGCTTTAAAAAAGATCCGCTATTACCTTCCTTCACTGTATTCATTTTTGTGCCAAAATTTTGTTCTATGCTTTATTTAACATAATTTTATTCCGAAGTAACTATGGAAAAGTAGAACCATAATAAAAAATTCGGAGCCATAGTTCGCATCCGAAAAACAAATCCTCATTTTCCAGTGTCGCTGTCCTGCCCTCTAAACCTATAGCTAATCACCACATCTTGAAGCTTTCCATGTGACTCCAATTTTCTCAGTATAGAAAGAAAACAAAAACTAAAAACAAAATAAAGAAAACAAAATACTAGGCGTTCTTATCATTTCTTGCGGTAATATTCCCCAATATCGACTTACATATCCATACTTTACATTCTGTATGGCCGCGCCGTGGCCGAGTGGTCAGACCATTCGCCTCTCACCTAGACGGCCCGGGTTCGATCCCAAGCGACCGCATGTGAGATTTGTGGTGGACAAAGCGGCGCAGGGGCGGGTTTTCTCCGGGTTCTCCGGTTTCCCCCGCTATCTCATTCCACCGGGGCTCCATCTTCATGTATCATCAGTGTCATCGCCTGCGGTGCCAGAGCAGTAAAAGCGGGCGTTAAACGCTACCAAAAAAAACAAAAAACTTTACATTCTGTTACTACCTTTGGACCCTATGGAAGAAGAATTAACAAAACCGAATTTATTATTTCTTAATGAATCTAAAACGGTTTTGGATCGTAACTTCCGGTGCGCATCTGCAATCAGCTTTTTTATATGCCAATCAGCTTTCTTGCGAGAATCAAATGCAGCCGTTAATGTTGAAGGAGCATAAGCCCTTACCAGCTTAATTACATGTAGTTCATTATGTTATTGCTATGCTTTTCCACTCATGACTGTACGTTTGAATTAGTAAGTGTGCCGTTTAACGGAAATTCATATGTATTAGTTATATAGCTTCTGTTTTTATTACCCTTCAAGTTAAGTATCCTTTAACCAGAAGGGCCGCATCACGCAATAAATGAAAATATCAAGTGAATTAAAATCCCTGAAGCCGCATATCATTAACTTAATGACTGGGAAGGAACACTAAATACCGTCTAACAATGAACTGAACTTCACACAAATTCGAACTTTAGCTAAAAAACGTAAGAATACGTTTTAGATATTCGAAACAGCATAGTATCTGGTTAGAATCAATAAACGATAGCACAATGCTTGAAATTAAATAATTTATGTACTACACGATACAACAATATATTGATATTCTTTCATACTGAAACCGATCGAAATGGCTTCGCGGTAACACGTGAGGAGTACATTACGGGGGTTCCGAGTTCATTTCCCGATGGCCGCTCACTCTGACTATGGATTTTTCGTGACTTTTCCTGGTTGAAAAAGGGTGTTGTATTCTACTATGGACTTTCTCTGTCTCTGTCTCTCTCTCTCTCTCTCTCTCTCTCTCTCTCTCTTCTATTTTCTCGTATTTCGTTTCCCTTTTTCATGCTTCAGATATTCTCAAGGCTGAGTGAGAGTCGGTGTCGCAAATGTAACGTTTTCTAGGTCGTGCCAGATGACAACCCTTCTAACCTGCACTGTTGGTGTCACGCTTCCCAGGCCCCACTAGAGGGAAGCCTCTGAGCATCCTCAAGGGACACCACAAGCGACCTTCCTGCTGCCGTTGTCGAGTGGTCAAGCCTCTCATTATTATTCTATGCGTCTCTGCTCACTGCGATTGCCTTTCCTGCTTCAGCTTTTTCTCCTCAATCATTCTTCACGAAGTATATGCACAAAAGATCCACTGGGATGCTAGGTTTCCTCTCCATTAAGCTAATCTTAATCATAGTCATTTCGTATTGAAGATATATAAATAACAAAACAATACAGAGATTTGAGCTGATACTGTATGACAACGTAACTTTTGTATTGCAAAACTCTCAAGTGAGACATTTAGACTATTTTTATGTCGTGCTTCCTTATAACTCTTCTCTGTGGATAAATGAAATGGCAAATAGCTTTTGATATGCGTATACGTACATACCACTTCCACAATAACCAGCTCAATCATTTTAAGTGAAATATTGTGCACATAGGCAGGCACTGTGTACGCGTTTAAAATTAATTTTTTGGTTAAATATCTTTATTCATCATAAATGCAAGATATCCATAATAGTTTCTTTGACACCTTTATTGGATATGGGCAAAGGTTTGTGAGTTGGGGTATGAGAGACAGAGTAGAGAGAGAAAGAGAGAGAGAGAGAGAGAGAAAGAAAGAAAGAAAGAAAGAAAGAAAGAAAGAAAGAAAGAAAGAAAGAGAGCGAGAACAAGTTTTTGCGCTCATTCTAATTTGATATCGGATGATGTTAAACCCAAATAAGAAACTATTTTTAAGTGAAACACTTTTATTGCATTCAAATGAATGTGTGATTTATCCTTTACAATTTATAAAAGCTTAATTTGTTTCTTAATCGGAATATTCATGCAATTAGCATATTTCATTTACTTTTTAATCTATTTATCCGAGATATATATATATATATATATATATATATATATATATATATATGTTTGTAATGTTGATAAAAACTTCTCAAATAAAACGTTAGTAGCAAACACAGTTAGAAATTCGTAATGTTTTTCATTTTAATTAAAAATGAAATCGTATCTTGGAAAAATGACAGCCCTAAGTGTAAAAGAGTCATGAATTGAAGTTGCCAAATGAAATAATTTAGCTATTTCCTTCTATATGGCTACAAGAGGTAAGTTAATTTTGGAGACAGGAGATCATTATGTTCATGTGCCACTGTAAAATTAAAAAAGATTAATTAATTCTTTACGGCAATATCTCACTTGTGGCTCCATCCAGATAATTATCTAATGCTAGATTACACATTTCCAGTTGTTTAAAGCCATATTTGCTTTCATAGTTGACAGGTACTTTGATCTCGCTCCTGTGGTACACCTCAGTGAATTGTGTCTTTGTATTGGTGCCTTATTTTAATGGTTAAGCGTTTCCAGTACTATTTCCAATTATTCTGATCAGAATTCCAAGACATATAAATAAGGAAAAGAGTTTATGTAGAAAAGCATTGTCAATATAAGTTTAAAATAAGGTAAGAACACTTATACTTAAAATGTTTTTCTGATATTTCTATGAAATCATCAATCCTTGCAAGGCAGGCAATAATATTTCCTATAATCTAAAACAGCTACTTATTTTAGGAATTTTATGTATTATTATTATTCTTATTATTATTATTGTAGGGCCTCTGATTCCGAAAGTAAGTTACTGACTTGAATGAAGCTTAGAAAACCGAATAGGAATAGTTCAAGGGGCAGATGGTCCTCAAGTTCAGGATCCAAAATTCACAAGCTCACATAAAGTACCAGTAGTTGATGATGAAGTTGTACATTTGGAAGCCCCTTCTAAAATAAGAACGTGACGGTGTCTGTTGAATTGATAGGAGATTAGTAAAACAACACTCCAACATTCACAGCTCCACCTAGTTCTAGTAAAGAAGCATTTTTTTTTCTTTTTTTTTTTTTTTTTTGGTTTGGCGAATTTTCACCAGAGGCTAGGATACAAGACAGTTTTGGATTCTTTGAGAAAACATAGGCAATTCAATGTTGGTTTCTTGTTTCTTCGTAGGCTGGAAAGGTAGAGTCAGGATGAAATACTATATAAGTCAGTATTGGGGTATGTTATGTCACGAAAAGTTGAGCATACCTTGCCTTTTTATGCGGAAAATTCGAATCATACGGAGAATGTTATAACGTGCATTGATTTCAGCTCACTCAGTAGAATAGCGGCGTGGGGAGCCGAGGATTGGTAGTTGGGATCCCCACTGTTATTGAGTTTCTTATTCAGAATTTACCTTTCCTTAAGTACTTTGAAGTTACTATAGTTGATTTTCGGAGTTTTGCAAGAAAATGATTATGAAGAAGACTGCCAACCCTTTTCAAAAAATTCGAGCTTGTCCAGTAATCCCTTGGTAGTGCTTTTAGTTTGACGAAGTACATGCCAATATTTTGTATTTCCCTGCAACCTTCGATGCGCTATAATATTTTTCAAGAAAGCCAATAACTTTCGGTTTGTTGGCCTTTGTTCCTTGAAAATTGCATATAATAAAGAGGATAATGTTTACAAGACAATGTTATACATGTCTGGATCTCGCTTCTAACCCGGTAACCGATCTCTCTTCATTTTTTGGTTTGGACGTTCAAACCACTAAGAGGCAGAAACATCTAGTGAGTTTAGCCACTAAAGTAATATGCTTCCGTTTCTCACAGTTTTCACCGTTCTTTACAGTCAAATCTATAAGGATTTAGCACAGCCGTTTAGGTGTGGAATACATCTGATAACAGGACTCTACCAACACTAACTATAGGAAAAGACTATATTAAACCAAAAGCATAGGCACTTTTTGTTCCCGACTGCTTATGACATCGTGGATCGGTACTAACTTAGAAGAAACAATTAAGCTACGCAAGAAGTTTCACCTAAGATGTCTAGAAAAAGAGTGTGGAATGAAGAGGCTTGGGTGAAAAATAAGTGAAAACGTACTATGAACCCAGATATCTAGTTTACTGCAAAGGTAAGTTCACAGTCTACACACTCTACGGAGCTAGACTGTCAAGTAAACTGTGCATTTGTGTATAAAGGCATAATTATGAAAAGACAAAATTAATGTTTGAGAAATGCTGAAGTTTAGTTGATATGGGTTCTCAGAGAGTATTTGTTGTAAAGCATATACTCGCTAAAAGTCACAAATTTAGAAGAGCTACGTCAATAAGTGATAAAATACAGAGGGTTAAACAATGGATATTGTTTTGAAGCAGAATGGAGAAAAAAAAAAAAAAAAAAAAAAAGGAATGTCTGTAAAAAATATGTATGGCAACTCTCGGTGTGGAGTACTAACTGATATGAAATATCATAACGAAACTTAATGGTAGTTTTGTAGAACCTGACAAGCGAGGAACACACCTCAATTAAAAAAGGATTGGATTATTATCTAGTGCAGCAAAAATCTCACCAATACATATGTGGTTCTAAAGCAGTTGCAGATCTTCTCAGGGTTTGTGTTAGACAATGCAGAAGCTACTATTTAAAATATGGAAATTATGTTGCGTACAGAAATAATTATGTTTTGATCGGATTTAACCTGGGATGTTTTGTCCCATCCTCCCATAGGACTAGTACTCTTTCTGTGGGTCCTGGAATAATTTAATTGATAAATAAACCTTGCAGGAAAAGTACGATAAACACAGAAAAGAATGTGAACTTAACAGACAGATAAGAAGCTGGACTCGATTCACGCCAAACGGAATCAGTGCATTGGATCCTGTTTTGATATACAAGCTGTTCTGCTTACTACAAAAGTCGATTGCCTACATACAGTTCATTATAATCTAGGCATTGGCATGGGTCATTATCTCTTTTGGCATGAAGGCCAAGCTAAACGTAGCTGCAATGGAAGTGGTTTCTCCTTAAATACTTTTTCTAAGGAGAAACAATACTGGCAAACTTGTATTTTACTCCTTTAACTGTGTGGCCCACAATAAAAATAAATCGGTGCCTCAATATACACAATTGTTGTCATGCCATACACAAATCCCTCTATATGTCACAAATTGTTAATTTCTGGCCACACACAAAATGAAGGAGATTAACTCCGCTCCCTTATTGAAAAACAGCAGAGACGTACATTGAATGGACGGTTCATCTGTGCTCCTGCTACAACAGTCCTCTTAAAAGCAAACTAGTTCACTACTTGAAATAAATGAAATGTATACAGAGGATATGAACGATATAAGTGAACTGTCCACAACCTTCGGATCAAGCTTCGTTTTAGATAAAAATGGCACGAGTGCAGAATGCGTTAATTAAATTAAACTGGAGAAGGAATCACCGAAAGCAATTGAATACAAATACATTTTCGAAGCCAATAGATAGAATCTGATTAATATTCCTCGCCAGAAAAGTGCAAGATATGCTGGTAGGTATTAAACTCATTGCTGCTCACCACCAGCCGACAGGACAGCAAAGAAAACTGATCTTAACTTGTGTAAAACAAATCACATAAACAGTAATACATTTTAAGGACTTCGAGTTTGTATCGAACATGAGGATAAAAGCAAATTGCTGTACAAGGTACTGAATAAAAGGGTTTCAGTTATTTCAAGCTGTTGCTCATCTCTCAAAAATAGCTAGAACATAAAGGAATGTGTAACAAGTATGTTAATGTTAATTAGTAATATCCAGTTTTTCACGCTTTTACTTGTAACTAATTTTCAAATGTTGAAATGATAACTTTTGTTCATTGTGAATATTCGAAGTTTTCAAGCAATTTCTGTTCAACCTCTTAAAAATCAACTTTAAATCCATTTCCTGTGAAGCAAATATAACCATAATGCAAATATCTTAATCGTTCTCTTTCATAGGGCCACAAGTGGAAAACCATTTATAACTCAAACTATATTAAATTTAGAAAAAGGCATATTAAAGGGCTCATGACCAGAAAAGGATATTATCATATTATTGTATATTGTATTTGCTAAGGAAGTTTTCTCTTTTCTATTAATTGTCCAAGTGTCATTCGCATAATCACCAATTGATTGATCTTATTGATAATAAACTGGCAAAAGTTAAGTGTCATTCTAATAGCTTCCAAAACGTCACACGTGTGTCTAATAAGGTGTTTGTTGGACTTTTGTTGCTTTGGTCTGCTGCCGCTGAAGTATTATAATCAGAGTTTCTTGCCAGATTTTGCTCCGGCATCTTAGCTGGCCAACTCAACTCACTTACTTTAATGTAGCTGAGAATAAACTTCCTTATGCAGACAAACAAAATGGATTGCAGGCATTTCATCTGCAGGGTATAAACCTCTTATGGTTGGGATAATCGTTTCCTCTAGGACATGAGTCCATTAAATCCCGGTAGCTTGGAACTTAAACCATTACACCTGATCCTAAAAGAAAATGACGTGTTTCATTCACCTTCTCTACCTGTTCTGCAAAAAAAAAAAACTAGTCATACAAAATATTTTTCTTTTATCAATCATGTTAATCAAGACAAACATTAATAGACATCTTCTTATTACTTGCTTCCTTGTATGCATGGGGGAATAGGATACACTTGATTAAAGCGATGGTCGGATACTTTAAAAGCTTGTCGTCATGTGAAACAATTGGAATTCGGTTCTCTTTACATGACTAGGAGTTAACAAAAGAGATATGAAACGAAAAATGACTACCCGTTTGAGTAGTTTAAAACTGAACCAAATAATAAGGACTATCTCGGAAAAGGTTAATTCTACACACAATATTATATAAATCAACCTTATATATACATATAATTTTGCTGTAGTGCGTTTTTGTCTAGCTCTTACGGTTTACCAGTTATACAAAAGTCACCCAGAATGGAGAAATCTTAAGAGGCTATTCTCAGAAATTCCAATTTCGCTGGTCATGAGAATATCTAAAACATTTGGTATTGTATTAAAAATCGTTTCAGCCATTTTTAGAAAATCAAAATGTTTGAAAGATTTTGCATTTACAAGAAAGTTGTGGTGTTGAAATTTCACTGAAAATTCAACTCCACTATTAAAGTGCCAATGGAATGGCCAAGATTAGGTAATTTCAACCAATCGCGGTCATCTGACTGGAGTGATACTGTCGAAAAATCTAACCGCAGCTCATGTTCACTTCTTTGAAATCTTTTCGCACCTGACGTTCGTATGTTTAATTTCCTGTATTGGTTATTGGTAACAAGGCGACAATCTAGGCAACCAACTTTCACTTTTAACAATTGACAGTTCCACAATTGTTGTTTCCATTAAGTTGGTTAGAATGTTTATTTAAAGTTTTATCCAGTTCATAATGTATTTAGTTAACAAAAGGAGTGAAAATAGTCATTATTTGTATTTTTATATATGAGATGAGTGCGATAACCTCAAATAAAGTAACGTTTGTGCCCATTCCGTGTATTACTTATTAAAACTTGAAATAGAATAATTGTTCCGTGTTTCTATTATTGCTATCGATATTCGTACATTGGGTATAGACACGATCGGCCATATCATAATTCAGGAGGCAGTGAAGAAAGAAGGGAAAAAAATCGGTAAATAAGCATGGTCAAATGCGTCATCTACTATTTGAGAACTAATGAAAGTATTTCAATCATAACCTGATAAAATCTCCCTTCCTATATGCTATAAATTATTAATAATCAATTTCGCTTAATTGTTTTATGAAATACAACTCGTGTTTTCATTTCTAGGACAATCCACTTACGTCGCTTCGCTCCGGTCGTGAATTATCGACAAAATGAAAACACTCGTGGTATTACTTTTCAAAATCTTCGTGTGGCACCCTTGGGTGATACTGAACTTAAATACCAAGTTTGATATTTAATGGTTTTTCGTTTTAGAGTTGTGCTGTCCAAACACATACACACACACACACACACACACACACACACACACACACACACACACAGTCACACATAAGGACCTTTTCTTTAAAAAAAAACGTTATTAAGGGGTCTCAAAACAAGCATTGCCGGTGAAATCCCGGTATTGAATGTTTTGGTGGAATACAATATCTTCTCTGCCTACAATGTACATTGTACATTCGTGGTTAAAAAGTAAAGTCACATCCATCTCCAAAGGCCAATGCTTTCTTTTACTTTTGATATGTTCTACAATGTTAACTTACATGATTGAAGCGCCACATAAACAAACTACCACGTTTGTAAGAACATAAAACCCTTTTTGAGTGAAAATACTACCGCATCCCAAAAGGTACCGATATGAGAGCAGATGAAATCAAAACGAGAGCGACGATTCTGTTCCATCAAATGGAATTCCTTTGCTACTCTTCGATGGCGAATAACTTCCTGGTGGTGCCGTCAACTTGTGCTTATTTAATCACAATTTAATGTAATTCTCTTAAAATTCTTGTAGCTGTATGGAATGCATTTCATTATACACTAACTAGATGGATTCACATCTCCTTCAGACGTCTTCTTCAACTAGGCTGCCTTTGGCCGTGTTTTCTGGGCTCTTGAAGACGTTTTATGAATCACTGCATGTCATCGTTGTTCCTACTTACAGCATTTTCAATTAAAATAATCGTACATCCAGCCTGCCATATACTAGGAGTGGCTATTGAATGATGCAAATGGATTTGACGAATTTATATAGCTAGTAAGCAAAATGCAGCTACCGAAAGTTTTCATTTCTTTAATGAAAACTTAAGCCCCTTAATTCCTTTAAAACTCTTTCTCCCACCTCATGCATTCAAGCAAGGAGGATATGAGCAGAGATAGCGAAACCGTGGTGTGGATTGCCAGGTGTATTTTTTAAAGTCTCCAACTGTGCGTACAACGAAATGTGTAATGAGTAATTTTTGCAAAGGTTTATCTTGATTAACTGAAGTAAATAGAAAAGTAAGTTTCATATTAGTAGTTTGTAAAGCTATAAAATACAAACGGAAAGGTAGAGAAAGCCATGTGAATATAATATAGTATTCCTCTCATTTCTATTCTACTACAAAACAAATGAAGGATATCAGTCGATTAAAATATAGAATATACCGATTAATGCCAAATAATACAAGGTATTATGGCGAAACTTCTAGGCTCTACAATTTAAAAATATATTGGCAAAATGTTGATCCCCAATGAAAAAGAGCTAACAATAATACATAAAAAGTGCGCCGAATCAAGAAGTGATCCTTGTTGGTCTGATCCTGTGTGGTACGAAAATATAGTTTTCAACGCCAATAAGGTACATCTACAAAGCACCTTATAGTCAGCATGGATTCGATAGTTGTGGTAGGGTAGTGTTTAACGCCCGCTTCAACTACTAATGGCACCGCAGGCGGTGACACTGATGATACATGAATGATGATGGAGCACCGGTGGAATGCGATGGCGGGGGAACCCGGAATACCCGGAGAAATCCCGCCCCAGCGCCGTTTTGTCCACCACAAACCTCACATGCGGTCGCTTGGGACCGAACCCCGGCCGTCTAGGTGAGGGTCGAGTGGTCTGACCACTCGGCCTCGGCGCGGCCCCTTCGACAGTTGTGAAGGAATAAAGCCACTTAAATGACCCTCGCTATCGAAGGTAACGCATGTAGGCTAGAAAGTCGTGTGCTTCAGCAATATTTTCGTAAACATATCGACATGCTGCAAAATGGATAGTTAACATTAAGGAACTCCGTGTCTTAGGAAACTCGGCTAAGGAACCTAAGTATACTTATATTTGTTTATTCTACCAAAATACAATTTCATCATTAGCAGACAGTGAACGAAAGGAAATGAGTGGGAAAATAAGATGGTATACATTGCCGCTAATACAACCTTTCAATGGCAATTTGTTAGTGACCTTGAGGAACAGGCAAGGAATTGGCAAAGGCAACAAAGGCAAAAATACTATCAGATACTACTAAAGGATTGTAGATAGATTAAATACGCAAATTAATTTTGCAGTGAGACTAGAAGTTTATTTTACTGTATTTAATTCGGAATACCAAATTAAACATTTGTACTTTTAACATCTTCTTTTTTTTTTTTTTTTTTTTTTTTTTTTTTATTTTAACTTAGCGGTCTTTAACTTGGGAAGTCATATCGGACGATAGCTCTCCGTAATTTATCTTCTTGGGATAAAGGAAACTCTTGAAAAAAGCCTTATCCGGGTAACAGACCCTGACTAAGTTTCGAATTCGGGGGTCTCTTGAGGGTGAGGTATACAGACTGCGACCACACCATCACAGAAATGGGCCAACACCTTGTTGCTGTTGTTGATTTTGATAT
This sequence comes from Hymenopus coronatus, assembly GCA_030762935.1. Taxonomy (NCBI): domain Eukaryota; kingdom Metazoa; phylum Arthropoda; class Insecta; order Mantodea; family Hymenopodidae; genus Hymenopus; species Hymenopus coronatus. The sequence continues at coordinate 295,138,219 of CM060900.1, forward strand.
TAAAATAAGCTGCTGATAGTTTATTATTAGGAAAATTACAATATAATTATACCAGGCTCCCTTGATTTTTTTCCAGGCAGACATGCTTCGTGCATACACTAGATAAACATGTGACAGAAGTGGGTAATCTCTTCTTATTCCTTGCACAGTGTCGTGTGACAATTTATAGCGTCGGGAACAGAAAGAAAACTGATACGCAGGTCATTCACTCCTATGTTTATACCTAAGAGGAATCTTTATTATTTATAATTGTGGCGGAATAAGTACATATTTTGCGGCAAAGTCCTCAGTTTGCAGCATCATTACGCAACCCATACAAGTGAGTATGACAGTTAACAAGGAGTAGGAGGAGTCTTTGTTCTCCAAATTATGTTACATACCAATTAATTACCAATATACCTGTTCGTATGCACTACTATAATCATGAATGTGTTTCGTTACAAATTCATTCGCATACTGTTAGCGTTTCAATGCGAATGCTGTGGTATTTACCAAGTTAATGAGATTGTTGTTTCACTGCGCTAATACTATAATAATTATGATGTTTTGCAATTGTTTTTGCTCTGATGACCAAATTGCCATTAAATCCATGAAATCATTGGTCATATAAGAAATATAAATACTAACGTAAACGACATAAGAGGGAAATTCTTCTACCAATCAAGGGCCTAGAATAGATATATTAACCTATGATAAGGTTTGATAATTCCAAATGACCTGCCTAAAGGAATTTTAATTAACAAACTGCTAACCTTCAATAAAGGGGCATGACTTTCTGACTAAAACAATAGTAGTTAGAGATAATACAACAAACCCTATGGTTTATTTGTTAAAGCCAATTACAACCAGACTCAAGTCATTACGACAGTAAAGTACAGCAACTTACGAAAGATACATTACGTATTTCAGAGTCAAAATTTTGAGTATACCCACTGCAGCGAAGAAATCCTGTTCCTGCTTTCCACGCAGTTGCTCACGCAGAAATTCGCAATGTAGAGTAGACGATTCACAGGCGCATCCAACAAAGTTGCTGTCTCTTCTTTACTCAAAAAGCATTTAGTTGGTGACGCCTGGATTAGGATAATAAGTACAAGACGCTTGCTGTTTGGACAAATTACGTATTTTCGCACTGAACAGCAAACTTGAAACTATCCGATTCATAAGTAGTCTTTTGCGTAGATAACTATATTTTGCCTCTTTACCTGAAAGTTAGGACAGGTTTGATGATAACGAACAAGGAGAAACTCCTTTGTTTTCATAACACGTGCTTGCCAAGGTCACCTTCTAAAGTGTGAGTATACACCATACACCAGTACTTGGTGTGCTGCCTAATCTAAAATAATGTAATTTTATATTTTACATAAAAGCATAACTAAAAGATGTACTAATGCTTTCACGGCCAACGTCCATTTTAAGTAAAAATTCTTCCGGGCTTCGAAAAGTACGAATTGCTGTTCGTCGAGTCCTCTGATTATGCTCAACACAGTTTTCAATGAAACACCAGGAGCAATTCATACATTTCAACCATGGCCTACAAGCCCGGAAGAAATGTTACTTCAAATATATAAAAGAGTTTCGAAATTTGGCATCAAACTTTGAGCTAGTTCAAATTTAAGCTATAAGACTGTTGTATACGGTTTTGTTTGAAAAAAATATGTATATATAATTTATTTATATGATATTATATTAGTTTAAATTATATTTATATTCAATATGTATAAAGTTTATATGATATATAATTTCGGACTTTTGTGATAAGCAGTGTAGGTTTTATGGATATTTAAATTAATTATTATAGTATTTTTATGTCCCGGAAACTCATTCGATGTAACATGAAATAATTTCTTATAGTTCTGCAAGTAAGCACTTCTATTTAGGTTTTTTCACAAATTATCTGTAAACTAGCTATTAATCTGTTAACTACACATATTTTAATATTTCGAGAAAATTAGCAAATTTCAATAACTATATCCTACTAATTCATAATTATGGATATTGACGCAGCCATTATATATGCATTAGCTTTTAATGTATATTCTTTTCTCAGTTTATGTAGAATATTTCAAGCCATCGTGATTAAGACTGTCGTGTGAGGGGATTTTAAAAATTAAATTGAGTTCTATGCTGGGAGTGAAAGACTACTTCATTTTGTTCTGAGGTGACGTTCTTTCTATATGCCGCAAATCTACAACACGGGTCCAATGGCTTTAGTTCCCTTGCGAAGGAAACTATGCAAAGGACGTTTATACCTGAAAAAAATGCATCGCTCTCTGCCGTGTTTGAACCTGCAACTTTGGCAACCAGAGGTGCCTGAGACAATGGAACACGACATGGCTAGGGAATTTTAAGTGCAGAAAAATGTTTCTTGGGGAAAAATATTTTAATTGAAAAGAGACATGTTAAAAGCTTGTAAGTGTTTTATATAATAACCAAAGTGTTTAAATTAGTTCTTCAATAAGAATGAGCAACAAAAGACAAAATTATTAAGGTCAAGATGAAAGACATGCTTAAGTTTGCATACTTGAACACAGTTGAAGATAGTGCCACCTTAACCGGTTAAGAAATATTCGTTTTGTTTGTTAAATTCTCTCTTCTTGCGTGTTTGCACCAGCTCATTAACTGACAAAATGCATCTTGTAATACAATTGAAACCTGACTTTCCGTCACCCCATTCACCGATCGGTGGACTGTCTGAATTGTTCTTTTTGTTTTATTTCTACTAAGAAGTGTTTCAAAAAGTATTTCATCTCTACTGTATTCGTACCGCCACATGGAAACTGTTTGCCGGAAACAGGTAAAAGGGCGGAGGGGGGTTTCAGGGGCGTGTTTGCGGGGCCGTCTCTACCTGTTTTCTAAGAGATTTAGACTTCCATATAATTGCAAACTCATTATGTATATTGGTCAGTTTCAGTTTTACTATTTGAGTGTTTGTACCTTGTGTAGAAAATGTTTTCTATGTTTTCCATGCGTCGTGCTGAATACAGAAACCAAAGTACAGATAACTAAGTGGTTTAAGAAGAGAGAAATCATATATAACCATACATCTGAATACGAGATCGAAGTAGCAACTGTGCTCGATTTAATAAAGGACAAAGACAAAATGCTACAATTTGCATCTTCGTCGGACAGCATTATACCGCCGCCGCTGAATCTTTGCACTACACAGTACGGGTAGCTTCACGTAATGTTAGCTATATTGTAGCTCCGACCTTGCTAGAATTACTAGTATAGAAAAACAGCTGATTACGAACTTTTCTATCGTGTGTAATGTTGCTAATAAAATTATTATTATTATTATTATTATTATTATTATTGGCCTCTCAACTAGACGGCCCGGGTTCGATCCAAGTGACCGCATGTGAGATTTGTGGAGTACAAAGCGGCGCAAGGGCGGGTTTTCTCCGGGTTTTCCGGTTCCCCCCGTCGCATTCCACTGGTGCTCCGTCTCCATTTCAAGTATCATCTGTGTCATGGCCTGCGAGACACAAGTAGTAAAAGCGGGCGTTAAACACGACCAATAATAATAATAATAATAATAATAATAATAGCAATTATTATTATTATTATTATTTTAACTAAAAATAACATACGCATAATAAATTTAAACGTATGTACTATTACGTACTTTCAGCAATAGAGAACAGATTAAGTTATTAATGCAAACTTGCTTGTTCCAACAATGAAATGAAAGATATATAAATATGGTAAGTATAAGAAAGATATTTTCATTTACAGGTTTAAAATTGTAAAAGCTCAATTGCATCTAAATCTCAGCCGTGACCATCCCTGGAAGCATAGTTACCATCGTCAGCAGTGCTATAACAGCTCTCGTGCTTAGTGCAAGAGCTGCTGCAGTTCGCTGCACGGATTTATCAGCATGAACAGAGCGATGCCCATTAACTTTCGTGTGCTCCTCCCGTTCAAACACTTTATGGATCCCTTTTAATAATTACAATTCCTAGTTAGTAAATAGCGCACATTTGCAAAACATCACTCACTTGAGATATTGGCGCACTTTAAATCTTGTATAAATTATATTAATGAAAAATGTGTAGATAAACCGATAATGATAATATGTAAACAAAGATATGCAAATAAATATATGTGTATGTGTATATAAACCCAAACAATAACAAAGAATAATATGTAGCTTGCAAAGAACAAATCGAGTACATATTGGAGACCACAAACTGAAGGACGCGGTTGGAAGCATCCAGATCTGGCAACATAGGCGCTGCCAGTTCTGTTTCCGTTTTGTGAACGACTGACCAGAATACTGTCTTCTGATTGGTTCACGCAGCCTAACCTGTAGAGCTTTTCATCTGTTCTTTTACGAGAGTACCAACTTAAGCTACAAGTTGTCAAGTGCAAAGATTCAGCGGCAGGGGTACAGTGAGTTAAAATATCGTAAAGCTATGAAAGAATCCACGTTCAAAACTTTAGGCGAAGTTGTTTTTTGTGTGTTTTTACACTTATAACCGGTATAATATTGCGTAGTGAATATGCAGTAGGCTGACAACATTCGTAGTAGCACAATAGGAGCTTCAAATTACAAAACTGGAAGTAATGCATATCTAATTTTATATATATAGATACACACATACATACATACATACATACATACATACATACATACATACATACATACATTCATACATACATACATACATACATACATACATACATACATACATACATACATACATACATACATACATACATACATACATACATACATACATACATACATACATACATACACAAGTGTAACAAAATAGTATGTCAAAAATTAGAAGAAGAAAAAAAACATTCTTTGCGGATAGAGGATAAAAAATATTATATGAACATACATCCATAAATTGTTAATTTTCTTTTTAGAGCATTTTTTCTACATCTGAACCCCATAGAAGAACATCAATGACAGAACCGTGAGGAAACACCGTGAGGAAATCACAGCACAAGTTCAAATGGCCTCCATTAGCTTCAATTCATCCATCAACCCGCCGTCGCACAGACTACCTAATATGCTGAGTTAGGGATGAAAAAATTCGTATTATCTGGCAGCCTTCCATAATACGGGCACGAAGAGTCTCTATATCTGGAAATGCAGTTTCAAAAACAAGACATTTCAAATATACCCATAAATAAAAATCTAGTGGGTTCAAGTCAGGCGAGCGTGGAGGCCACGGAATTGGTCCGCCACTTCCTATCCATCTACCAGGAAACCTGCTGTTCATAAATCGGCGGACAGAACGACTGAAATGTAGAGGAGCTCCATCGTACATGAAATAAATGTCCCGTCGTATTACTAATGGAGTATCTTGCAACAAGACAGGTAAGTCATTCTGTAAGAGCCATCTGTGGCTTCGTCCATTAAGACGATGTTGTAGTACATGTGGTCCCACCAAACAATCACCACCAACCCCATCCCAAACATTAATGGAGAATCGATGTTGAAGTTTTCTGGAACAATTGCAAGCAAATTAACGTCAACACACACATGCTGATTGTGAAAATCTTCAATCCTATCTCGGTGAAATGAAGCCTCCTCTGTAAACAGCACACTTGCAGCAAAGTCTGGATTAGCACATTGATGTACAAACAATTCGCCAAACGCTAATCCAGCGGGATAATCAGCTGGTTATAGTGCTTGTAAGCGTTGTAAATGGTACGGATACAGGTTCTTGTGCAACATCCTCCAGATAGTTGCACGGTCAATGTTACGTTTTACAGAATTGTCGAGTGCTGACACTAGGGTTTTCTTCAACAGCATGAAGAATAGCTTCCTCAAGCTGTGGTGTTCTCCTCGTTCTGGGTCTTCCCCAGTCACGATTAGCAGGCTTGAAGGTTCCATTTTCTCTCAGACAATGATTAATAGATTGAAACATTTATCTATCTGGACAACATCGGTCTGGATATGTTTGTTGTTGCAAACGCCGAGCGTAACCTGTATTACCTTAAGCTAATCCGTATATTAAATGAGCATCCACTAATTCTGCATTTCAGTACATGTTCCTGTATCTGAAACACCTAGTAATAGCTGAACCGACACTTAGTACACGACTGTAGTACCTTCAGCATAGCCGTAAATTAAATGAGAATCTGCCAAATCCAAATGTAATAGTTACTGCACCTGAAACTAACAAAACAGACACAGCTGTGTTCGGCGCCACAAGCAATGAACTGAGAACCGGTGCCTAACAAGCGGACTACATACGGTACTTACTGTAGTACAATGACAACAATGGTGAAATGCTTCACCTCCATCAAATTTAAAGCGAATGTTTTCTACTGTACAATTAAACAACTACTCTGTTGTGGGGCTATGGCCACAGGATAGCTACGTATTACGCATCTCACCGTGTAAGCAGAGTTGTAGAAGAAGAGCTCTAACATGGAAATCAACAATTTCTGGACCTATGTTCATATAACATTTTATATCCTCTATACGCAAGAAATGTTTTCTCAAAATTTTGACATACCTTTTTGTTACATTCGAGATATATAAATATACATATATGCATATTGTATGAATACGGATTTTCTCGGTTAACCAAATAAGCTATTTTAATCATTGCGACAGATAACAAAAGTTACACTCCATAGTTAGTTGAGTGTTAATTTATACCACGCACTAAGCCAAATCAAAATGTGTAATTTGATTAATTTTTATGTTCATTGTGATATCATATAAGGAATACTAAGGTTTCACTTAAACAAAAGCATACATAATAGAGATATTCCATAGAGTTTGCGTTAATTTATAGTTAACTATAATGTGAGTGATTATATCAATAGAAATTATTTGCCTGCATTAAGTGCCTCCTTCCCATATTGTGTATTCCTTTAGAAGAAAGCCTACTCTAGACATTTTTGTGGACGGAATGACAGCCTACCTACCTCCTACATGCTGGGAAAAGCGGTAGGCGAAACAAAGCTGTTTCTACAACAGAAACCCACATGCAACATAACGACAGGTCTACCCCCAGGGAAAATGTCACAACAAGAAGTACTCACTCTAACACGGTTTCTATCCATTCTCTGATATTCAACCTACCACCATGTAATTTCTGAGCACGTGTGATTCGCATAAGAGACCTCGTACGTACGTATACGTATTACAAAAGTTCTTGTCAATGAAAGAATTATGACTGGTATTTTCATTATTCGGAGATATATCTTAGTATACAAATTAACACCAATTCATAATGAAATCGTTAAACGCTAATGAAGCATACGCTAAAGATAAAGAAAGGTATTACAATTAACGATTAAAACTATCATTAACCCAATGCTGAATCCACGGTTTAAGATTTATAGATTTACGCTTTTATAAGCTCTGTGTCTCAGTATACAGCCAACAAACTGGACACATATTATGTTTCTTTTTCTGCAGCCATGTATAATGTACATAGTAGGTATAGAAGGATATTGAACCCAAAAACTCTATTCCGAGATTTGAGACAGTATATATCGTGTCACGGGGTAAAAGTTATTTAAAACGGAGATATCAATTTATAGCCAATATAATATAAATTATACTAAGAGGGATGTCACGAGCTGAAAAATGACCCTGGTAGGATAGTGTTATTAAGGGTAGTACATTGAACTGAAGGGGTGAGGTTACTCTGCCCAAGGATGAACATAACAAGGAAATCAGAAATAATTCTCTTGCTGGTCAAGCGACGCTTTGGCACTTGGAATGGAACATCCTCGGAGCTAACATTGATATTTGGGGTCCGTCCGTGATGTAGCCGAACGGGATACCTTTGGTTGTGACGGAAATAGTGTTCATTTAATACGGACGAAATCACTGCGCCCAAAGACTGTCAAAAGTAATAAGTGATTATAGGCCAGGTCGAGTAAAGCGTAACTTAAACAGTAGAAAATTTAGGAGGATTGCTTGTGTGTTCGACTGCAGAAAAGGCTGAACAAAATGATTAAAAGAGTTCGATAATAATCTGGAACTCAAAGAAAATCACTTGTGTCTTACTACACCTGAAAAGAGATTCCATGCTAACAAAATCCTGAGCAAGTGCACCCACTAATTCACAACATTCCTAAATAACCATAAATCCTGCACTTGGGATACGAACCCCCAACCCATGTTACTGCCGCAGCAGATTTCACCTCAAATACATGTTTTGAGGACCCCTCTGAATAATACGAATCTAATGTGTTCCTTGAAAGTAGAACCGGACTAAGTGAATACACGATATCCTATCCTTTAAAAGCTGGTTGCTATGCGAAATAATTGAAATTCGGTTCTCTTTTCATGCCGGGAGTAAAACAAAAGAGAGATGAAACGAAAAATGACTTCCTGTTTGAAACAATTTAAGTAGTTTAAAATTTAAACCCTTGGAAACGATTATCTCTACAAAAATTGTATCTGTTCCAGTCACATAACTTTCTCTAAACTGTTTTGTAAACATACTTTTCTTACCATAATGTTAATCAACATGTGCAACAAATGGACTAATTACTTAGTTCCTTATAAGTAGAAAGCAAATAAGGGAATACACTAGGCTAAAGCGACAGTCACATTTTTAAAAACTGTCACTATGCGTTTTTCATCGAAAATGGTTCTTTCCGAGCCAAGGAGTAAAACAAAAGAAATCTGAAACGAAAGATAACATCCTGTTTGAGGAACATTTAAATTGAAACAAACATTAAGGAACGTCTTGGAAACCGTTAACTCTACAAAAAATGCACATGGTATTTTATGTTTAGTAAGCCTTTGTCTATCTCTTACGGTTTACAAGTTATACAAATCATCCAAAACAGGTCTTTAAAGGCTATTCCCAGAAAAATCAACAGCATAACTCAAAAACGAATAGGCCGTTAAATACTGAACTTCGTATTTAAGTGCAGTATCTCCCAAGAATGTGACTGAAGGTTTTCAACAAAATCCCTCCACCCCAAACCACACTTTACGTGGAAAAATTTCAAACATTAAGATTTTCTCAAAAATGGCTGTAAAGGGTTTAGATTAAAATACTGTATATTTAAAATATTAACTGACAAATAAAGTGTATATCTCGAATTTCCTGGGGATAGCTTCTGAAGTCATCTTCATTCTGAATGTCTTTGTCATAACTGGTACAGCGTAGGAGATAGACAAAAGCATACCACACAAAATTTTAGATCTCCTCAAAACACACAATTTATGATCTTCAAAGTTTTTGTTGAAGTAACCGTTTACGCAATATTCCTTATTATTAGTTTCAATTTTAAAATAATGCTATTTTTCTCAGAGAAGAGTGTTTCTTTGTTTTACTCCTGGCCAAGCAAAGAGGCGAATATCAATAAAAATCGTACTGTGACAGATTTTAAAACATTTGACTATCGCTTTAGCATAATGCATTCCTTTATTTCTCTTCTATTCATAATTTTGTACACACACATACACACACGCGCGCGCGCGCACGGATGAGGTGCAAAATACATTTTTGAAAGGCCATCGCTAAATTCTAACTAATATAGGCCCAGTCCGACAATTTATGCAAATAGAAAATGAGAGTACTGCGTTCATATGATAATTTTAATCAATCTATAAATCGAAAACAAAACACTAATAAGACCAATAGTAACGTATTCTGCAGAAACCTGGACCCTAAACAATGTAGATGAAGAAATACTACGAAGATTTGAACGGAAAATACTTAGACGAATCTTTGGACCTGTAAAGGATAAAGACCAATGGAGAATAAGATATAATTATGAGATAGAAGAACTAATTAAGCAGCAAAATATTGTGAAATTTATAAAGGCACAAAGAATAAGATGGCTAGGACACATAGAGAGAATGACAGAAGATAGAATGCCAAAAAGAATATTGAAAGGAAGACTGTACGCTAGAAGAAAAAAAGGAAGACCAAAAACAAGATGGTTAGATGATGTGATGGAAGACCTAAGAAAAATTGGAATCAGAGGGTGGAAAAGTAAAGCAGAAGATAGAGATATGTGGAGGAGGATTGTGCAGGAGGCCAAAGCTCACCAAGGGCTGTAGAGCCAGAAGAGAAGAGAATAAGTCGAAAACACTATCGACATTTGTGGGGAATTTCTCACACTCGCATACTATATTTGGGCCGGTAATAGTTGTTGAGAACTTCATATGTTTATTAACTTTATAGATGTAAACTTTTAATTGTGCAACATACCCCTTGCGGTAATTGGCATTTCCGACCGAAAAGTTAATTTTAAGTATCTAAGGACAATATAAAGCCTCTCACATGGGCTTTTTAAGAAACATCTACTAGTTTTGTACAGCGAATACAAATATTTTCTTTGCCGTTGCATATAAAATATTTAATTACTTTATTATTTGTAATTTACACAAAAACTGGCTTAATTGCTTTCTAAAATCAATAATACTCTAGAGTAAAAATGCAGGACAACTGCATGAAAATTATACATAAAGTCCGTACTTTAGTTTTATATATGTAGCTGAAAAATATTTGTTAATGGAAGAGCGACTTAAAATAACTATTAAACATAGTACTTACACATCCTCTTTTAAATAATGTTATTATGCCGTTAAGAATAAATTACCTATAAGAAGTAGAAAGAGAATATGAAGGTAGCAGAAAGGTAATGACACGTTAAACAAACTTTCAGAAACTGAATGAATGTGTCAAATAAATGCATACTGAGCTCGAGTCAATAAGGCTTATAGGAAGTATGATCTTTCAGTATAACTTCCATGAAAACCTTATCTAGACAACCTACCCCAACCACAATTCGAAGTAAGCACACAATGTAAATCATAAGAGGATCCAGGGATTCACGTTTGCATACCGGTTATTTCAATATGTGTGCAACGAGTGCATTTTAAAACCCCAATATTATTGTTGTTGTTATTATTATTATTATTATTATTATTATTTTATTACTGTTATTACTATTACTATTATTATTGTTGTTATTGTTATTATTGATGTTATTATTATCATTACGATTGTTATTGTTACTGTTATTATTTTTATTATTATGCTTATTATTATTATTTATTACTATTATTATTATCATCATTGTCATTGTTATTATTATCATTTTTATTTTTATTATTAGTTTTATTATTATTTATTTATTATTTGTGTATTATTACTATTACTATTATTATCATTGTTATTTATTAGTATTTATTATTATTATTATTATTATTATTATTATTATTATAACAATCATTATATCATTTTTAACTCTGCTCTATTCACCAAGGTAGATGACTCCCCAGTAACATGTGAGGCTCGCACTCGGACATATCGGGTTCAATTTCCGTCGAGACGACCACACTGATGATTGGGTTTTTCTTGGTTTCCCCGGTTTGGCTGGTAAATGTTGGGATGTTTCTCTTCTGCCACGAATTTCCTGTTCATAATTTCCTGTCCACATAATTTCCTTTCATTTGTTTGAGGGTTGAAGGACTGTTTGACGGCGTTCGATGTTATAGCAGGACGATATATTATGTATTTTTGAAGTGCTTGGTTGAACTGGTCACGTCTGTAGCATAGGGACCCAGGGGACATAGGATGAGGCGTAGATAGCCTGTGCCTAGATACGCGCTATCTGGAATCGTTAGGGAGCCGTTCTCCATAAGGGCACATCGTCGTACGGAGCTGGTCGTCTTTCCTGTCTTCTCCTCCCACCCTTCCGGGAGTCATTAGAAACAAGAAGGGCCACCAGAGCCTTACCGCGTTATTGTGCTTCAGTTTCTGGTTGCTCCTCCGTGTGCGTATTTCTATTCCTACACCTCTTTATACCTTTTGGATATTACACTCAGGCGTAATGATCAAGAGCATTTGCTTTTTATTTCTAACCCATCTCCATTTAGAGCGGCAATGTCCCACAAAAGCAGCAATGTCCCAGCACTTATTTAGAGTACATATATTTTCTTTTGAACTCATTTGGAGGGGGAAGGAAATCGACCAATTGGCTCCAACATCATACTTATTTTGCCAAACTTGTGATAAATGTGACTGTGGTAAAGCAATTTCCATATCATTACAGTAGTTTCATAGTTAAACACAATAGCGAATTTATAAACGTTTGGCCCTCATTTTGGACGTTTATTTATTCGTTATCTTCAAAGTCTCAAACAGTTCGTAACGTTTCTAGAATAAACGTTTAATTAAACAGAAAAAGTGGTGAATAAGCGAAAATATCCGAATCCCTAAATACTCATTTAAACTTCCAAACTCGTTATATCGCTAACAACTCAAAAGAAGGACTTGAGAAAGAAAATCGGCGGACATATTGTTGAGACAGCCTTGACGGGCAAACACACTATATATAAGCGCTATATCTTATTATTAAAGATGAGAGATTTGTTCGCTGCACGAAACATAGTTGACTCGACAGGGAACAAGGTGGACAGACAGGTACACAGCTAAGGACGGTGTACCCAAACGAAATGCAACTTTTTTTTTTTTTTTTTTTTTTTAAATACAGTATACCGGAGTCTGATCAGGACTCCGGCACTGTATACCCTACTTTTATTTACCTTTTTCATTTTACTTTGTTTTGCCGTATTATTACTCTTTATTACTGTTTTCTTACTTTTACAACACACACATATACACAAACATATAACATCCATGCCTAAGGCGGAACTCGAACCCACGATCCCCAGCGCTACGAAGCACCAAAGCGGGACGCCTTGGCGAGCGCGGCCATGGGGACCGGCAAACTAGGAACATACACGCTATCTATTTGCATACCTACGGTCCTATCATAACCACGCGAACGATCATACATACGTCTTCATGATCAAATGCACTGCAGTAGTGAATAGACGTTTAGTGACCACTATTTGTCTACAATAATGCAAACTAAGCAAACAAAGGATTAGATATGTAATATTTTGCTGCAGAAATAACGGAGTATTGTTCTTCTCGAGTGGATTTTCTGTGTCGGAAGTCTACACACACACACACACACACACACACACACACACACACGCACACACACGCGCGCGCGCGCAAACACACACACACACACACACACAGGGTATACAAAACTATACATTTCGTCGTATACAATAGCTTAAATCCACAATGTTTTGTCCAGGCACTCGTATATCAAACGATGTAAAACTCAACTTAGTGGATTAAAATTATGTAAACGAAAAGCCTGTAAAGCCTTAGAATAGGAATAGGTAGAGTTAGGAGGGCACTGGGCACCGATCCAGTGATACTCTACCTATGCCTCTCCAAAGGGCATCCCAGTAAGCGAAGGATGAGGTAAGAGGCGGCACTGGGAGGCCAGAATCAGAAATGACAGCTCAGCAATAACAGGATCCCTACAGTTTGCAGAATGAGTCGCTCCGGCAATTGAACGGCACACTGGGTATCCACCAAAGAGTAGCGTATACTCCCTCAGCTAGCGAAGCCCGAAGAATGGAGTAAATTCCACAGAGAGCGCCATGTTCCCTGCCACGCTGCACCGACACACCATCGCCGATGCTTCCAACCTTCAAACAGATTAAACGGGATGAAATGAAGTATTTAATGGAACGATTTGGAGGGGGAGGAAATCCGGGTCACACACGTCACTGATGCCCAACCTTGCTCGGTAAAATCATCACTTTTTTCTTGATTCTAAAATCTAAGAGCCCAACTTTTCTGTATATCATATCAAAATAATTCACTGAAACATTAAGATAATAGCTTTACGCTGTGGCGGATTTTTGGTTCCAGGCTTTGGAGGGGGAGAAAGAAAAAGGTTGGATTGCCGGCAGACTTGGGAAATGTATGATGGTCTCAGGGTTTGCGGGGAGATACCTGAATGAAACCCTCTCTCTGGTTTCTAAGTACCTTTTACTGTCCCGCACTTAATATTTCATAAGTCCCCCTGGCCGTCCAAAGTACAAGAACTTGTTTCAGGGCCGAGCCTCGCCAAAAAAAAAAAAAAAAAAAAAAAAAAAAAAAAAAAAAAAAAAAAAGTCACAAATGATATTGTTTCACCTTTCCCTTCTTGCTAATCTCCCTCTTAATTCCCTTTCCACGTTCATCACATCGTGGACTGGTATACTCTCTTTAGGCTACGCGCTATAACGTAACGTGGATTCACTACCCGGTGTCTGATGTACTAGTCCGCGATGTGAAGGAGTTGATTAAAGTGGTAAAAGAATTAAAAGGGAAAGGTGAAACAATTAATATAATTTATGAACTTTAATTTTTTTTTTTTTTTTTTTTTTGGTGAAGCTCGGCCGCGAAACAAGTTCTTGTACTTTGGACGGCCAGGGGGACTTGTGAAACATTAAGTGCGGGACGACAGTAAAGGGCACTTCGAAACCAGTGAGAGGATTTCATTCAGGTTTCTCCCCGCAAACCCTGAGACTACCATACATTTCCCAAGCTAGAAGGCAATCCAACCTTTTTCCTTCTTCCCCTCCAAAGCCCCGAACCAAAAATCCGCCACAAAATGGTGCCCAACGTGTTCTAAACCCACAATAAATCCGTCACAACACTGATTGGTTGCTACATATGTTGATGGCTATTTTAATGTTCTACAACAACAAAATTGGCAAAACACTGTATTTGTTTGTCGTTATTTTTTAAATTTTTAAAATGCATATTGCCTCGTGCTTTCATACCAAACGTGTTTTGTTAATATGCCATTTTTAAAGCGTTGAATCTTATAAGTTTGATTCAAATGACTTTCTCTAGCTGCTCCACTTAAAAATGCTATTCTCATAAAAGAATATTTTTATCCACATAATGCCAATCGAGATAAACATTAACAGAATTGATCTTATTACTTGCTTCCTTGTAAATAGAAGAAAAATAAGGGAATATACGAGGCTAACGCGATAGTCTGATCTTTTAAAAACTGGTCACTATGTGAAACAATTGAAGTTCAGTACGCTTTGCATGGCTGCAATAAAACAAGTGCGATGAAACGAAAGGTGAGTTCCCATTTGAGAAAAGTTATGCAGTTTAAAATTGAAACCAATAACAAGGAATATCTCAGAAACGGCCAAATCGACACAAAAAAGTATCTGATATACCTAAATTGAGTGTTTAAACGGGATCTAAATTTTTTGTGTAGTAAGGTTTTGTCTGTCACTTGCGATTTACTAGTTATGCAAAATTCAGCTAAATTGATCAAGAATAAAGAGGTCTTTAAAGGTTTTTCCTAGAAAATTCAAGATATATATTTTATTTCTGATGTAAATATCTGTAAGGTGCGGTATTTTAATCAAAACCGTCAGCACCAGTTTTGCTATAAATAAAATTTTGAAAAAAGTTTCCATATTAAGGGTAGTCTGGGGTGGGGGTCTTTTCTTAGAAGTTTTCGTGTCGCATCCTTGGGAGATGATAAATATAAATACCAAGTTTGGTACTTAACGGTCTTTTCGTTTTTGAGCTATGCTGTCAATAGACACCCCCCTCCACACATGCACATATACACACGGACCTTTTGTTAAAATGTTTTTTTAGACTCAAAGCATATATTTCCGGTGAAATATCAACATCCCATTTTTGGGTGGTTTGGCATTTAAATGGATGTTACGGATTACACTTAAGTAACGATGCTCCCAAAATAGCTTTTGAGTGACAAATTTTAATACCAGAATAAATGTTGTGTAATCTTGTACCGTAATAAAAGGAAAAAAATTATTAATTTAAGAAACATGGGTTAAAATAGGGAGTGATTACCTTTTGCGTTCATTTTCATCGTTCACGAATATATTTGCATCATTTTTAGGTGAAGAATAGGAAATGAATAACTTATAGGATTCTATGATATTAGTGTTGCGTTTTCGTTTCCTCAATCATTTTAAGAAAATTTACTATATTTTGCTAAAGTAAGCGATTAACAGAAAACTTCTATTCACCAGTTTTCATAACCATAGAAAATGAATGTTCCGGGAAGGACACAAGAGAAGGCAGTGAATTTTCTTTTAAAGTGAATTAAATTATTTCACTTTATAATTAATAAAATTACGTATTAAAAACATCCGCAAATATAATTATGAATAGCTTTTGCTCAGATAATAGAATATTGTCAAACTAACATTTCTTTTACCTATGATCTTCTACTACCTTAAATAATATAAATAATTATGACATACCAATTATGATTTTCATTCAGGGAATAACACGCACGAAAAGTTATATAGAACTGAACTAAAGCTAAACATTGAATAAAAAGCTAAGGGTCTACTTAATTATGTTTGATAGTATACATTAAATATTCAGAAAAATCTGCATGACAACTTGTATATACAAAGAGCAAAATACAAGTAAACTAAGCAATAATTATCAATTTATATACGAGTAAATCAGTGAAATTGGCATGATAATATTATGAAAATCCAACTCTGTGCTGTTAATTATCTTTGCTAACCTAAAATTGAATCTAATTTTACAGGGCCACTTCCACAGCTGTTCAGTTGTAACGCGAGTTTTCAGCACAATGTACCTAACTTTAGGGTCACTTACTGCTTCAAGTAGTGGTACAGATTTAAAAAACTATACAATTTTATTTTATATTGTGATGCAAAATATTCTTATTACGCTTTCCCTCCATCTCACACTGGCTGACAGCCACAAACACACGGACATTTTTGTGTGCGTGTGTGTATGTGTCTGTGGGGAGCATAGCTCCAAAGCGAAAAGTCCATTAGATACCAAACTTCGTATTTAAGTTCAGTATCTTCCAAGGATGCGACAGGAAGATTTTCAAGACTACGGTTTACATGGAACATTTTCTCGAAAATAGCTGTAACGAATTTTATTGAAATATCTTACCTTAAAAATATTTAGATGACAAATAAGATGCATATTTTGAATTGTCTGTAAATAGTCTCTGAAGATATCTTTATTCCGGATGAATTTTGAGGAATTTTGCTTAACTGGTACACCGTAAGAGATAGACAAAAACTTACTTAACAATAAATGTAGAGCTTATTAATACATATAATTTATGTTATATACATTTTTTCGTAGAGTTGAACGTTTTTTAGGTATTCCTTGTTATTGCTTTCAGTTTTAAAATACTTGTACTTTTCTGATACGGGAATTTACAACTCCTGGCTGTACAATCAAAGGAAATTCAATCACATGGCAACCAGCTTTTAAAATGTCTGACTATCGCTTTAACCTATGGTACTCCCTTATTTCTGTTTTTTCTTATCCGGAAGCAAGTAATGAGACCATTTCTGCCAATTTTTTCTCCATTAGCATGAAGTCAATAGAAGAATAAGCTTTCTAACAATAATTTGTTGCAGAAGCACAGAAAGTCATGTGAATGGAACACATATTTTTACAGTGTTTAAGGCCCGCTTTAGTACATAGGCACCGCAGGCGATAACACTAATGATGAATGGAATGAAGATGGAGCACCGGTGGAATGTGATGGTGGGAGAAACCGGAGAACCCGAAAGAAACCTTCCCCTGCGCCGCTTGGTCCATCAAAAATCCCAAATGCGGCCAGTGTGGACAATAATTCTATCTGTATGTAATAAAACAGTAAGGGAAATTGTTCAGGTAAATTTTTATTTTAGTTGAGTAAGATTTGAAACTAACATGTATACAACTCACAAAACAGTAGCATTTTTAAAATTTGTATTTGCGTGTCGGTCTGTGTGTGTATGTGTGTGTGTGTGTGTGAGAGAGAGAGAGAGAGAGAGAGAGAGAGAGAGATTTTCAAGCAAAATTGGCCAAAATGATTGCTATGAAGTTTGGTATATGACATATCGTAGAGTCTCTTGAAAAGCAGGCTATATGACTTCTGAAATACTTGCCCCAAAGGGCGAGCACAAAACGCAAATCAGCAAAATTAAAATATTTCGCTTTATTATTCAATTTCTGAAGAATTTAGCGAACCAAAGTTTAGAAGCGTAATGTTTTAGATAAGTTTACAGGCGTATAAAAGGTCGATGCATGAGTATTTATAAAGTTTTATGAATCTTTTTTATTATTATTATTATTATTATTATTATTATTATTATTATTAGTAGTAGTAGTAGTAGTAGTAGTAGTAGTAGTAGTATTGTTATTACTATTATTATTGTTATTATTGTTGTTGTTGTGTATGTGTGAATAGAATAGCATGCATACATATATTTCCTGTGAAATCTCGGTATCGAACTTTTGGGTGGAATACAATGCCTTATCTATACATGTACATAGTACATGTAGACAAAGTAAAAATTGTCCAAAATTGAGTTTCTCCGAAATAGCAAGAGCCCTAGATTGCACTTTAGATATTCAGAATACACATCTACAATTTCTTTTCTGATTTGTTCCTTTTAAGCATATTTTTTCCCCAGAATGTATTCACCTCCCAACTTCCTTTCATTCTGGATCATTTTCGTTTTTATAATTATTCTTATAGATACAATTTGTTTTATTTATTTTTAGCTTATAAACGCTGAAGTAAATGCACATACTTTATTGTGGGGCGAGTTTTTTGGTCTACTCCAGTAATTAATGTTACTGTAAGCATGCGCACAGCAACTAACATAAGAGTCTAACAAACCCCTTGAAAAGTATCAGTGCCCCAGCTTGTTATTCTACATATTTACACTGGGGTACAGGTAAACTTGTACAGTATCTTATTTTACCTGATAACATTTTAATTATGAATACATTTTTTTGTGTATAGTTTAACGTTTTTTAACCTGGTTGTTGATATCGAACGATGGATAAAATTAGTGAGATGATGCTCAAGACCCAAGGGGCTTAACGTTATTCGACATTCGTATTCTCAGGATAAGGGATCCCACAGAAAGAAAAACAAACAAAAAGAAACTTACGCGGGTGACACACCCTAAGCAATATTGGAACTTACGTCCTCTTTAAGTACGAGGCAAGCACGCTACGCCCAAACTACGGAAAGGCCGCGCCGTGGCCGAGTGGTCAGACCACCCGCCTCTCACCTAGACGGCCCGGGTTCGATCCCACGCGACCGCATGTGAGATTTGTGGTGGACAAAGCGGTGCAGAGGCGGATATTCTCCGGGTTCTCCGGTTTCCCCCGCCATCACATTCCACCAGGGCTCCATCTTCATGTATCATCAGTGTCATCGCCTGCGGTACTAGAGCAGTAAAAGCGGGTGCTAAACACTACAAAAAAAAAAAAAAAAAAAAAGAAGTACTACGGAGGCGTGGAGTGAAGAATTGGTCTGCGATTCTAAAAAAGGAAACTGGATTTTGGGAATGCTAAAATAGGGTACCTACACCAAGAAATGGAACAGATATTCGTGAGAAAGACCTGAGTGCAAATGAACATTCTTGATTTACCTCTCTCTCCTCTCTCTCGCTCTCTCACACACACACTTACAGATCGGACAATGCGCAAGTAATTCTCATATATTAATAAAATCGTACAGAAAATAAGAACGGTAAATTGAAGTTAAATACAATTTAGCTCATGACCATTTTGCGTAATTCTGGCTCGATCCCACCAAAAAATGTCGTTCGCAATGACTTAAGCGGGCTCCAGCAGAAAAAAAAAAATACTAGGTACTTTATTGAGCAGTACTGTACTGTCTGAAATGAAAAGCGCCCTTTTGTCTAACGCAGACACATAAGACAGTGTTTTACTTCAAAAGCTTGAGTGCTAGCGGCAGATTCCAGACCGTATCGAGAATAGGCCGGATTCTGCCATCCTCTTGAACTCCATGACTGTGCTGTGTGTTTCATTGGGTTGTTCAAACTATATTTGTTTGTTAATATGGAAGTTGAGAATTTTCCGGTTCTTTATATTCCTGAGAAATTCTAAGAATTCAAGCTAGAAGGAAAATATCGGAGCCTAACGAAATCACTTTAAATAAAAAGGAATAATCTTATTATTCTACAATTAGTATGAATTAAACAAATAAATGAAGGTACGATGCACGTCCACTTCATACTCTGAACGGTGGTGTACTATAGTGGAGCAAGTGGTTCCAAAAAGCTGTAAATGTAGTCATCCTGCAGAAAATATGCAGTACAGTATTGCTCATTAAAGCAGTAATGGTACAGTGGAGCCATAGCTTAAGTGTCTAGCTTTGGTTCAACGTGACACATCCCTTCAGGTATTGTTTTATATTATATTAAATATGCATATAAAATTGGAAAAACAACGGAAAATCAGGGGTGAGCTACAAAAAGCTCTATTAAGGCCAGCGGAATTATCATCGTGAATCCCCTTTTCGCAAAATTGGCATAAGTCAAATACTTAAGGTTTGATTTTTGGGCGTTTGCTTTAAGTATGAGTGCACGGGTAATACACAAACTATACATTATATGTAACGAGTGGAACTGCTCAGGCAGTTTCATCTGTAGCACGCATTCGGGATGTCGCGGGTTCGACCGCCGTTGCCCGCCTACCGGACCCATGAGTTATGTTGGGTTTCCCGGGTCGCCAGGCCAATGCTGGGTAGGTTTCTTTCATCCCTCGAATTTCATGCCCCTCCATGTCATTTCGATTATCATTTCATTCGTCCTCTTTCCCGTTAGTTTCTTTCAGTACTGAAAGTGTCGGCGATTGTGCTTGGAGCGGCGTCGCAGAGAAAAAGCACGTTCATGGCGACTAGAGCCCCAACTTCGGCTGATTACCGGGAGCAGGACTGCTCCTGACGGGGGCGTTGGACCTTACGTGGGACGGGGTAGCCAATCTCCCTGTCCGACTGTCGGGGTGCTTCAATCTGGAAACTAGAGGGACCCTGAAATTGCTGTGACGTCGGTTTCGGCCACCCGGTGTCCTCTCATCTCATCCCTTCCTTTCAGGGGTACCACTAGAGGGGCATAGGTACAATAAACACCTAGGCTCGATGCCAAATCCTCTACGTCCGTATCCCAAACTTCTTCGTCTTCTTTTTCTTTTTTTCTTCTTCTTCACTTCAGGGATTTGATATTTATGCCTGTTCCAACCATTACTCCCATCTTATTCTAAGATATCTTACATCTCTTTCCACGAGGATTGTATCTTCTTATTAAAACTAGTGTTCTCTATTCACTTATTCTATTCTATAGCTTTCAAGTTCTGCTTACTCTGTTGTATTTTATTTTTTAACTTATATATACCTAATTCCTCTCAAATTCCTTTATACCTTATTAAACCTTGTCTGGTGTATTTTTTTAACTCTTCTTAAAATCCTCGTTTCTGCTGCCTGTATTTTGCTCTTGTCTTTTTCTTTTAATATCCAGGACTCACCGCATCTAATTCTAGTCGTAATATTTTAAATTCATAAGGAATTACTATTTTTCATATTGTAAGTATTACTAATAAAAGATAAAGATAACTGAACTTAACACTAAGTAACTTAAGTTTTAGAGATAGGAATGCAACACTTATGAAACTGAAAATAAATGTTCACAGAAACAGCTCGGATTAATACGACGGTTACATATTAGCCGTAACCAGCAAGTTTGGGCTGCTAATGTAATGCTTGTAATGGCAAATGTCCCTGTAAGTATCTCCATTGCCAGCATAAGATTCACAGAACTACAGCACGAAGTACCGGGAGATACAAATACGTCCGAAGCGGCTGCGCGATGCTTTGCTTGTCCGCGCCTTCGGCACCCGTTGCCGTCTGTCGCTATCTTAGCAAGGCGCAAATGAAACCATGCAACATTTTTAAAACTACTTTTAACGGCTTTACTTACCAATGTTATTAAAGGAAATGCTGAAACTGGCCGCCGCCATTGTCCATACATTTTTGACACCTCTTTAGGAAACTATCCATCACTTTCCGTAGTTCACGCTGAGAAATGCAATTTTCTGGTGGATATTTTGTTTTAATTCTTCCAGTGTGTGTGTTTGTCCTGTACCTTTTATGTTTTTAGTTACCCCAAAGATAGAAATCGCAGGAGGGTAGGTCGCAGGACCGAGGGTGCCACAAATCTCTACTAATAATTCCGTCCTGAAACACACTTTCAATTGTTCTCATCGAACGTTTGGCTGTATGCGTTGTTGCTGAGTCTTGTTGAAAAAAGGCAAAATCTTGCTCCCTGTCTGTTAATTTCTAAAAGGGGGTAGGGGGGGCAAATTTGTATTCACGTATGTATGGGCGTCAACTGTTGGCTCGAAAAAAATGGGCCTTAACTCTTTCTCCGCTAATGGCGCACCATATACAAATTGTTTCGTCATGAAGGGGTATTTCCTGAACAATATTAGGTTTCTCAGAGCTCCAATAACGATTATTTTGTACACACACATATCCATGAAGGTGGAACCAAGCTTCGTCGGTGAAAACTATTAAATGTGGGTCAACTTTGCCATTGTATACGCTATTGAGAGTTCACTCACATAATGTGTTAACACATAGAAATCATAAATAAATACATGCTGTGCAGTAAAAACAAATACTGAGCCATTATACACTTTGTGACTAAGTGCAGGACTAAATCGTAAAGCAAATGGTAATAACTCAACCCCATGATATCACCGTCAGCTCAATACTGCACTTAAAAACAAGGCAGCATAGTGATCTTGTGTACAGCAGCTGTGTGTTATCGTGTTTCCGTGTGCGCAATGGAAAAACACCGCGCAACGGTTCGGATGTGTTTGGGTCGCACTGTATAAAATCCGGTGGCAGAATTTGATAATACACTTGGCCATACTCATAGGTCTGTAGTGACCGGTCCGTGGGGGCCAAAGCGCTATCCTCGGTGCCGACATGGGTCTGTTGGGAAGATGTACTCCGCCTTGTAAGCTCCTTGGGGACTAATTATTGAAGACTCATTTAATGGAAAGGCAACAACTTATCTAGCGAAGCACATTCCAGCGCCTGAGAAAATTGGTGTGCTGATCATATGCGCTCTCAGCACTGCCGCCTCCTATGGTGTCCAACGCGGAAAGATGTGGAGAATGAGCGGTCATTTGGTGAGACTTTTCGCCATTAGTAATTTTTACGCTTTTTACTCTTATGGAAAAGTATGAAGCATCTTAAGGTGTCTGTGTTATTCTATGTGTTAGCAAACCTGGCAAAGTAAATACTGGTGAAGAAATAGTTTCAGAGTCTTCGGAAGGGACTACAATACATTTTTTTTTTAAATACGGTACCGGAGTCTGATCGGGACTCCGGCACTGTATACCCTACTTTTATTTACCTTTTTTTTTTTTTTACCTTGTTTTTCTGTATTATTACTGGATTGCTGTTTTCTTACTTTTACAACACACACATAAACACAAACATATAACACCCATGCCCAAGGCGGGACTCGAACCCACGATCCCCAGCGCTACGAAGCACTTTGGCGAGCGCGGCCATGGGGACCGGCTACATTTGTGCGTTAATTATCATATCTTTAACTATGATGTATCAACCGCCATGGAGGATCTGATTAGAAATAATGAAGATATTCAATAATTCAACATTCTATTATTACAAACTCATCAGAAATGTACCTTCTGTTTTCGTCTGCTTAGTTTTAGCCTATCAGTTCTAGATAACACCTCTTAAACCTACTAGTTTCTGGTGTTAGTAACTGAATCAAGCGCATCTAGAGGCAGATATTTCTGCTTCCCATCTTACCCAGACTACACGCCTCGTACCCATAAGAACAATAAGAGACTTGGGATATATTAGTTCTGTCTGGGAAGCTTACCTGCATATACAAGCGCATGTGAAGGTATTTAGCGATCGGAAAGCATACCTACCGCAACTATCTTGAAGGTTTAATCTCTGCCTAATCAAACTTACAAACACATCTGCAAAATGACTAGACTCTAAGCTTAAACAAATAATTGACGGAGCAAGCTTTCCAAAGTTGCTTCGCCCTATAGCACCGATGTTCCTTTTAAACAGTATACTATTATTACAAATGATATGGAAATTATCACCTGAGCAACAGTGAATGGAAATAAACTCTAAAAATACACCGAATCTAGGTCAGGTGTAAGGTTCCAAAATAGATATTGCTGATGCGGTAGTGAGAATGAAATCCTTGGACACCTTTCGGGTGTCTTTAGTTTCGACGCTCTGTTACTACAGATATTAGGTTTAGGATACGGGAGGACTCTTGGCTCCGAACCTAGGTGGTTATTATACCTACTCCCCACGAGGGCGCTCCTGGAGGATACACCGGACAGCTGGAACCAGGAGCACATAGTCGAAGTCGGGGATGGAGATAATCACTATGAGCATCCTTACACCCTCCCACGCTGCACCGAGAATCATCTCTTCCAACCATGAAAGAAATCAACGGAATGATGGATGAATGAAATGACATTGGGAAACGACATGGAGGAACAGGAAAATTCGGGGGATGAAACCTATTCAGTATTTTCCTGGCGACCCGGGAAAATCCCTGAATCAGTCTCATGGTTGGCCACTGGGATCGATCCACGAAATGTCAAATGCGGGCAATAGATGAAACCGCTTAGACCATCCGGCTCGCTTGCTTCAGACAAACCATGAAATCTATCATTGCTGCTTGAGAAAGAAAGTTAAAGTAAAACATGGCTGATGAGTAGGTTAGACTGCAAAAGATTGGAAATGGCTACGCTAGGTTCTTGAGAGCTGCGAAAGACTAACTTCTAAAACCAACATAAGAGAAGAACTTAAAATAAATGGTGTAACTTATAAGCAAACAAAATACAGAGGCAACAGGAAGGATCATATCGATAGATGTAAAAGTAAATGTCGCTAAATTATGCTGTAATTTATACCTATTATGTATCGCAAGACGGGTAGAAGCGAAAATATTGAGGGAAGATTGGAAATGCAACCTTAAAGACTAAATAAACCCTGTAACGAGGAGATGATGAATGGTTATTTTAACTGCAGGCTTTATTATTATTATTCTTATTCTTCTTCTTCTTCTTCTTCTTCTTCTTCTTATTATTATTATTATTATTATTATCATCATCATCATCATCATTATTATCATTATCATTATTATCATTATTATCACTATTATCACTATTATCACTATTACCACTATTACCACTACTACCACTATTACCACTATTACCACTCTACCACTATTACCACGGTTACCACTATTACCACTATTACCACTCTACCACTATTACCACTATTACCACTATTATCACTATTACCATTATTGCCACTATTACTACTACTATTACTATTACTGTTACTATTACTGTTACTATTACTGTTATATTGTTGTTATTATTATTATTGTGATTGTTATTGCAATTGTTATTGCTATTAATATTACTATTACTATTATTTTATTCTTCTTCTTCTTCTTCTTATTATTATTATTAATGTCGTTTTCGTTCCTGTTGTTACTGTTATTATTGTTATTATTATTACCATTATTATTATTATTATTATTATTAATAATGTCGTTTTCGTTCCTGTTGTTACTGTTATTATTATTGTTATTATTATTACCATATTTATTATTATTATTACTAATGAAGTTTACTTTTTGGTACTGCGACCGTTATTCTGTATTTTATTCTGTATTCTGTAATACATATTACCCATTTGTATGCTTATGTTATGTTTGACCAAAGCGGTATTCTAAAAAATGAAAATGCAGAAACCTTTTCTTTACAAATACTCTGTGAAAGCGATAAAGAATTTCACTGTATTAGTTTTCTATATGGCATTTTGGAACTATTTTATGAGGACAAGAGAAAAGAATCTCTAGTTCAAAAGTGTGGAAAGCCTTTATACCTATATCTCTGCCTTCTTAGTAGGTATAGATGCGTCATTAATATTTTACAACAATTCTGATACTAACAAAAACAACAACAACAACAATAATAATAATAATAATAATTTGTAGTCGGCTTACACCCACCCCCCGTGTTTAGGAGTGACACAGCCCTAGGATTTACAAGCGGATGCTTAGGAGTCAGAAGCATGTCAGGAGCCAACGGCACTTAACCACGGAATGGAGCATCTAGAACGTATGATCGGTCCGCAGCCTGGCATGAGCGTGAGGATATTGAACCAAATATTGAAACAGTAATTGTAATGTTTCTTTTATTTCATTGTCCTTCTCTTGACTTTCTTTGGTAGTAGAAGTAACAAAATGTAATTGAAAGAACAGAATCCGGTTCATAGGAAGACATGTGACTTGTCAATAATCTCATGCGCTAAACAGGCGAAGAAGCAAGTTGGTTATAAATACCAGTAAAATGTGGTTCAGTAGAGTTCACGAAAATTGACGTATGTGAATTAGCTTTACTATATCCTTAGACATTTTCTGGTTTGTCCAATTCTTTTGAGACAGTGGAAGGAGGAAATAAGGACGTCACGTGGCTGCATAATATTAACACAAACCCACGTCACAAGTCACCGACCTGGGCACAGATAACCAATTTTCTACTCTGCTGTCTCAAAAGCCTTTGACAGAAGAATCGGCGTATTTCATTTGTATTTTTTCACTTTCTCTAGCACATATGTGTATAAAATGTAAATAGTAGTTAGAGAGGATATTGTATTCCATCCAAAAATTCAGTGTCGAGATTTCACTGGAAATATATGATTTGATGTTCCCTGAGTCGGGAAAAAGCGTTTTTACTTTCCCTAGCCCGTAAGGAGAATGTACATAGTCGACAGGGAAGGTATAGTATTCCACTTAAAAATTTGATGTCGAGATTTGATCACTAATATTTAGGGTGTTAATGAACTATACCGAAATAGTTTCACAGAATAGGTAGATTACTTAAAAAAAGTAATTTGAGATGGAGACTTATGGCCTATTTACTGAAATTTCGAAGTAACAGCTATAAGTTTCTGAAGTGCCAGTACACCACGTATCGCGGCACCTCGTCTGCAATGAAAAAAATAACAATAAAAATCATCTACTCTACGAGAGAAATCGAACTCATGACCTTTTGGAGAACAGCTGGATGCATTACTTATTACGCCACCAGAGCAGGTGAAAAAACGCCTCAAGAGTAGGCTACGTAACTCAAGAACGTAGCTAGTGAATGCTCAGTGTCGCACTGTCAAGTGATTCGAGATTTTACAGATTTTTGCGACATTAAATCTTGAGAACGCTATTAACGAGCTGCTAAAGATCGATATTTCTATACTCGGGCAGCAGTTTTAAAGACATTCTAAGCCATTTTTTCAACCTGATTTGCTTTAACACCGATTTATCAGCACCTGATACCCACACGTTTAACGCTATGTAGTTGCGTTATGTTTATCCGGGGACCATGCATCGCCGATCTCAAATTACTTATATCAGTCACGTGCACAATCTCGCAAATTATTTCGGTGTAGTTCATTAACATCCTGTATGTTTTGAGGCCTCCTGAGTTCGATTTTTTTTTAGAAAAAGACCCATGTGTGTGTATGTGTGTGTGTGTGTGTGTGTGTGTGTGTCCTGACGTGTGTGTCTATGGACAATATGGCTCAAAACCCAAAAGTCCGTTAAATACCAAAGGATGCGACGCTAAGATTTTCAAGAAAATCCCACCCCAAACTACCCTTTACATGAAAAAGTTTTGAAAATTTTCTCAAAAATGGCTCTAATGATTTTCATTCACATACCGTATATTTAATATAATTAATTGAAAATAAAATATACATTTTGAATTTTATGGGAATAGCCTTTGAAGGGCTCTTTATTCTGTATGAGTTTCGCTAAATTTTGCATAACTGGTAAACCGTAAGAGATAAGCAAAAACTTGCTATACAAGACATGTAAATCTTGTTAAAACACACAAATTTTGTCATATACATTTTTATGTAGAGCCGGTCTTTTTTGAGATGTTATTGGTTTCAGCTATGAAATACTTATACTTTTCTCATTCGGGAATTTGTGAACTCCTGGCTATACAAACAAAGGAATTTCAATCACAAAGCAACCAGATTTTAAATGATTTGATTGTCGCTTTAGACCAATGCATTCACTTATTTCCTTTCTACTTAAAGTAGAGTAATAAAATTAAATCTGCTAAAGTCTATTTCGATTAACATGATGTAGATAAAATAAAAAATCTTTAGTAAGAATATTTTGTGTATGGAACACCTAGAGAAAATTATGTGAATGTAGCACATCAGATTTTTAGAAAAAGGTCCTATGTTTGTTTCTGTGGACAGCATAGCTCAAAAACGAAAAGAACGTTAAAAACCAAACTTGGCATTTATGTTTAGTATTTTCCAAGATTGCGACACGAAGATTTAAAAAAATCTTACCCCAAACTACCCTTTATATGGAAAAGTTTGCTTTTCTGCAAAATGGTTCTAACGGTTTTAATTAAAATACCGTATATTAAAGATATTTATATAAAGAATAAAATGTATATTTGGAACGTTCTGGGAATAACTACTGAAGACCTTCTTATTCTGGAATTTTGTAGAATTTTGCATAGCGGTTAAACCGTAACAGATAGACAAAAATTTACTGCTCAAAAAATAGATATGTTAAGTCGAATAATTTATGTCGTATACGTCTTTCCTGTAGAGTTGATTGTTTTCCAAATATTCACTGTTATTGATTTCAATTTTAAAGCAAATCACTTCTCAAACGGGAGCATGTAAAGCGAACCGTACCTCAATTGTTCCACATAGCGACCTTTTTTGAAACTTTGACTATTGCTTTAGCCTAATATATTTCCTTATTTCTCTTCTACTTACAAGGAAGCAAACAATACGACCACGTCTGCTAATGTTTATCTAGAGTAGCATGACGCAGAAAAATAATAATCTTTTGTAAGAAAAATTGTTTGTTGAACAGCTAGAGAAAGTTATGTAAATGGAACAGATCAGATTTTTTGATAGTCTATCTTCTGTATGTTACGGTGAATCCTATATTTCTGTTTTTCTTCACAACTTTAAATCTCTCTCAAACTGTCTTGATTTTAATCTCACTTTACATATGTTGTGTTAAGGATTCTGCATATTGATTTTATAAGATTTCGAACAAATGAGTTTTTTCAAATATTCGTACAAGATTGTCAAACATTGTTGAGCCAGTTCGATTACGCGTTTCTACATGTCAAAACATGGCACTTAAGAGGGATGTGCGCAGGTGTGTGTAATTAACATGTAGAATTTTAAACTCTATTTTTTAAAATCCAGTTTCCTAAGTAAAGATATTTTAACTAATTTTAAATTACGTGCAGTGTTAAAATTACAGAAAAGTTGCTTTAAACCTCATAAACTTCAAATAGCGTTTAGTTAAGCAAACGCGCCATTTGTCATAGAGTATATTATTCTTAGGTAATTCAATCCAAGGGTAACCCATATAATTATTAATTGGGTTATTGACGCCTTATTGAATGCTAATGACAGGAGTATGATTACAGGAAGCATTAAAAGGGCGCAAATTTAGTATGCAGCGTATATAATCCAAGCTAGCTGATTGGCTGCATTTTTTTTTAAAAATATCATCAATTAACCTCAGGCCTTTAATTCTCCGAACCTATTATCTCGTTTATTTCACTAATTCACTCGTCATTTAATAGGAGCCATTCGGTTTATGGATGTTAAATTTAAAAAGAGGGAAAAAAGAAACGAATTCACCCACCCTCACACACACACACACGCATACTCTCTCTCATTCTCTCTCTCTCTCTCTCTCTCTCTCTCTCTCTCTCTCGCTCTCTCACTTTCTCTTTCTTTCTTTCTGTCTCTCTCTCTAATCCACAGAAGATTGTGCAACCAATTCCATGTTGAATCCCACTTGCTAATCAAGATAAACCTTGGCAGAAATGGCCATACTACTAGGTTCTTTATAAGTAGAAGGGAAATAAGGGAATATATTAGGATAAACACATAGTCATATCCTTTAAACGTCGGTTGCTATGGGAGAAGTTGATATTCGATTTTATTTATCTGACCAATGGCGACTTCCCGTTGAAGAAAAATGTAACTGAAACCAAAAGCAAGGAATAATTCGGTAACGGTTAACTCCACTAAAAATATAATGCCATAAATTATGTGCTATAACGAGATCTACAAATTTTGTGCAGCAAGTTTTTTTATTTCTTATGATTTACCAGCTACCTATGTAAAAGTGATCTCGAATTAAGAGGTTTTCAGAGGCAAATCTCAAGAGTGGGTGATACTTTTGAAAATCTTCGTGTCGCATCCTTGGAAAATGCTGTACTTTAATACCAAGTTTGATATTTATCAGACTTTTCGTTTTTGAGCTGTGCTGCACACACATACCACAGAGGCATACACGGACCTTTTTCTAAAAAGGATCCTCAAAACATGTGTCCACTGAAATATCAGTATGGAATTTTTAGATGGAATATAATACCTTCTCTTACTACTGTTTACATTGTGCGTACTCGGTAAGGAAGGTAATATCATTCTATGCCTGGGATTTGAACCCGTGACACTTTAAGATTCATCGTTCCAGTCTCATCGTAAACACACTCAGTACGGAAGTATGGTAATTTAGGTTTATTGTTTTGTCTGGAAATTGTGGAATGAGCTACTAGCGATTACATACAATAAAGTATTCAAATATTACATGTTGTACGACACTACGGTCAGTCAGCTAGTCCAGCGATTAAAGGTTAGTTAATGACCATTTATCATTTTCTTCTATATACAAATCAATATGCTCTATTTACTGTTTATACAATTCTTTTGGGTTGTAGAATTATATACATAGTTATAATCATGGTAAATGTAATTAATTAATTGCTGCGGTATTCACTAACATTTGCTTTGCTACTTTCAAGGCCATTTAATATCCTTCTACACATTTATCAAGTGGTGATTTGTTGGTCTATTTTTTTTTTCTTTTAAAGTCAAAATTGCTTATACGACTATACATGTTATAGGTAACTAAACTATAGGTAATTAAAAATATGATGTATTCCATTCACAGAATTTTCTCTACCCGTTTTTAAATAGACTATTCTTACAAAAGAGTTTCCTTTATATACATCTTGTTAATCTAGATAAGCATTAACAGAAATGGTCTAACTTCCTAATTCCGTGTAAGCAGAAGAGAAATATGGTTAAAGTAATAGTCATATCTTTTAAAAGTTAGTCGCTATGTAATCATCTGAAGTTCGGTTCACTTTACAAGATCAGCAGTAAAACAAAAGCGAGATGAAAGGAAATGTAAACCCGCTTGAGTAAAGTTAGCTTAAACTTGAAATCAATAACAATGTATATTTTGGAAGCAAAATGCATATTACATAAATTGTTGTTTTAAAGAGATTTACATTTTTTGTTCAGTAAGTTTTTATCTATTTCTTACGGTATACTAGTGATGCAAAATTCAGCAAAATGCATCCAGAATGAATAGGTCATCAGAAGCTATTCCCAGAAAATTCAAGATATACATATTATTTGTGATGTAAATATCTATAATATATGGCATTTTAATCAAAACCGTTAGAGCTATTTTTGAAAAAATCAAAAATTTCAAAAATGCTTCCATTTAAGGACAGATTGGAGTGGGGGATTTTCTTAAAATCTTGGTGTCGTATGCATTTCCCAAAACTTAAATCCCATGTTTGGTATTTGACGGACGTTTCGTTTTTGAGCTATGATGTCCGAAGGCATACACCCACACCCACCCACACACACACACACAAACAAAGACACGCACACTGACCTTAATTTTTTATATTCAGAGGATCTTCAAATATGAATTCCCGATGAAATTTCGGTATCGAAATTTTGGGTGGAATACAATAACTTCTCTCTATTCACTGTGTACATAGCACGTGTAGAGAAAGTAAAAATTAAAAGTGTCTCATTTATAAATTACAGCAACTTGACAGAAAGTTTTGACTATTCATAATTGTTTCAAAACTTAATATATATATCCTATTGCTATCCCTTTTACTCATAGGAATTTTAATACTTCATAAAAATAGTGAGCATCGTTATTGTTTATGTTGCGTCTTGTCCGCGCGCTCAGCTGATCATTTGCATGGAGATTCTTGGTAAACAAATATATCACTCATGTGCCTCTAGAGCTCCTAAGGAAGAAGTAGGGGTATTCTGCTTGAGTAACTGCACTCACTCACTGACTTCACATACCTGGACCTTGATGTGGCGGGAGGGTCGGAGTGAGAGGGAGGAGGGGTTGCGAACCATGTGAGCAAGTCAGGCGGTACATCCAAACCCGACGGTCCACCAGGCTCCTAGCCTATCCTTTGCGTCGTCCGAACCGCGTTATTGATCAATCCACCGAGCAAGGAAATGGAAAGAACAGTCTCCTACCTTCCTCATTACACGACAAATAATTTGCTCCTCTGAATGTATCTCAGGCACAATTGCAAACTTTCATCTTGCACACACTCGCGCTCAAGTCCTTGAAGTACTGTTCCTCCCCTCCACTCTCCATTTCATCCCCACCATCGGTACAGTTTATCCGACTTCCTGTGTTTTCCGTCCGCACTTTCTCGGCTCTTCAGGGTCCGGGGGGGTAAGAGTTCGCCGCGGCGTGCGGTGGAGGTAAGTCGCTCGGAAGGCACAGGTTATGTGTGATGTGCTCCGATTTCAAATGTATCGTGATCCTACTCATTTTCTACGATTCATCTGCGATACCGTTCAAGCAATTTGCTTGTCAGGTAGGTTACCGAATTAGTCAAGTGCGCATTTGGAAAAGCGTGTGAGTGTGACAGCTTCTTTGTTATTTTTTTTTTTTTTTTGCACAGGGATTTGGAAATCCCATTTATATCTATTGTTTACTTAAATACACTTGGTTTTTCCTCCGACTCAGCGCAAGCGTTCTTGAGAGCTCTGAAGCTTTGTCTAATCGGATTCATTAAGGAAGGATCCGGGAATTATGCGTTCATTGCTGGCTGCCATATTTTTGAGGAGCGGGCGTCTTTTGTGCGAGGTAAATCTCAAGACCGATCATATGTTATTTACAGGTGTTTCAAAATCAGGCAACTATGCATTATTGACGGAATAACAATGTCAAATAGAACATTTTTAGTTTGTGCCACATTTGGTGCGGAGTGAAAGAAGATAATGTTCTCCGAAGAAATAGTGAAGTTAAACAACAGGAATGACATAAAGATACATAAAGATTTACTGAAGTACGAGAACGAAATGCATCATTGTTGTCTTATGACGTGTTTAAGTGTTGGAAAGAATAAGGACGTACAACAAAACTAGTGAAGTGAAGATTAACAGCTTTGTTACTACATCTGTATTAAGTTGTGGAATTTCAATCCGCGCTTCAGTGTGGCTGGTTCGAATATCGCGCAGAAATGCAGTGATTTTAGGCGCGTGAATCTGGTCTAGCGAAAAGAAAGCATACTCTGTTCTTCTACTTTATAAACTTCAAATGAATAATAGCGTGCTTTTAACGAGCTAAATGAAGTTGTCCTATGGTTTGTCCGTTTCAATATGTAGTGTTGGAATTAGTTGTCACTCTTTGCTCTTGTTTGGATGATAAGTGATAACCATTTCCGTTGTTTTATAATTTGTTTTTTGAACTATGTGCTTTAAAAACGAAAAATATGATGTTTTTGTTTTAGAGTTTTGTAACTTTTCATCAAAGTTTAAAACTTAATTCCGAAGTTACAGTCTGATAAATTTCCTCTCACATTTCTATTTTGCTAAAATTGTAAGGCATGTATGCACCTATAGGACGTTAAACTCTGGTATATAAATAGTTCGCAAAATACAATACGGAAGAGAAGTCGCTTTTCAATACGCTTTTGTACGCGCTCACTCCCTCACACGCAAAACAAAAGTAAACAAAAGTCAGGTTGCATAAGAAACAAGGAACTCGTATTTAAATGTACGGGTGGGCGTTTATTTGATCACAGTTTAGTTACTAGAACTTAAAACTGTGCAAATGTAATGTTTCCAGCAATTAAGCAAGTTAAAAGTCTCAGGAATTGGAAATAACGTGTATTAGCTGTGCAGCATTCTTCCAAAAATGTATATTGTTTAAAAGCATGTGACCACTAACTTTATACAGCACAAACATATGTTAGTAGCATAGAGAAAACACTTGGATCGCAATTTTTTTTCTGGTGGGATATTTAAAATTGTTCGGTCAAATGCTGAAATGTGTTTCAAGTTTGGCTAATAAGAGTAATTTCAATATCTTTCAGGATAATTTTACGGGTTTTACATCTGAATGCGGCGCCAAATCTGAAATTCCCGTGATTTATGCATGAGTACCACCAGCGCGCGGTGCTAAGATGTTGTTTAGTTATTTAGTTGTTTATAGCTTTAACGCAGAAGTAGAACATTTGTTTAAGAAAATACGAATTCCCCGTCTTTCTGTTCTTCAATTATTGTTAAATCATGATTTTGCTCGAGCGCAAAAATATTACATTGGACACCAAAAGAGTTAGGAACGGCCCTGTTTTGAAATTCGCACTTTTTGTATGTTTCATGGGCTGAACGTAACGGCAAGTAAACCTTATTGCTAAAATGTACATTTAGTACTTCCAGCCAGAGGAAAAACACATTGTGCAGTCCATATAAAAGAATACATTTCCTTTCTAATTACAAGTAGGAGCTACTACCACCAACTTTTCTGTTTACAACACGGTGGCATTTACACGATTTGAAGTTAATTTGTAGTGTCGGTTTGATAAAGTAAAATGTATTTATTGAAATATTTTCTAATTCTCCCAAACATCTCTGAAGTCGTTACTTTCCGAGAGCCCTAAAACTATTTTGATTACTGCTTAGAGTTGTAAAGCAATTTTTTTACCAACAAAACTTTTGATAGTTTCATATTTGCCCCATTCATGTATTATTTAAGCACTCCAAATGAGGCGAGAATACTAAGAGGGGAATAAGATTATTGTTTCATTTCTACACAGGATCATCTTTGAGTGACATTAAAATGACGGCTTGATACATAAGATAATGAAGTACCTTTTCAGGTTTTATTATTTTTGCATTTTTAATTTCAAATCACAGTACATAAAGTCCAGAATTAATTTATTATGGACATGTGATGTTATGATTTAAAACACATTTTTTTCTTTTCTGTTTTTGGTCTCTCTCTCTCTCTCTCTCTCTCTCTCTCTCTCAAAAAAAAAAAAAAGAAAAAACAAAAAAACTTGTAGTAACTAAATGTATTGCATATGTTTCAGGAGAGGTAGCAAAATGCATCACATTATGAAGCAGATCTGAAGAAAAGGACACTTTATGGGGCAAAGAAAGGTAGTATGCTGTTGTGAAAATGTTTAGCATTGAACTTAAAATAAAGGCAAAATAAAGCAAATTTTATTTGTATTTTATTAAAACCAGAAATAAACAGAAATTAAATTTCAGGTCAAAATGTATGTTAATCAGACCAATGATGAGTTTGTGAAACTACAGAGACATTGGTTTGGTGGCACGTTAGGTTTAACAGTAGCATCATTCCAAACAAAAGCACCCATACTTAATATACTTTGGGATATGACGGGCATTGTTTGGGATAAAGTGAAAAATTGTAAGTTCAACTCAAAATTTACAGAAGTTCATCTGCTTCATTTAACTGTGGTTGTAAATATTTATTTATAAACAGATTAAGAGACTACAAAATCATCATTGCCATCGGTGAATTTATTGAACTATGGATAGTTGTGCATAAAAATGCAGGGATTTATTTTCTACTTTATGCTGTTTCTCTAATGCTGAAGTATAGCACTGAATTTAGTTAAAATAAATATTTACCTTCTTTGAAATATCTCATATTATCTACAAGTATGGCTTAGGTTAGGAGGATTTTAACAAACTGTTACAAAAATTAACATGTATTAAATGTTTTTCTTTCTATATTGGCTTTGATTGTAATGATTGGATACAATTTTAAAATGGATTAAACTTACCCTAGTGTATCAAAAGAAGAGTGCAAAGTTGTGGGATTATAGTTAACTTTTTCAGAAGTAACACTACATTCAAGGTCACTATTGCCAGGTAAATTCTGTTACATCTTCGAGTTAACATTTTAGGCTAGAATTGTCCAGTGAAGCTTCTATGAAAACCCAACTAGTATTCTAGATTACTGTCATTTACTAAACATTCTAATATGACTCATAAAGTCTAAGTAGGTATAGTTCCATATTGCCCACTAAAGTTTCTGTAGCTCAAATTAAGCATTCTACTTTCAAAACATTACAAGATTGTTGATTATTCTAAACAACTCTGCTTTTATACATTTTCAATTCAGATTTAAAAAAATAAATACACCAATAGAGACAATACACAGCAATAAGTTACATTCATTAACATTATTCTGCTTGTGTTTTTGTTGCAGTAATTGAAATATTCAGCTCGTCAACAAAGAATATATAATAACATTTGTTGCTAATTTTTTGGTCAAAATATTCATATTAATGCAGTTCACATAAATTAGTAAGAATTTTGATTATCTATATCTATCCTAGCCTACCTCATTTCATTCTAAAAGTCAAATGAAGTTTAGCTTAGTTTAGAGCTTCTTAAGACCTAACAAGAGATCAAACAACATTAAGAATTATATAGCACACAGTTTATTGCTTTTGCTAATGTCTTGCTAACTCCCAGAAATGTTCAATAAAATGAAAAAAAAGATCAGTTTACACCAAACTTAAGACTCCATGCTTTAACTAAAAGCACCACCTTCTTTGTCAACCACTGCAACATTTATGATATGTTTTCTCCTTCTTGAGAAAAGAAAGGCTGCAACTTATGAATATAATTAATATTTTACTATCACATTCTGGACAGCCATATAGATGCATAACTATCTTAACCTTAAAGTAATATTTATGGATCAAAAGGATGTTATTGTAGCATTGTTTGATACATTTTTGTGAGGTGATATAGTGAAGAATAGCAAGCATAATGTTTAATGATTATGTTTCTTATCAGTGTGAGCCTTGCTTTGACCAAATGGAAATTGAAATACTTTTGTGGTTGTTTTTTGCTCCATGGATAGTGATAGCTATTGATGTTTATAACTATAAAACTATGTTTTAATTTAGTATCTATTTAGTCATGTGTATAACTTAGAATATTTTATCTTTTCTTCCTTTTCATAAATATTTTTCTACCCATAACATTGGTCGCAAAAGTATATATTTCTGTATTAAAAGATACTTGTATTTATTTAAGAATTTTTATGATAATTTAAATACATTAATATAATTCATTTTTGGAAGGAGACTGATTAAAAATTCCCAACAGGATTGATCATACAGCATATTGTAAGTTCATAACCATATAAAGTGCATGTGAAGTGCATTTTTGTGTGTGTTTGCTGATAAGCTCTAATACTCAAGAAATGCCAACTAACCAAAATGGTGGCATTTTTATCTCCATAATACCCGTGTAGAAAATATCCAACACATAATGAATTATGACACTTCTAGAGAGGTTATAAGTTTACAGTCACAGAATGTATTACATTAATTTGTGGCTTTCATTAATCTGGCAGCACTTTCTTTCATACAAGGATTTTGAAAGAAGATATAAACTATTTGTGGGTCTATGAGTTGGAGCTGTACTTATTGCTTTAAGTGTGTTATATTGTCTACCATTGAATACAGTAAAGCAAGATACAGTACACCTGCTATTGTTTAATCAGGCAATAACTTGGCATAAATTCCACAGTGTTCTAATATTTCATTCTCCTATAAGTATTATAAGATGTAGTGT
Organism: Hymenopus coronatus; assembly: GCA_030762935.1. Taxonomy (NCBI): domain Eukaryota; kingdom Metazoa; phylum Arthropoda; class Insecta; order Mantodea; family Hymenopodidae; genus Hymenopus; species Hymenopus coronatus. The sequence continues at coordinate 295,175,680 of CM060900.1, forward strand.
ATGTCAATGAACTGAGTGCATAGCTCATATGACAGCCATTTGTGTTGTATCATTGTTATGTTACTGTTTGTAGAATGCAATGGTAACATATAATATTGTTGTTCAGGATTGCTACATGTCAATTAATTGCTAATGTATACTCTGCATTTCTTAGCGAAAAACCACTATTGTTTCAGTTGTCTGCAGTATCAGGTAAACATTTGATTACAAGATGGAATATTAAAAGCAGCAAATCTCTTATACCATTTGAATTTTTGAACATAATATTACATTAGCCAGGGGAGAATACTGAAAATTTAGACAGAAGCAATGAAGAAGACATAGTTAAAAAAGATTGCTAGAGTAAAGGAAAATAACTTAGATCATATATTAAACATGGTGTTTAATAATATGGAAATGGTTTCATTAATTATATTATTTAAGATATTTGGACAAATATGCTCTCCAAAACAAAAAATTGCAAAACTGTGCCAAAATAATTCTCTAATAACAAAGAATAGTATGACAATGGTCAGTACTTTTCAGACTTCCAGTCACTTATGGATTCAGGTTGCAAACCTAAATAACTCAGCTACCTTAATTCACTTAAAATAAAATGCTTTCGTACACTTTTTTTATCCGTAGAATAATAAAGTGACCCATATTTTAGTTTAGCTTCATCGTTTTGAGAACTTTTCTTTAAGTACAGGAATATAACTTTTATCTATTGCTTTCAGAGAATTCTTCCACAGGTGTCAAATTCAAATGTAAAAGAATTGCAATTAAAGAAATATTTAGAAATAATTTCTGAAAGGAAGAGAAATTGCTTTTTGTTTAAACAAAATATACAGAAAAAAATCATATATTTGGGGTTTAAATCAAGCATTCTGATGAAGGTAGATAGCAAAATGGAATATTTGTGGCACTAGCAACCCTTGAAAATAAAAATTTTAAAATTTGTTTTATTGGATTTTCTTCATATAATTTAAGAGAATAAATTTCCTGAGAGAGTAAACTTTGCCATTTTCTTTTTCTTTTATTGATTTCTACTTTTCTCTTCCATAACCAGAATTAAGAAGGATAATTCAATGAGAAGGGGTGCACTTCAAGAAGCTGATACTAAACATTAAAATATAGTCGATATAAATGACCAGAGTATTCTAAAGCTCCATCCTTTTCTTTTTTAACCACTATTCACCACCAGCAGTCTTCAATATACATAAAGAACTGGATATTTCTAGTATAAATGTCTAATTTTATAATTTTTTGTTCCAGTTATATGCTAATCTAAACTCTAAGGTCATATGAATGCTTTGCCCTTTGAGCAATTGCTTATCAGCAATGATTGTTCACTTGTTTACTATTTCATAATCTGTGACTTTGCTTTACATTAGGTTTTCATTATCAACTTTGAATTTGACACACCCACCCACTCACCCACCCACCCACACACACACACACACACACACACACACACACACACACACACACACACACACACATTTACACTCTCACTAACACTTTCAGGCTCTAGGGAAGATGTGGAATAATCCTGACTAAACAAATATTTCCTATCTGCAGCTGGAATTAATCCTGGTATTTTTGGGTTCAGATGATTAACATGCTAACTACAGAGACAGTTTGCAATATTTTTACTTTCTCTACATGTACTATGTACATGGTATATAGAGAAGGTATTGTATTTCACCGAAAAATTTGATGCAGGATTTCACTGGAAACATATGTTTTGAGAGTTTGTGTGTGTCTGTGTACAGTATAGCTCAAAAACGAAAATACAGTTAAGTACCAAACTTGGTATTTAGGTTTACTATCTTCCAAGGATGTGACACAAAGATTTTCAAGAAAATCCCTCCACCACAAACTACCCTTTACATGCAAACATTTTCGAAAATTTTGATTGTCTCGAAAATGGCTCTAACAATTTTGATTAAAGTACTGTATATTAAAGAATTTACATCCCAAATAAAGTGTATATCTTGAATTTTGTGGGAATAGCCTCTGAAGACCTCTTCATTGTGGATGAAATTTACCAAATTTTGCTTAACTGCTAAACCATAAGGGATAGACAAGAAACTTACTGCTCAAGAAATCTAGATCCTGTCAAAACACACTATTTACGTCCCTTACATTTTTATTGTGGAGGTAACTGTTTCTGGGATATTTCTTGTTATTGGTTACAATTGTAAAGTACTTATGCTTTTCTCAGATGGGCAGTGTTCATTTTTGGTTTGTTCTACTCCAGGCCAAACAAAGAGGTGAATTGGAATGACAATTGCATAACGGCAGCTTTTAAAACATTTGACTATCGTTTTAGCCTAGTGTATTCCTTTGGTTCTCTTCTATTTATAAGCCAAGTAATAAGAACATTCTCCTAATGTTTATCTCAATTAGTGTAGTGTAGAAAGAAGAAAAAGCTTTTGAAAGAAGTAAGTTTGTAGGGCAACTAGAGAAAGTCATGTGAGTGTAACATATAAGATTTTTGTTCCAGTAATGAAGGCTTATATCCTTATGCTTAACGCTGATTTGTGTTCATTTACGTTAATTTCAATCAAATATAATAAATTATGATTGAGTTTACACCACTGTTAAAATAATATTTCTGTTTGTGCAGGCTGCAGGGCACTGAAAATAACAGCTGTGGCCATGGCATCACCACATTACAGTTTGCGATGGAACAATCACCAAAACCATATCCTTAATGCATTTGACACACTCCTGCAGAGTGAGACACTTGTTGATGTCACACTGGTGTGTGAAGAAATTAGCGTGCGTGCTCACAAAGTGGTCCTCTCTGCTTGCAGGTATGTTTATTATGTGTTTAATGTTGCCTTGCAGTATGGTACTATTCTTAAAAGAATAATATTTTGATACAATTACAGTAACTTTTTAGCATATTTGGCTAAAGATTTTGGAGTAATTCTTTTTAAAAATTTAAGGAATGGAGAGGAGTTTAGGTGTAACCTTGACACTGACTGTGTTGCAAACTACTATAAAAATCCAAGCTGGTTTATATAATGCAATTTATCCATAGGTGCAACTAGCACAATTTTTGGGAGGACTGGACTATCCTGTGTGGACAGATATGATTCACATAATATCCACTGACACTTTTTATTCACAAGCACACTGTGACTAAATGAGAAATACACAGTTCTGACATATGGCACCTCAATATCTTGCATGCTAGAAATTTTTTGTTCATATGTGGCAAACTACAATATTAACAAACCAGTGATGGGAATTGCTGAGGCCAACACTACCAATAAATCTCATATAATACCAACAAAATATAGAACAGAGTATATTCAGAAATCTAATTTTAAGGTAGCTTGCTGATGTTCACCAACAGTTAACACTGATTCTACCTTTCCAACCTTGTCCTACTTGTGGCCTATGTGAAAGAATAATTAATTACAATTAGCATTGTTAATAACAACATAAACAGAAAAGTACATATTAGGATTAAAATCATTAATATACTTCAAAATGAAGACTACAAAATCTCTATTGTTATAGCTTGTTCACAGAGAAAAAATGATTTTTCTCATGTTCACCAGTGAGGTCAGATTATAGTGACTATTACAGTGACTTGTAAGGACTTTAAGAAATATTAAGGAATTATGTAATAAAAAAAAAGAAAATGTATTTATTCTGAGTAAATTAATGAATAGAATAATAGCAGGAAAGAATCCATAGTTTATGTGAGGAAAATGGAAGAACAAAGCCTTCTGTGTCAAGCATTAAATTATAAAGGAAAAACAGATATAGAAAGGCTGTTCATGATGGAGATCAGAACAGATGACATCATCTACTTTTGGAACAAGAAGAAGAAGATGATGATGATGTAATGATTGGGATATGTTTTGGAGACCGTAGTCTCCATTTTCAACCTGGGTTCACTCCTATGTTTCCTCCTGTGATTGATGAATGGCATTTACCTGTCTGGGCATAATGCATGCTGAAACTATTTTCACCCAGGATTTCAAAGTTTAATAGGTTGTGTTTATTTATATATATGTATAATTTTTCCCAAATGGAAAGTTATACTGGTTCCCAAGGACTCTTAATTGTTTGGGTTTCTATTTCAACTAATGATTTGAGGACCAAAATGCTCTGCCAATGCTGTTTCTTGATTTGTTTATACCTTGTGTTTCTCATATGCTCTTTGAACCTTGTGTGTATGTTCCACTTAGTCTTCCCTATGTATAATTTATTGTAATGTTTGCAACCAATTTCATAAATCACTGGTTTTTTTTATTCTTTTTTTTTTTTTCCTGTTTGAATTTTGTTCTTGATATTGGTCCAAGAACGTTTTTAAGCAATTCTCATTTACTGGTCAAGGTTATGCCTTATTTTTTGAAAAACATTCAGATCACTTCGCTGGAATCCTTGATCATAACATGTCTTCATCTGATTGCATGCTTCCTGGGTGTTTTGACAGACCACCTCATGCATGTAACAAAATCGGTCTATGAGATGCTCTACGTAGTCAACTGCTGGCTGTTTTGCCCCAAGAGGACTCTCGAACATCAGGTCGCATGCTAGATGCAGCTCTCTAACAAAGACAAAAAAGCCAACGTCAACCCGGTGGTGTGGGTTGAAGAGTTGTATGCCAGCAAGAAAGGTGACTCCCGGACATCCCAGTCTCTCTGTGATTGACCACTAGCTTACACAAATTTTCTTCTAGGGTCATGATATACTGTTCAACCATGTTGTCAGACTGTGGATGAAGAGGTGTTGTGCACCTGCACCTTAGCAGCAAAACAGTTCTTCTACAAGGCAGTTCATGATAGTCTTGGCCTCCTGGTTAGGAATGGTGTACACATCTGGTTGCCTGATGAAGAAATCCATGGTAACTAACAGAAATTTGTTGCCCCTGTCTGACACAGGGAATGACCCCCAGTTATATAAATGGCTATGTGTTCCAAGGGTGCTCCCACATTATACTGCTGCATGTGACCTGGCTCCTGGTCAGTTGAATGCGACTTGCTGCACCCACATGACATTGGTGACACCACCTCTCAGCATCTGCCATAGTCTTAGCCAGTAGTAACATTCTGAGCTTTTCATTGTTTCGATTGGGTCCCAAAAGTCCTCCCAAATTCCCTGCATGTACTTCCTCCAGGACTTCTCCAACCTTATTCCAAGGGAGGACCAGCTACTCTCTCCATGTCTTCCCATTGGTTGACTCCTGTACTCTGAACAGTACTTCTTCCTTAATCTTCATTGGGTCCGGTAGAATTTGTGTATACTACTCCTGGGTGCAATGTCCTCCCAGCTCAGTCTAGTCCCTGTCTCCACTGCTTCCAGGAGTGGCACCAAGTCTGCATCTGCCAGCTACTGTCTCCTCAGCCTTAAGCTATCCCATCCAGCTGCAAGTACTGCTGAAATAACACAGACAGCTGCAGCTCATTCCTTCTCCTCAACCTTAGTGCAGTGGCTGCACTCATCTGGACAGTGTTGTCTGGACATGGCATCTGCTTTGGAGGGGCTCCTTCCTTTCTGATGTAAAGCTGCACTCTTGTAGCCTCTGAACCTGATGGGCTGTCTGATGCTCAAGGTTCTTGAAACTTCTCAGCCAAGTGAGGACAGAGTGTTGATTTCTCAAGTGGAATGACTGACCACACAGTTACTTGTGGAAGTGCTCCAGCACCATTACTCTTGCCAGGAGCTATCTTTGTGTAATGTAGTAGTTCTTTTCTGCTTTGGAGAGAGTATTGCCCTTGTAGGTAATTGCCTGCTCCTGGCCATCCTGCACTTGTGATGGAACGCTGCCAATACCAGTGCTGCTGGCATCGGTGTCCACATTAAAGTTGCTGCAAAGTTGTGGAAATCTTAAAACAGGAGCACTGCAGAGTACTGACTTTAGCACCTGGAACTCACTCTCACCCTTTTCAGCCAAATGTAAGCCCATCGGTCATACATCAGATGAGTGAGGAGTTTCACGATGTTGGAGAAATCTCTGATAAATCAGTGGTATTAGCTGCGTAGGCCTAGAAAGCTTCACAGCTCTCGTTAGTCTTTAAAAGGGTGAGGCCAATCTATCACTGCTTGAACCTTCTCCAGGTCCGTGGCCACCTAAGATGGTGAGATTATGTGGTCCAAGTAGTTCATCTCCTTGCAGAAGACTTGGCAATTTTTTGCTTTCAGCTTCAAGTTAGTTTCCTGCAGTATCTTGGACAAGTTCTTAAGATGTTGCTCAAAATTACTGCCCACTACAATGATGTCATCTGAAGAGAGCAGGGAGGCGTCATAGGTCAAACCCTTCATTACTCATTCCATGAGCTGCTGGAAGATGGCTGGCTTATTGCAGAGACCAAGGGGCATAACTGTAAATTGCCATAGCCCTTGGCCTGCCAAAAATGCAGTCTTCCCCATGTCTCTACGATCTAAGGCCACTTGCCAGTCTCCTTATATCAAGTCCAAAGTCGAGAACCACTGGTCACTAACAAGTGTGTTCAGGACATCATCAATCCATGGTAAGGGGTATCAGTTCTTTCTGGTGAAGGCATTCAACTTCCTGTATTCCACACAGAACTGTAGTTTGTCGTTCTTCTTCGTTTTCTTCACCAAGACAACAGGGGAACTCCAAGGGCTGTGCAACTCTTCAATACTTCCCCCAAATTTGATGTCCTTGATGGTGTCCTGAAGCAGAGCTTGTTTCGCAAGGGAAACACACCAGGGTTGTCAGAAAAGTCCTGGTGGTTTCCAGTTAGGCCAGGTGTCCCCGGTGTCTATGTTATGGAATACTCGGTCAGTGCAACCATAATCGCTGTTCCCTTCAATGAAGACAAACTAGTATTGGCTGAGTAGACACCGGGCCTCTCCAGTTTTGAAGGGGCCAAATGGTCGGCTGCAATCTTCAGCAAGCCTTTCAGTGGGGGCCCCAAGTCCTGCAATGGTGCTGACTGTTCTGATCCATCTCACGGTGATACACCTAATACCGTCCCTAACTGGGTGTGCTGTTCGGTCTCCATCGGGTTCAGCAACCTCACGGATACTTGCCTCCTGCTAGGCAACAATGCTCACGGAACATTTAAGCCATGCACCTATGTCTTCTGGTCCAGTATCAGGTTTTTGGATCGTTGGCCCTCCAGGTGTACACTTACTACCACCTCGCTTCTCGCAGACACAACTACATCATACTTTGGGATCACCCTACAAATACTTGGATGTACTTGTGGGGCCCGGAGCAACACCACATCTCGGTAGTGTCACAAAACCGTTCGACTGACGTCGACCGTTCTCGTGTCTAATGAGGGCATGTAATCCCAGTATCACGTCCGGAATCACCCTCGTGATGAACAACCACAGGCTCACAATGCTGTGTTCAGTGACAACTCCAGCAGATCCTCCTCCACAGGCAAGATGTCTTCAGATGCCATCACCAGTTGGTAGGACTAACTGGGTGTTCATATCGGCAGGCTCTTTGCCACATCAGGTCTGATTACAATCATGGCTACCTGTGTCTATGAGTATCTGGCACAGCTTTCCTTCTATCCAAGCATCAGCGATTAGGCTGTTGTCTACTCTTCTGCCTAAAACATAGCATTATCCGGGGGATGGTGAAGGTGTGTCCAACATGCACCTCACCATGCTGTTCCTTACTCCACCTTCTTGTTGTCTTGGTGTGGACATCCTTCACTTGAAGACCTGACTTGCGCCCCCAGCATACACCCCTTGAATACCGTTTTCATTTTCACTGAGTTGCTTCTTTTTCCCTGTCATAGAGAATGCTCTTGATCTTCAAGATGGCCCCAACTGTTTTTGCCGCCTCCATATTAAATGCTGTTGTTAAAGCCTCTTGGATTGTCTTATAGTTGCCAAGCATCATATCCTGTCATATCTCAGTGTCCAGCATACTGCCAACGAAGGCGTAGGCAGCTTCCTGGGATGTGTAACTAGGTGGTAGGTTCACCAGTCATGTGATCTCCAGGGTAAACTCCTACATTGTCTCAGCTGGCTATTGTAGCCTCACTTTAAACTGCCTACGGCATGCTGCGGCCAAGCAATGGTTCCCAAAACAGTTCTCTAGGGCCTTCCAAATCTTCTTGGACTTTGCCGACATCAGGATTGCATTTATTATTTCTGCCACCCACTCCTGAAAGCTTGCTATCAGCGGTGGGACTTCATCTGCTGACCATTGGATGTTGGTGGCGACAGGTGCCGAACTTTCTACTTTCTACCATTTCTCCAAAGTGTTCCACATTCTTCAAGCCAGTCAGTTGTTAGTCAATTTTGCTAGAAAGTTCTTTTTTCAGGTTCTGCATTGCCAACTCCATTTTCTCTTTCATCTTTCCTATGCCGGATTTCATTTTCTCCATCATCTCCACTGTGATTTCAATCCCAAATTTCATTTTCTTATCCATCTTCCCTATTGCAGATTCCATCTTCTACTCCATAATCTTCTCCATACTCAATTTCATTTCCTCCATTATCTCCATTCCGAATTCATTTTTGTCTTCATTTCTTAATTTAGGACAACAAACTTTTCATCATTTCCTTCATCTCTGTGTAATAATCCCACTCCTGACATCAGTGCTGAAGTCTTTAATGAATCAAAATTGGTTACAAATAAAACATGAAATTTTCTGCTGTAAACAATTCAGTTGATGCTTCGATGCGAAGCCAGTTGACAGCTTTCTCATGCTACTGGGCACAAACACTTTAGCCAAAGTCTGAATAAGACACAACTCACTCACTGTCTTGGCTGGTAATTCTTCCTTCCTTTTTATAGCTAGAAGCTATGTCACAGAACATTGTGGTAGCTGAAGCTAACAGAAGAATCTGGCATATGCATACTAAATGTGTAGTATATTCCAAGGCTTCCAATTATCAGCGTGCCACACTTCCTGTGTTTTAACACATTCAAAGGTCTCCAATTCTGCTGATTCACACATCAAAATGAATGAAGGAGCAGCCACACACAGACATCAGTGCTACATTATCAAAGATCTCATTCTCACAAACATAACCTAATGCTAGGGAGGAGGAGAATGACAGTCTCAGTAATCCACATTATCCTTCTCCTATCTTAAACTGCATCACAAAAATACACATCAAACTTTTTCCAAAATGCACCATATAGGTTGAAAATATTTTATTTCACCCAAAAATTAAATACTGATATTTCAACCAAAATACATGTTTTCAGGCCACCTTGATCAAAAAGAAAATGTTTTTTAAACATGTCCATGTGAGAATTTGTGTGTGCGTGAGAGAGTGGGTGTATGTGTGTGTGTGTGTGTGTGTGTGTGTGAGTGTGCAGAGAAAGAGAGAGAGAGGGAGAGAAAGTGAGAGCTTGTATATGCGTGTCTGTGCGTGTGTCTTCGAACAGTATGACTCAAAAATGAAGTTGTCATTTCCAAAGATGTGATACAAAGATGCTCTTTAAAAAATCCCTCATCCCAAACTATGTTTTATATTGAAAATTTTTTGGAACTTTGGATTCTTTCAAAAATGCCTTCAATAGTTTTGGTACAGATACCATATTTCAGATATTTATATTACAAATAAAATGTATGTATATCTTTAAGTTTCTGAGAATAGACTGTGAAATCCTCTTAATTCAGAAGGAACTTTATATAAAGGATGAAGCATTCTACAGACAAAAATGTGGTGCACAAAAAATATAGATCTCAGTAAACCACACATTTTATTTCAAACAAAAATTATTTATATCATCAGCCATTTTGGAGATATTTGCTGTTATTAATCTCAAATTTTCAATGTTTTGGTCATTTGTATAAGTGTTACTGGCATTTAGCTGTCATTTGCAAAATTATGAAAGGATATGTTGCACTTAAATTTTTTAATGCTACATCAGTTTCCTGTGTCCCTTTTAAACCTGTAAGGAAATGTGTAAGGAAACTGATTTTGCACATGTTTACTGGAAATGACCTGAACAAAAAAGAAAATAGATTTCTGAAAGAATAGTTGTAGAAGGTACATGGAAATAAATAATAGGTAGAGAAAGTCACGCTAAGTGTAAGATGTCAGATTGTTTAATCTTAAATACTTCTAATAAATAATATGCGCGATCTAAACAAAACTCAAAGTTCTTAGGTTTTCACGGCCAGTGTCAAGGGGCATAACCGTAGCTAGTATAATCTGGGCTTGTGGGCCATGGTCTACTGGGTTCCTGCTTCTTCTTTCCCGACATTTTGTCTGCGAAAACGTCTGGGAAGAAGAAGGAGGAGCCCAGTAGACCACGGCCAGTGGCAAATTCTCCTATACACTGCCGGTGTTCTAAACTTGAGAGGGCTCAAAACGACTTTCAATAAACATGCAAAATAATCAGAATTGTTGTATATCATCATGCTAAATATGAAATAATCGCAAGTTTGTCCGGTTAAATTGTGCGCGCACATCTATCTCACCACGAGTTAAAATGATAACCATGCTCCCAACATTCTCCGCTAGCTAGGTAAGGCCAGCAATGGTGTGCATGTGCATCTACTCCATCACAAGTTGAAGCCACTGCTAGAGGGGCAAGGGGAAAGAAGGTTAGTTGCCAGCCATTAGCTGTCAAAATGCACCCCTAGATTTTGCGATTCACAATCGTTTTTAGTTTGTATTAGTGTTGTTTTGCTTGTAAGTTTTTGTGAAAATGATTGATATAAATGTTACTAAAGTTAGTGGTTCTTGTGACTGTGCAGAAGAAAATGTGTTAAAGACTGGAATTCAGAATTTTGAATCTTCTGAAAAGCTTAAAATAAAAAACAACGGCAGGCCGACTCCAAACTACCAGGTCTGATTGCAAAATTTCGAGACCTAAAATGAGAGTATAACAGACATTTCTCATTAGCAATTATTCTAGATACAAATGATTAACCAATTGCCCCAAATTAAACAAATTCTATTGATGACCATATCTTCTTTTTAGTAACAACAAAAGCAGTACCATATGCTCTCAAGAAGGATTTACCAATATAGTTTCTCTAACTGGTTCATTAAGTAAGCATAAAAGAACAAAAAATCACATTCACTCTTTGCAATTTTGGCAATATGCGAATAGACCTGCAGCTAAATGCTCAGAAATCATTACAAATTTCAAAGCATAATGAAACGGTAAAAAGACCAGAGAAATATTGAATAGACTCATTGATGTTTGTCACTTAGGGAAGCAGGAATTAGCTTTTAGAGGACACAACTAATCAGAAAGTTTCTATAATAGAGGTAATTACATAGAGACATTGGATTTACTCAGTACGTATGATCAACTTTTAAATGATCATTTCAAAAATGCTACAGTTTTCCAGGGCACTTTGTTATCCATTCTGAATGATTTAATCAAAGCTGTTAGGGGTGTTTGATTAACTGTAGAACAAAAGAACTTGCATCCGCTAATTTTGTGTTATTCTTCTAGATGATTGTTCAGACATAATGAACAAATCCCAACTCTTTACCATTTTACACTATATGGACAAATCAGGGCCAGTTCAAGAAATGCTTATGGGCTTTACAGACATCAGTGCAGACAAATCTGCTGAGGCACTTTACAACCATGTACATACAACAGTTAAAAAATGTAATATTTGTAAGAAACTTGTTGCTGAGACATATGGTGGTTCAGCCATAATGTCTGGTTGATTAGGCAGTTGGCAATCTAAAGTAAAAGAGGCATTTCCACAGGCATTATTTGTTCACTGCTTCTGCCATATTCTAAATTTGGTTCTGCAACAGGCAGCGATGTGTAGTGATAAGTGCAGAATTTTTCCAACTCTATCAGGGCTCCCTAATATCTTTTCTCATTCCACTAAAAGAAGGGAAACTTTGCATGCTTTTATGAATAAAAAGCTACCAAAAGCAACTCCAACACACTGGAACTTCATTTCATGCCTTGTCAACACTGTACAAGAGCAACAAGATAGCCTGATGATATTCTTTGAATTCATTACATAACCAGAAAGCAATGTTGATTGGGAACTGATAAATTGGTTAAAGCATAAGGTCTTCTTTATTTTTTGTCACGGTTGGATACTGTCTTCCTCCTCAAAACATTTTCAGCTATATTTGCTCATACTGACATTCTCTTCAACATATTATAAGACAAGTTCTTAGGTTTTCACAAGATATAGCCTCTAAATATATTTTTACAAGTACACAAGCCTCAAGTAGTAATCTGTAAAAAAACTTTTGTCCATCTGCATGCCATAATTGCACTTCCTGGACCTTCCGTGGACTCTTGAGTAGGGATACACAGGGAAAATAAGTTTTAAAAGCATACCCACAGTCAGGTCAACCACATCAGACTACTGTAGAAATGCTAAGAGAAAGGCTCCATTCAGACATGCTACGAGATTATGCCATGATTTTCACCTAACGTGTTCTATTTCAACAGTAAGAAGCTACCTCTAACAAGTTGGCATCCATCATATAAGCACAGCCAAGAAAACAGACATAACTGACTATCACTGCAAAGTCAAATGAGGTTTCCGCTTCAGTCCCTGGTCAAACCAGTCCAATTTTTAGAGATGGTACTCAATTAGCGAATTGAATAATAGAACATGAAATGCCTAATTTCATTCTAAGTGATACAATTAATAATTTGTTTGGTATGATCTATAACTGAAGGGGTAGCTCCACCTTCAAGGTGACCTTCCTAGGCAATGAATTATACGCATATCACCAAAAGTGATAAGAAATGCTACTCAAGCAAGGTAGTTGTGTAGATTTTTAAATGTGGTATGTGCACATACCATATATAAATAATGTATAAATTTAGTTGTTAAAGAACAACCCTTGTAAATGCAATTTGCTTGGGGAGGCCTGGGAATCCCAGCATGATTACAGATATCTAATCCAAGAATACCATTGAACTGTCTCTTGGCTTGTTTTCGCAGTTGATATTAACTACACAGTAATGATTAATGTGGTTGACTTTTACATATAATTCACTTATTTTTATTGAGTAGGACAATTGTTTTACAGGCCATTGCCTGAATTGTTACCTGTTGAACCACTACTGTTAGTACCGGGTGTCACTGCTGTTGATAGATTGATCATGGTGTCATCTGGTAGATGGGCGACGAAATTGGATAAACAATCTGTCTAAGGTTATTCAAAATTCATTGATGTATGACAGAATTTTAGGATGAAAATTCACTCTTAATTTGAATGGATTCAATAGTTCATTAACTAGGTTGATTTTTGGATTAATTTCATGGCTGTAATACAGAAGCGGAATATCACTGCAGATTTATTGGTTTGTTTGAGTTTTATACATTTTCTGCATTCTTTGTAGCATGTTTCCAGTTTTTTTTTTGGGGGGGGAGGGTTTCCAATGTGTCTTATATTGCAATCTAAGCAACCTATGGAGTAAATTCCTGATTTTTTTTCTCTGGAGGTATTTTGTCTTTCAAAGAAAAGCTTAAGTGGTTTTTGATATTATATCTATTCACTGGATGATATGATGAATTCCTTGAATATATTATTAAATTTGTTGTGGAGTTGTAGGTGAATTTGTAATACTTGTGGTGTTCTAGTTTCTTTAGGGTGGTAGAGTCTTTTATGTATTTCTGCTTTTTGTATTTTTTGAACAAACCCATTAGTTACTGCTTTATTGAGAATGTGTTCGCATTCAGGTTTGTATTCAGAGGAGGATAATGACTAGTCTAAATGCTAAGGTGTTGAACACAGAATGTTGGTGTGATATGGGGTTAAAACTATTCTTTTTTATGTAGTTGTTCATGTGTGTTGCTTTTCAGTATACTCCAAAGTCAACCCTGTTTTTATTTCTAATTGTTTTGAGGTGTAGGAATGGAAGACAACCATTATTTTCTCTTTCTGTTGTGAATTTGATGGCTTTTTCTTGTATGTGGAGAAGTTTGTGTGCATCTTGTGTGAGTTTACTTGGAACTATTGCAAAAATATTATCCACATATCTATGCCAGGTTTTGAAAATGTGTGGGAAGGATTTGGTTATGTGCGGCTCTAAAGTTCTGCAAAAATTGGTTAAATTGGATTTCCCAATGCTAAGCCTGTAATGTATTGATATATGTTGCAGTTGAAGATGAAGACTCTTTGCCATGTACATATATTGGTGAGTTTAATTAGATTTACTATTTCTGTTTGTGTAGATTTGAGGTATTTAGCAAGTTCTAGATGTTTATCTTTCAGGATGCTTGCAAATAAGGCTTTCACATCAAATGATAGTATCTCCTCATCTGCAGAATCTTTTATTTGGTTTACCAAATCCAGTGGAGTTTTGATGCTAGTTTGCCAAATTTTTGTAAGGAGGTGAATCTGTTATTAAACTAATTCATAGGTAGAGAGTTGATGTTGTTGACCATGGGTCTCATGCTGTTATCTGATTTATGTATTTTTGGAACAGTATACAATCTTGGGAGAGTTGGGTTGTTTGGTTTTATTTTCTGTTTCTGGTTGTGTGATAGTACAGTGACTTCTTTGAGTGCTTTATTTATGTTGTTTACATTGAGGGGGTTCTTGTCTATTGGCATAGTCTGTGCCTCTTAACAACTCATCTACTTTCATGGCTATAGTATTGCCTTTATCTGCTTTGGTGTAGATGACAGGTTTTGATTTCAGTGGGTTGATTGTTTTAGAAATTGTGTTGTGTTTGTTTTTGTGGTTCTCTAATGTCTTAAAAACGTTGCCACATTTCTTTTTTACTATAGATCTGTCTGCTTCATTTAACTGATAGGATGCAATTTCTACATCTCACATGTACTTATCAATATTTCTGCAAAAAGCTGCCCATGTTTCTAAGCCTTCGTTCAGGAATTAAATTTCATTGACAAACTCACTACATTATTAACTAGTGTTAATGTGGATTTAGGTTAGTCTTTTGATTGTTGTTTATGTAACTTGTTCATTTTGTTCTTTAGTTTTCAGTTTTTTGTTTTCATGCAGAAGTATAAGATTCTATGGAGCTTGTTTTTTAAATTTTACCAAGTTACATTGCCAAAACTGTTAGTAAGTTTCAAATGCAAGGTGTATGTGTGTGTGTGTGTGTGTATATATATATCTATTTTGAGTAACTTTTTGTATTGAAAAAAATTGTGTTTAGATGGCTTTTCCTCCGCTGCTGATTGGTGTATGCTGTTGTCGTTCTTTACTGTTTTTCTGACAAAGTTTGGAGCAATTACACACTTCACTTACCTTTATTGAGTAGGACATTAATCAATCTGATTAGCTTTCACTGTAAGTAGCTTAAATGATTAATATGGTTGGTTTTTACACATACATTGTCCTACTAAATAAAAGTAAGTGATATGTATGTAAAGGTTAACCACATTAATCAATCTGATTAGCCTTTCCTGCAAGTAGCTTCACAACGTTATACATCTCAAAACTACACAGTAACTTTCTTTCAATAAACATAATTGTTATCAAAGAGCTTGAAGCTAAATAAATCTTTAAAGTTACTTCAGTGCCTATGACATACTTTAGAATAAAATGTTACCACCCTGAAAGAATAAAACCGGAATTATGTAAATAAATGCAATTCCCTTATTGCAAATATCAACTGATGGCCATGTTGCCCTCCATGGTTAGAGAGTAACATGCTAGCCTCTGATTCCCAAGTATATGGGTTCAAATTCAGCAAGGGGTGATGGATTTGTTCAGGTGCAAAAATGCTTAGCATGACTTCTTTTGGAAGGGAAGCAAAGCTGTTGGTCCAATGTGATAGATGTATTACTTTTTCACATTACTCTCTTTACTTTTCAAATATTTCATTTTTTTTAGATAGGCTAAAAGTGGGACAGACTTCATGTGCTACAAAGAAGCAAAAGAATGGTCCAGTTAGCTTAAGAGCGTTAGATAGGAGATGATGACTATTATACAGGTGGTTCTTATATTCCTGAAGATCACATATCAGATTCAGACTATGAAGTGATTCTGAAATATATGTGAATGACATTTCAAGACTAAATAAGATGATGCGAACACTGTTTAAAATAGGGAAAGGGATGATAGGGAAATCGAAAAAATCTTTTCATGTTAGATGACCTGTTTTACTAAGAGTTATGGTTATACACCGCCACACAAGAATATAATAAATATTATATATAATTTTTTTGGTTAAGGCCTACTAATTAGCATAGCTAGGAAGTTTGTACCATTCGCCGTTTCAAATACAGGTTGCAACTAACCATCTTGCCATTGATATGAACGCATGGTGGAAAGGTAAACAAACCTGTTATCAAGCAAACAGTACTGTTTCTAGAGAAGAAAAATGACTTATGAGACTTTCGTATAAGCACACCTATCTAGATCATTAATTATATACAAGGTACAAATTATTATACATATAAGGGTGACTATTCTTACTAGTTAAAAGCGAAAACAGGAATTAAACTAAATCTTGACTCATCTGCAGTTGTATTACTTAAAACTATATGTCGGTACTTCTTAAGTCTTTCAAATGAAAACCTCATTCTGCGTTCCAACAAACAAAATTTATAATGTAAAAAATTTGTTCCATTTTGCATGATGTGATTAGGGCATATTTGAAACATTTTATCAGTTCCACATCAGGATCACCAAGTAAATAGCATTTGTTGGGATCTAAAAGTGCAGCTTGTATGCGATACATCACACTGAACCCTGCAATCTTTTCATTTACACTTTTCATTTTCATCTTTATTTCAGGTAGGATGGTCGTGGATTAGTTCTTCTACATGCCGCACAGATTCAGTTCAGCTCCATACCTCTGGACTGTAACAGTGTGATGGTTGCAGTTAACTCTGAATAAATTTGCAATAAATAATATCCTTGGTGAAGTTATTCTATTACTAGACGTTTGACAGTGTGTATATCAGAACTGCCATCGGTTTCTAAATAAGAACTTGGATAAGTACATTGCTAGAATACTTATTAAGGTTGTAAAACAAATTAATTTTGCTTACATTTGAAATATAACAAAGATGTTATTTGAACGTATTGCTTCCTATTGATGTGGTTCTGTGTAATGAGAGATATCTGTTTTGCAGCAATGGGTTGTATTCTACATTGACCTTTGCTTGCACAAGTAGCACCGCATGGCATTGCCAAGTCTGGCCACTCTTACTCTGCATAAGGAAATTGGTACGAACTTCCTTTCTCTGCTAATTAGTAATGATCCAGACCCAGAAGAAATTATACAGATTCTCCCACAGTTCAACCCCACAAATTGGCAGGGTTGTGAAGGGGTTCACGATAAACCTTTTGAGATAGTGTACCTATGGGTTCTAAATTCTTTGCTACAGCTTAACATGTTTTAAGGGTTAGCATGCCACTGATGGAACTGCACCGTGGACAGTGACATAAAATCCTATTTCCGGGAGTGGTAATTAGGTGTCATAATTTAGCGTTATGGGTAACATGTGGGTGTCATATTGATATGTTGAGGAATTTGGAAGGTTCAAGCCTCTGTTGGTACTTTTATTTTTATATTAATGCCTTTGTTTGCATTTTATAATGAGCTATTCATATTTTGCACCGTTACGCAATATGATTTTATTGTACAGATAAAATAAATGTAATACACGATTGGCATGTAGGTGCAAGGGAGAACGTTTCAGTAACATTTACAGGGTTATATTTCCGGGGAGGGGCGAACGGACCCTCCCCCCTCAGAAGCCCTCCCATTCAATAAAAACACCTATGCACAAGCTCTTCCTTTTTTTAACTTAAAAACGTTACATTCATTGAAATTCTCCGTCATAAACAGCTTTCTGCTGTACCACAGAAATAAAGGAATATATTTAACTTAATATTAACAATATTATAAAAGATTATTTCTGACTTTTGTGCGGGTTAGTCGCTTTCCAACCAGCAAGACTCCAACCAGGGACTGCCGGCATGTCATGCATTCCTACAACCTCTCTGCCTGTTGGTTCAGCGGTACTTATGTATCATGGAATACGATAGTGAATGGTTTTCCGTGCTCTTTTCCTCTGGTTCGTTGATCCGTTTTGCTAGTTAATTTACCTTTTATTTGTTCATTATTCAATTTAATTGATATGGAAGAAAGTGTAAAACTAACGATATCGGTATAAACCTGCCATTCGTCCCGTAAAAATGGGACAGTCCCCCTTTGTTACATGTATGTCCCACATCCCGAAAAGTTTTATTGGGCAGCAAATAAGTCCCGTATTTTCTTGACTGTGCCTTCTTAAATTAAAAACCTAAATAAAATTCTTGCCATTAATGCTGAATGGGCGCTTATCTGGCTTATTGTTGTCATTGATTAGCGCGTTCTGTGAACAGTAAAGAGAGACGAAGTTTGCCCAGTATAGTGTTCGCAGTTGATGTGCTCTGATATTTGCGAGAATTTAAGCTATTATATCTAAATGGAAATGCACCTTCCTATCCAATTTACAGGAAAAATATCCTTTTTTCGAAGCAACAAAGCTTAATTATAGAGTTCACTATAAAATTTGCAATCAACATTTTCGGCTGCATTTGGTGGTAACTCTGGTATTATAAAGTGTATTTATTCAGTAACATGTTTCCTTCCTTCTAATGTTATGTTAATGTCATATTTATAAAGTATTGATCAGTTAATCAAAACCTTTTCAGGCGTTCCGTATTTTAATGGGGGGGGGATGGTAGGCTTCCTTCATTGGTTACTTTAGGATTTCCATAGCTGTTTTGTATTCTTAAATTATTTTATTAAAAAAAGAATTTAATTGCTTTTGCGCATGGGCAACGCATGAAAACACACTGTTCGCCAGCCAACTACGCATGAATTGTTGCCCGCCATGAGCAGATACAATAAATGATAAACATGCAATAATTAGATAATAAAGAAATAACACACTAATGCAAAGTTTATATTTACAAAACATAGTCGAAACAGATTCACAACAATAGATAACAATTGATGGGCGACAATGAGCAGGCTAGTTGTTGCGGCCGGTTTTTCTGCGCCATTCTGTAGAACCTTATTTATTCGTGTTTAATTTTTTTTTAATTTAATGTTTTCGTTAAGATTACGTAAGAGCAATTATTTAGGCAAATCAAATACAAGCACCATACATTAATCATAATGCAGAAAACGTCTACAATGCTGATAAACCAAATCGCATTCTTATTTGATCTACAGACACTGGGAGATTTAAGTAAGTAAAATAAAAATCTGATGTGTACCATTCACATGACTTTCTCCATATCCCTGCAACAAATAATTCTTAAAAAGCTTATACTTCTATTTACTTTATGCTAATCAGAAAAAATTAGCAGAAATAGTCTTATTACTCGCTTCCTTGTAAGTAGAAGCGAAATAAGGGACAACCATAGGTTAAAGTGATAGTCAAAAGCTGATTGCTATGTCAATGAAGTTCCTTTGTTTATATGGATAGGAGTTGACAAGTTCCTGTATGAGAAAAGTATACGTTTTTCGTAGCAGAAACCAAAAATAAGGAATGTCACAAAAACGACGAACTCCACAAAAAAAATGTATATAACATAAATTGTGTGTTTTAATGTGCTCTACACTTTTTGTGTAGTAAGTTTTAGTCCATCTCTTACGGTTTAGCAGTTATTCAAAATTTAGTAAAATTCATCCAGAATAAACTACTCTTCAGAGGCTATTCCCAGAAAATTCAAGATATATATTTCATTTGTCAGGTAAATATGTTTCATATCCGAAATTTTAATCAAAATCGTTAGAGCCATTTTTGAGAAAATCAAAATTTTCGAAAAAAGTTCCATGTAAAGGGTAGTTGGGGGTGGGGGGATTTTTCTCAAAATCTTTGTGTCGCATCCCTGGAAGTTTGGTATTTTACCGACTTTTCGTTTTTGAATTATCCTGTTCACAGACACACGGACACACACACACACACACACACACACATACACGGACCTTTTCGGGAAAATGCTTTTTTTGGTTATTGGGGACCCTAAAACCTATATTTCCGGTGAAATTCGGTATCGAATTTTTGGTGGAGTGCAATACTTTCTCTATACACTATGTACATAGTGCGTATGGAGAAAGTAAAAATGAAGCAATTTTGTATCAATCATTAATAAAACCATTAAGATAAACCATGTTATAAGTTAAAGAGCATGGTAAATAACTGATTGTGTTTAAGCTTATAAACTTAGGCTTGTGGTATATCTGAAGTGGTTGGCATATGTCCAGTTTCTCGAAACAATTTTTAGAATTGCCCAAAATATGATATCTTTTAAGTGATAGTCATTCCATGGTTGGAGCTATATCCGCCGAGGAGCTAGAGAATTCGATCTATAAAAGAGCATTAATCACAAATTTTTGACATAATGTTTACGAATAATAATCATTAGTATTTTCCTTATAATTACAAGAGAAATAAGGGAATACATTAGGCTAATGCAATAGTCAAATCAATTAAAAGCTGGTCGCCAAGTGATGAATTTGACATTCCGTTCTCTTTGCATGGTCAGGAGTAAAAAAATAAACGAATGATGGCTTCACATTTTAGAAAAGCATTATTGGAAAAGTTATGCCAATAACGAGGAATATCTCCGAAATGGTTCACTTACAAAGAATGTAGGTACGTGTCATAAATTCTGTTTTTAATGAGATCTCCATTTCTGTGTAGTATTATTTTTTTATCTATATCTTATGTTTTATCACTTTTGCTAAAGTCCTCCAGAATGCAGAAGGGTTCAGAGGATATTCCCAGAAAACTCAAGATTTACATTTTATTTGCCTCTAAATTTCTTTAATGTATGCTGACATTAAATACAAACTGTTAGGGCCATTTTTGAGAAAATAACTTTAAAAAATATTCCATATAAACGGCAGTTTGGCATAGATGGGGAATTTTCCTAAAAATCTTCGCATCGCATGTTTGAAAGATGCTAAACTCAAAATATCAAGTTTGGTACTTAACCTATTTTTCTAAAAAAAAGTGCCGGATCATATTCTAAAAAAGCTTTTTCTGGGATTAACGTGTCCTCAAAACATGTATTTTCGATTAATTTCTGGATGGAATGCAATACCTTTCCTACCTATTATGTACATTGTACGTGATAGAGAAACTAAAAATACAAGCTAAACATATAATATGAAGGTTGAATAATTAATCAAGTTTTTAACAAAAATATTAAATGGTATAATACAGGAATATATTCGACTAGATTACAAATGAGTCTACTACAAAAACTCTTTCATTCCTTTAATTTGTTCTTGGTGATCTGCAATATCATCTAAAATTAAATAAAAAGTCCAAAAATAAAAATAAGTTTGTATTGATTATGTAAAAAGAAATTAGGGTTCATTTATGGAGCTCTTTAATGCTACTGCTCTCAGCATCCCATTTAGGCATGAAAGACCACTTAATTTTCCTCAAAGGCCACTTTATCAGTTTTGAGGTTTTACGTGCTATAAATATTATGTAACATGGGACTGAAGTCTTTACCTCCCTTCCGAAGGAAGGAGGATATGCTAAGGAGTTTATGCCCGAAAAAAATCCATCGCCTCCGGCAGATTTGAACCCGCGATCTTGGGAACTAGGAGTAAGCATGTTATCCCTAAAATACGGAGGACTATTGATATTGCAGTTTTTTTATGTTGGCGTGATAAGGAGGGAGGGTTATTCCAAATATTCTTAACCTACCAGAGCCAGATTCTAGATACGCCACTGAACAATTGCATTTAACACCTGAACGGGTACACTGCTCCATACCCCTTGAAGGAGTTTCTAAAATTCAGTGTATCATTCATCACTGCGATATGTACGTACACATTCCAATTGTACACAGGCACGGTTCACATTTTACAAAACAATATTATCGTTGTGTCGAATGAACTTCAAATGAAATAAAAACGGACAGCTGTCTCTGTGGTGGAAGAAGTACCCACATAAAACTAATTAAGAACCAGTGACTCGTTACTAATGACTAATTACTAGTCAGGAAAGTGCATTGTACCTTTGAGCGAATTCTAAATGAAAGGCAGATAGACAGCCTTCGAGAAATAATACAATATCCGAAACAAAAAGTTCAACACGTCACCAGAGGACAATCTGGGATATCTCTGCAGAAATTGCACCTACGAAGAAATGAACGTCCCATCCTGTCAAAAATTCTATAGTGTTGTGAACCTCGTTGCAAGCAGCTGAAGTTTGTGTCTGTACTTATTCTTCTGATTTAGCATACGTAGTGATACCACGTGGCACCAAAAACCGCATGAGCTCAAAACTTCGCAGTTTAGATAGTCTTAGGATGTTAGTCTGTGTGAACTCTGTTTTGCTACTCGTTGAAAGAATACTTTTATTTATATCCTTTTACAATATGAGCACCGTGTTTAGCAATTCATGGTTTTCACAGTAGTCACGTGTGGGTATTAGAAATATTTTCAGAAACTAAGACCCGGGCACCACGGTAGTTTAGGTGGTTAAAACGGCGTAATACCTGCATGCAAATAACAAGTCAATACCGCTGTTCAAATACTTACAATTACCCAGGTGGCTTTTTTTTTTTTTTTTTTATTCCACCGCTAAAATTATTGTTCAGTTACTATGTTTCAAATGCTTCCAACAAACCTAATTGTTCTGTTGCATTAATCTTTGTAGATTACTTGACAATTACTGCATTTACGTAAATAGCGTTCACAGTCTTTTGAAAATAATTTTGTCTTACCATCAGAAATGTAAATTAAATGTATTGGTGCTGCTCAAATTGTGTACCTCCTTGAGAAACATAAGAAAATGAAAAATGGAATCTCCAGAGAGCAGTGCTATTTTTGTAGTGCGGGATTCGTTGACAAGCGCTATACGGACTCACCCACTAGTATGTTTTAGCGGAGCGCTCTAGCTAAGTGAATATGATCTGAAATCTACCAAACAGTGGCGTGCACACCATCAAACAACAAAGAATTTTGTCAAAGTTACAAGTCCAATAATTTTAAATATCACTGATTGTGCTCCAACACTGCATTCCTTCGACTACTGGCATACAAATGAGGTATTCTAAATGAAAACAAGACACATGCCCATATTTAATATACACATTTAGGCTTTCACGGCCGGTGATAGTCCAATAGAAAGTAGATTCCGGGCTTGTTTGTAGGTCGTGGTCGAGTCAATGCAGTCCCATCTAACGTTTCGCCCATATCATCTTCAGACAATATGACTCCTAGCTGGTTATAACTACAGTGACGCAGTTTTTTTTTAAATTTATTTTCGATGTGGCCCCGCCTCCACCACACCTGGTGGCGATCATCCGAAAGAGATCCATATCGCCTCCCCTACCATGCGCAACTACAGCTAATAAATGGAAGAAAGGAGTGGTGAAGTTGATGCCAGGTACCACCTTACGTAACCTAGGGTTAGTGGGTAAATGTACGATAGACGCCTACGTACCAGAGGATAGGTAGACAGAGGTGGATCTAGGGCCTTCACTTGGTACGTGGCCCAGAGAAGGTACCTGGTGTGTTAGTGGGTGAATCATAAGCAGAAGGAAGTTTGGGTTTGAGAGTCGTGTAGAAAGAGTTAGTATTTTGCATGCGTACTTACTTGTGTTTGCTGTCTTCGTTCTCCTTGGATGGTCACCGGGAAGGTGCGTGGCTGATCTGAAACAGAAGGTGAAGTGTTTATAAGTTGATGATGATGAATGGGGTTTAAGGACGCTAAACTGCTAGGTTATCAGCGCCCTTAACATAAAATTTGGGAGTTAAACACCTTAGCTAAAACTGTGCTAAAGAGTATCTCAATCAAAAGAGCTAAAATATGAATAAAACCTGTATAAGCAACTAAAACCAAGATAAAATAACTGTCCAGCCCTAAATCCAGAGCTGGCGTTAAAACTCCTAAAACAAGAGGGAACATAAAACAATAGTGACTAAAAGTTTCATGGATGATAAAACATTTCAAAAACCTCACGTATCACGGCGTATGTCAATTTAGATAAAAATTTGAAAACGGTTTCCACCTCTCCAGGATCATCGGCCAGGACCTGTGGAAGCCTGGCCGGCAGTCGTAGAGTGGCTCGTAGTGGTGCTAGACGAGCACACTCTACAAGCACGTGTCGGACTGAAAGCGCTTCGCCACAGAGCGGGCAGACAGGTGGAGGTTCCCTCTGAAATAAGTGGCTATGACTAAAAATACAGTGACCTATACGCATTCTTGCTAAAAATAACTTCCTCGCGACGAGAGAGACGTGAGGCAGTCACCCAGTGAATAGGGAGCTCCTTCACCTCCCGAAGTTTGTTGCCACGAAGATCGGACCACTCTCCATGCCAGCTCGAAATTACCGCTCTGCGGACAAGTCTAGAATCTTCGGCCGTGACAAAGTCAGTGGTAACACTGGGCGCAGATGATGCCTTCTTTGCCACCAAATCCGCCAGTTCATTCCGCGGCACGCCAACGTGTCCAGGAACCCAGGCGCACTCCACATTTACACTGTGCAAAATGTGGAGGATGTCCTGAATGCACTGCACTAGAGGATGGTAAACTACAGCTCACGAAGGCTCTGAAGTGCACTAAGGGAATCACTCACAATAAGCCAGTAACCCAAGTTTCGACGGCGAATATATAAAACGGCTCGGTAAATAGCATTCAGCTCTGCAGAATAAATGGATGTGCTACTCAGCAAATGGAAAGTAAATGGTTCGTTTCGAGTGACAAAGGCACATCCAACTCCATCAGCGCACTTACTGACATCGGTATATATATGACAGCGGCCACTGTATCTTGATACAGATTCTAAAAAAACAAGATTGGATACTAGACATAGGCGTAAAAGATTTCCCCTAAGCCGTCATCCCGAGATCTATGTGGGAGGAAGCACATAACCAAGGTGGATGCACCCTCTCCCCCTTGGGAAACATGTCAGGCATTTCAAGACCGTTGGTTCGAAGCAGCTCCCGGAAGCGAAATCCTGCAGGTGTTGGACTACGTAAGAGGTTTCTATAACGATCGTCCAATCCGGAATCAGAAAAGGGAGAAAACGATGGATGCGCAGGTATGCACTTCAAGCTACAGCCTTAGTTAGAAGAACATCCCACCGTCAACGCAGAGGGGGCTCGGGAGATTCGGCCTAGAGGCTCACAACTGGGCTAGTTGGAAACGCTCCAACAGCCACGCGGATGCCCCCATTATGGACAGGATCCAAATTTCTCAGCACAGATGGGCATAGACAATATATCCATAGTCCAGCTTTGATTGGATATGTGCACGATAAAGACGCAGCAGTACTGTCCGATCTGCTCCCCAAGATTTGCCGCTTAGTATCCGTAAAATATTCAGGGAACGGTTACACCGCGCTTTAAGCTGTGCTATATGAGGTGACCAGCATAGTTTCCGATCGAATGTCAACCCCAGGAATCTCACCTCATCTGCGAAGGGAAGTGTATCTGGCCCGCAATGAAGTGAAGGTGACATTCGGCACCTTCGGTGCCAGAAATTAACGCAGACTGTCTTCTCAGGTGAGAAACGAATGCCGTTTCTCGAGCTCCAATCATACAGATTGTCCAAACACCGCTGAAGACGGCGTTCCAAAAACGGCGTACGCTGAGAAGTGCAGAAGATGGCAAAGTCGTCAACGAATAAACAAGAAGAGACACCTGGGGGAGCACAGAGCGAGATGGAATTTAGCAAACAGCGTGACACTGAGTACCGAGCCCTGCGGCACTCCGTTCTCCTGAATAAAATAATTAGAAAAAATCTAGCCGACCTTTACTCGGAAAGCCCGGTCCCGCATAAACTAATGAATGAACAACGGTAGGCGTTCACGTATATCCCAGCTGTGTAGGGAGCGCAAAATCCTTGCCCACCTGCACGTATCATAAGCCTTCTCGAGATAAAAAAAATATCCCAACTGTTGGGCTGTTCTTCAGAAACCCGTCCAAGATATGAGTTGACAGCAAGACAAGGTGGTCAGTTGCCGAACGACGTCGTCTAATACCACGCTGGATATTGGTCAGAAGGTTGTGAGATTCCAGCCACCACACCAACCGTCTATTGAGCATGCGCATACGCAACTGCTGAGAGAAATAGGACGGTAACTGGAAGTAAGATGGCGGTCCTCTCCAGGTTTAAGAATGGGTGCGATGGTGGCCTCCCCACTTGTCTGGAAAAGTGGCTTCAACCCAGACACGGTTATAGACCTCGAGTAGGAAAACCTTACCACCTGGAGAGAGATGTTGCAGCATTTGGACGTGGATACCATTTGGTCCTGGTGCAGAGTGTTGCGAAGACAAAAGTACATTGTCTAGCTCTGCCATGGTGAAAGGACGGTTATAATCTTTAGGGTTCCCAGAACGAAAGGAGAATCCTTGAGATTCCACCTGAGTCTTAGCTGTAAGAAAGTCAGGGGAATAATTGTCTGAGCCAGTCACTTGAGCGAATGCACTCCTAAGGTGTCAGTGGCGTCAAACGTATCAACATCTCCGGCAGGTGTTTTGAGACCGGCGATAGGCATTTGAGTCGATTTTCCGGCCACACGCCGTAACATATCCCATACGACAAAGGAAGGTGTACGTCAGTTAAAAGATGCTACAAAATTACTCCAGGGTCTCTTCTTGTTATCCCTAATAATGTGTCTAGATTTGACACGCAGCTTTTTATATTGTATTAGATTATCTAGTGTAGAGCGACGTTGGAAGACCCTGAGAGCACGTCTGCGAGCACGAATAGCATTCCGGCAGTCATCAGTCCACAAGGGTACTGGAAAGCGACGGGTTTTGCCAGTCGAACGCGGAATGGATTGCTCAGCAGCAGAAAGAATTGTCTCTGTGAGATGGTCGACTAAATAGTTCACAGAGTCGTGCTCATCGGAGTTGAAGTTAGCCAAGCGGGAATACAGATCCCAGTTGGCATGATCTAAGCGAAATCTAGGTAAGCGAGTGGAACATGCAGCGTGTGTCAAGAGACTAATAAGACGGGGAAAGTGGTCACTAGAGTGCAAATCAGAGATGATATTCCAGGATAACGAGACCGCTAACTGTGGTGAACAAATAGCTATGTCAAGGTGTGAAAAACTGTGAAAGGCGTCAGAAAGAAAGGTTGGCTCTCCGGTGTTCAGGAGAGCAAGATTCTTAGTGTCCAAGAAGTCTGCAATTAGCTCACCTCTCGCACAAGCCCGAGGAGAGCCCCAAAGTGAGTGATGGGCATTCACGTCCCCCACCAACACAAATGGCGTTGGTAGCTGGGAAACGAGGTCTTCTAACTCGGTGCGCGAGAGGTCATTAGAGGGAGGCAGATAGATACTACAAATGGTAAATCTGGCAGATAGCAGTGTGATCTTTAGAGCAACTAACTGGAGGTCAGACTCTAAGAAGACGGAATCAGCATAAATATCATCCCTGATGAGCATCATAGTGCCCCCGTGTGCGGGAATATCTTCTGTCGGGCTGAAATCAAACCGTACAGAAGAATAGTGCCTGAATGTAACATTGTCTTGTGAGCGGAGCTTTGTCTCTTGTAGGCAGACGACTAGAGGTTGATTCGCGTGGAGTAACAGTTCATGCTCTGCTCAATGTGGTCGAATGCCGCGCATGTTCCACTGTAGGATAGCAATGGTCTATATTATGGGATAAGTACTAAATAGACAGACGTTTGTGCATATTGGGCGGTTTAATTTGTTCTTTTTGGCCGTCGGACTAACACTTTTTTCAGGAGCACGATCCTGCCGCTTACGGACTGTCCGTTTGGCAGTCGAGGCAGGATCGTCATGTTTCATTTCCTCCACAGTGGAGGAGCCCTTATCAATAGAGAACCTCGATTCGAGGATCTCGAAACTATTTGAGGTACTGATCGGTGAAGATGGACGTCGCCGATCGGAGCTCCTCCCAGAAGATTCCTCCGAAGAGGATCTGCGGGGAGAGTGACTTGGAGGTTTACCATCCTTGGATGATTTGGGTGCAGTCGAAACACGCTCTTTAAGGAAGTCAGTCCTAACATAGCTGGTCTTGAATGTTTTCTGCGGTGCAGAATACTCTACAGTTTTACCGATGTTATTGCCTGAGGTCGATGGTTGGGCTGACAATTTTGCTGGAGTATGCTTTACGTTGGCAGGTTTGGCAGATGGTGATGCCGACATTAACGCAGTTGTTAAGGTCTTCGTAAAGGTCCTGGCAACGATAAATCTTTCGGCAATAGTGGCCCCGTTGATATTGCAGGTCAGTGTTGCGTTCTCCCGCCTCGGCACCGGTTTAGCTGCAACAGAGCTATAAGAACCGGACCGCGGGACAGAGGGTTGTCGGATACGCAGCAGCTTACGGGCTTTGGAGAAGGACACCGTCTCTTTCACCCGTATCTCCTGGATCGCTCTCTCCTCAGCAAAACGGGGGCAATGTCGGGAACTAGATTGGTGTTCCCCGCTGCAGTTCACAAAGTTGGAGGGGTGCCGCAATCCCCATCGTGCGAAGCGTCACCACAGGTAGAACAGGTGGACCGACCAGTACAAAATTTGCTCGTATGACCAAATCGCTGGCACTTGTAACAGCGTAAGGGTTTCGGAATATATGGCCTAACCTCGATAGCTTCGTACCCTGGCTTAATCCTTTGAGGGAGATCTACTCGTTCAAAGGTAAGAAACAGGGTACGGATAGGCACGAATTCACCATTTGCTTTCCGTTTAACCCTATAGACGAATGATACGCCTTGTTCTGCCAGAAATTCTTGAAGCTCCTCATTGGATATACCGTCCAATGTGCGGGTGGTGATAACGCTACGCGAGGAGCTCAAAGTCTTGTGCTTTTCCACCTTAACTGGGTAGCTGCCTAACATTTTTGCTCGAAGAACTTTTGCTGCCTGGGAGGCTGAAATTGCCTCAACCAGGAGGGTACAATTTCGAGCTCTAACACAAGAATTAACCGGGCCCGATGTTGTCTAATCCCTTTTGGATGGCGAAGGGCTCACAGATGAAAATGTCCTTCCTTCCTCTGTCCTAGATATAATAGAGTAGCGAGGACCTTGAGACTCGACTACTTCTTTTCCACGCATATTAGATTTGGGTTTAGGTTTTTCCATAGAAATATGGTCTAAAAGCATCCCCCCGTGCTCCCCACCCACAACGGAGCCATGGGGTGAAAGGGCTACACAGGGGATATAGCGGGCTTGCCGTCTCACTCACCCTGGATTTCGGTGTAATACCTAGTCCTGGCCGATTGACTAGGAGTGAGTTAGTCCCTAGCCTCCCGCTTAGGCAAATCAGAAACCAAAGCGGTGTATTAAGCTGCGCACCCTCCCCAGTTACTGAAAAATTGAAGCCCAGGCTCAAGTACGCAACCCTCAACCAACCAGGATATTCCTTTTCACCGACACGGGTCTCCACGCACGGCTTACACGTGGGTGGGCATTTTAACCTACTGACTCCGTCATCACTCTGAGGTTGCCCACAGAGGGAGTCAAGGAGACCCGCGTCCTCGGGTGCGCCTAACCCTTACCTACCCTGGTGGAATTTTATAGGTTGTACCTTACTCATAGTCCGTGTTCATGCCTAGTCCATCATATGAGGGGTGGGGGAGGTGGTGATCAAGGTGTGTGAGTCTTTGCAGGTGTTGTAGAACTGGGTCCGCGACACGTGTCGTTTTGTAGGATTGTGCGATCGAATAGTGAGAGGGGCCTCTTGTGTTTGTTTTGTTCTGTTGTGTACTGTCCGAGCTGTTTTACTAGCGGATTTTTCTGTGTAGGGTCTTTGTTGTATAGATCAAAGGGTGTTTTTTTTTAATAAATTGCTCTATTGTATGGAGTTTGAGTTCATCATGCAACAAATCCGCGGGGCGCTTTTTGGGACATTGGTGGCCATATTAATCACTTTGTTTTGTATGATCTGTATTGGTTTTATGTGAGAAGGGTCGCAGTAACCTCGCATACGTTGTTACCGGTCTGATTAGTGATTTTACAAGGTGACTGCTAAATGTGTGCGAAGTGCTGTTTTTCTGTTGAGAAGTGGGTATAATTTGCTCATTTGAGCGCATGCCAGACCCTTGATGCGCTTGACGTGCGGCACAAAGGTTAAGCCGGTATCTAGTGTTACGCCTAAGTATTTAACAGTGTTGGTCCAGTTTATTTCCTCTTGAAAGACCTTCAAGGGGGGCAGTGGCTTCTTGTGGGAAATTCTTTTGGTAAAGAGCATTAGCTGTGACTTGGAAGAATTTCCTTTATTCTCCATTTATTGAGCCAGTTTTCAAGTGCCTGGATCGCCCTCTGTAGTCTAACGTATATCAGTTTCGGCTGAATGGATCTAGTTGAGATCGCAGTGTCGTCTGTGTACACGTGCAGCACTGTGTTCGGCGTATTTGGTATGGCGTTGACGAAAATGTTGAAGAGATATGGGGAGAGTATATCCTTGGGGCACGCCGACTACTAAGTTTCTAACGGTCGAGGTGGCATTGGGAGTTTTATCGCGAAAGTACTGTCTTTGAGGTAATGAGCTACTAGTTTTATTAGGGTGTCATTCATTTGTAGCTGATGAAGCCTATACAGAACACTAGGGTGATTAACTGTGTCGAAGGCGTTTTGGAGATCGAGGAAGAGTATGCCCGTGCTTTGCTTTTGATTAAAACCTTGGGTAATGCTCTCAGTGCATCTTAATGGTTGAGTGGTTACTGTGTTTTGGAGTGTTGTGCCCAAAAGCCAAATTGCTCGGCAATGATGGCGTTGTGATTTGTTAAAAAGGAGTTTACGCGCTTCAGAATGATCTTTTTTGCTATCTTGCTCATCGTGTTTTTAAGAGGCTAATGGACCTATAATTTTTCCGGGCTTTGGAAACATGAGCTCCTCCGCGTGCTTCCAGCGGCTGGGGAAATATCCTTGCTGTAGGCAAAAGTTACAAATTTCTGTGAAGTGTTCACGAGCGCGGTGAGTACAGTGTTTTAGAGCTATGTTGGGAATTTGATCCAGTCCGGGGGCCTTTTGGCACTTAAGGTGCATTATGAGCCATTTTACTTCCGCTTGGTGGGCCTTTCTGAGTTTTTTGTGCGTAGGATTTTGCGTGAGGCATTTTGTGGAGTTATCCACTAAGGCTCTGAAGTTCTCATCGGTGGGGGGTTCATTAGGTGTGCAGGCCTTTTCAAGGACCGTAACGAGTGTGTCGGCCTGGTCCTTCATTGACTCGGCTACTGCGTAGGGACGGTTTGCTTGAAGAGCGGGGGGATGGAGATCGACAAGGCATTTTGTCAGCTGCTGAATTTGGGCGTTGCCTGATTGCATATCCGCAAGGATCTGATTCCATTGTGTTGCATTTGGGCGTTGCCTGATTGCATATCCGAAACCATTTGGTTCCATTGCTTGTCCACATCGGTTGATGCGGGTTTTTGTTTCACTGTTAAGTGTGGTCATGTTGACTTTGTGGACGATGTTTCTGGTTCTCTGCCAATTTTCGACTTTCATGGTTTCTTTCGTTCATTAAGAGGAGTACTTCTGATGAGAGACTTAGTTCGCGGCTTGTTGGAGTCTTGAACGGGGTGGAGGCTGCGATAGCTAGTTGGGTAGCTGTTTCTAGCGCTGTGGTGGTGACGTCGGTTTCCTCGTGGGTCCTGAGCTCTGTGAGGGCGGGGGAGTTTGGCATCGAGTATTTGACCGAATGGCTCCCAGTTAGTTTTATTGTAGTTTAGTTTGGGCGCCTCCGGGCGAAGAGAGGGAGCGTGTATAATTTCTAGCATGATAGCGTAGTAATCTGAGGCAAGTGAATCGACCCGTGAAAGCGTATGTCGGAAAAGTGTATTTTTTAGTAACACATGTCAAGAATGTTGGGGGTATGAGCGGGGTTGTTGGGGATGTAAGTGGGCTCCTCGGTGTGTGCAATTATGTAGTTCAATTGCATCTGGTCGTGAAGTAGCTCTCCCTCGTGGTTGTGTCGGGTGTTTCCCCAGGTCTCGTGAATAGCGTTCAGGTCCCCCATTGTTATCGTCTGGTCGGTCAGGGTGGTGATTGCTTCTAAGTCGTCCCGATGTAGTCGTTGTGGTGGGCAGTACGTTGTGATTATGGGAACTTGGTGTTTCGTGTTAGGTACTGTGATGGCTGAGGCGTCCAATTTTTTGAGTGGTGGTATGTGTTTCTGGTTATGTTGAATTGTTCGTTTTACTAGAATTTTATATAGCCGGGAGCGATCCACCCACCGCGTTTCCTATTGGTCAACTGTTGGCCAATCCTTGTGTGGCATGGGCTCTTGCCACGCGGGTTTTGGTTTAGTTCCGTCTAGCAATGGGTTCCAGGCTTTATGTAAGCGGGTTATCTCCTCTTTTCTATTGAAATTGTGTTTATGCCTGTAAATTTCCACTGCCTCGCGATACAACCGTGCGTGATAAAATTATGCGCCTGGTTAGTACTTCAGTATCTTTGAACTTAATGTTATGGCCCATTAGCAACACGTGCTTCGCTACTGCTGATTTTTTTTTTGTATGCCCAATACGACAGTTGCTTTTGTGTTCTTTTATACGAGTTTTTATGCTGCGCTTAGCGGTACCAACATAAACTTGGCCGCAGCTGCAAGGTGTACGGCATATGCAACTGTGCGTGATAATATGCTGTGCTGGCTAGGACTTCAGTCTCTTGAACTTATTATGTCATGGCAACGCGTACTCCGCTACTGCTGATTTTTCTGTATTCGCTAGACGACAGTCGCTTTTGTGTTCTTTTATGCGAGTTTTTATGCTGCGGTTAGTAATGCCAACATAAACTTGGCCGCAGCTGCACGGTATACGGTGTATCCCCTGTAAAA
Source organism: Hymenopus coronatus (assembly GCA_030762935.1). Taxonomy (NCBI): domain Eukaryota; kingdom Metazoa; phylum Arthropoda; class Insecta; order Mantodea; family Hymenopodidae; genus Hymenopus; species Hymenopus coronatus. The sequence continues at coordinate 295,208,281 of CM060900.1, forward strand.
TCCTGCTAATTTGAGTGGTTGTATTCTGTGACACTAGTGCCTATATTTGTTTTTATGAACTGACACTTTGAATGAGATTTTGGCACATACCAACTCAAAATTACAAGACAAGGAATAAATGATGCAGTTTCCCCTCTTCCAAGTATAAAACTATGGACAAAATTGAAATTGAACTATTGATTGGCTTGATAGTTCTATGCCACATTTTCAACTCTGGACATCAACATTTGGCATTACTGTTTGCTTATGACTGTACTAGATATCTCATGTTATTATTATTAATATTATTTTATTTTATGTCATCCTCTGAAACATACACATGTTATGGGACACGCCATTTAATTTCAATAGTTGCACACGTAATAAAAAGCACAATAACAATATACATATGACCTATCGACTATGTGTATGTATAATCTTAAAGATGACGGATCAGCTATGTAGACGTACTACTGTGTCAAGAAAGTTCCGGGAATTTGCAAATAAAATACAAAAAATGAATTATTCATCCAATTTTATTTTATCGCCTTCATAGTAGGCCCCTTCTGAAATTATACATTTATGCCAACGAATAATCCAATCATCAAAACATTTTTTGTAGGAATTTTTAGGAATCAATGTCAATTGTCGCCGCGAAATTTCCTTTAAATCTTCTATCGATTGAAAACGGGTGCCTTGAAGTGGTAACTTGAGTTTTGGAAAGAGGAAAAAATCAGCAGGAGCCAGACCAGATGAATACGGTGGTTGTTCGATGAAATTTGTTACGTTTTGGCCAGAAATTCGTTCACAATAATGGCCTTGTGAGCTGGTGCGTTATTGTGGTGCAGAATCCATGTCGTTCCACAAATCTGGCCTTTTTCGCCATATTTGTTCTCTCCAACGCCACGTAACGCTCAGATAATAGTCTTCATTTACCATCTGACCTTCCGGCAAGAACTCTGAGTGCACGACACCGCGATACTTGAAAAAAAAAAAAAAACTGTCAACATGACCTTCAGTTTTGATCGAGTATGACGTGCCCTTTTAGGTTTCGGTTCAGTTGGAAAGCGCCATTCGGAAGCTTGTTGACTGGTTTGAGTATCAAACTCGTAAACCCACGTCTCATCACCAGTTACAATGCGTTTCATGAATGTGGGGTCGGAACTGGCTCGTTCTAGCATGTCATCAGCAATCCTTACGCGATTGAGTTTTTGTAGAAAATTCAAGTCTTTCGGAACTAACCGAGCTGCAACGCGTGTCATGCCCAAACAATGGTTTAAAATGGTACGATTCGATTCTTGAGACACAGAAAGTTCAGCGGCAATCTCTCTCAGACATAAATGACAATTTTCAGACACCATTTTCTGCACTTTAGCGATGCTCAGTTCAGTTGAAATAGTTGATGGCCGACCAGAGCGAAGCTAATCTTCCACCACATCTCGACCACTTTTGAATGCACTGTACCACTCATATGCACGTGTTTTTTATAAAGTCGATTCACCGTAAGCCCTCTGTAACATTTTCAGCGATTCGGCCAACAAAATACCATTTGCAATGAAAAATATGAGACGGATTCTTTGTTCAATATTTGTATCCATCGTAAGATCGCAAATCAACTTTGAGATTAACTAATAAGAATGAGTACTGTAAACAAACTAGATGACAGATGACGATCAAACTCCTGGTGGGTAGAGGAAAGTTGTACAAACTTAGCGACAACAATAATCTCGAATCCCCTTTTAAAAAGGATTTTTAAATAATCAATTCCCGGTACTTTCTTGACAGAATGTATTCATATTTATTTTCTCCTTAAATCGTTTTACATGATATGAATTCATGAATACAAGCAAGACTAGAGATGAAAGAGTATTATATAATAGCACAATATTTACATATTAAATAAAATATGTATGCTTATATTTGTCATCTGACAATCTATAGCACAAAATAAAACTAAACAAATTATGTTTTAAGAAATTCATTTATGGAGTTGTAGGTATGCTCTATTAGAAGGGCTTTAGTTTTCTTTTAAAGGATTGAATATTATTAATGATTCTGAGGTTGCTAGGCAGTTTATTGTACAATTGTGACCCTATATTTAGGATGCTATGTTTAAATATGTTAGTTCTGCAGTACTGTTCATGTTGACATTGTTGTTTATTAAGGTGGTTGTGGTAATATCCATATGCTACCAGTTTGTGTTTGTTTGAATGTATAAAACAGCTTAATTCTAGAATATAAATGGAAGCTAAGAGAAGGATATGAAATTGTTTGAACATATTCCTGCATAATGTGAGTTGGTTTACACCTCCTAAGATTTGCACTGCATGCTTTTAAATTTTAAAGGCTTTATCCATATAAGACGACATTTCCCAAAATATTGTTCTATAATGTGAGTACCTACGAGGGTCGTTTTTTTCAACCTCCTATGGGCTATAAATAAAAGACAAGTTCATAGAAAACAATTATTTTAATACTAAATGTTTTGTATGCTCATGGTTACTTTTCAACATTACCACCGAAAAGTTTGAGACATTTATCGTACCTACGCACAAACTTTGCAATACTCGCTTTAAAAAAATGTTGCCGCCAATGATTTCAAATGAGTATTGACGTTAATTTGAAGATCTTCCTACTTTATGACGTTTGCAGAGAGCCATTCAAAACAAACGAAGAGCAATGCTGACTTCAGGAATTGTGTTGATCCATGACAACGCTCGTCCCCGCACTGCTGGCCCAATTTATCGGCTCCTTGAAAAATTTCAATGGGACATTTTCGATCATCCGCCATACAGTCCGGACCTGGCACCCAGCGACTTTCACCTTTTCCCTGAACTGAAGACGTGGCCAGGAGGGCAGCACTTTCAAGCCAACCACTTTTCCTTTGGAAAAGAAGTAACGCAATGGTCCTGTGTCATACATTTACAACATATAAAGGGACCTCAAGGCCTCGGAGCAAACTTAAGCATCCATGTCCAGAAAAGAATGGGAATTGCAGAAATTAAAGAGCATCCATAAATAAAATTCAGTTTCATCATATTTTATATAATGCCGATATTTAAGTGTGGATAAAAAAGTGATGAAGTAACATTATCTGAGGAAGAGAAAACATTCCAAAAGTCAATTCAGTCTGTGATTCATCTTTCCAAATGCATATATGAAACTTACAGGAATATCACACCACACAATTAATTTTCTCCCGTTGAATTGTGTAATGACCAGCTGAAAAACAACTTGAAATATGATGGAACTCTAAAATGTAACATAAGAGAGTTTCCTAAAGAGTTTCTTCCCAACAAAAACAAATACATGGCTTCAGTATGCATGGATTTTGAAAGTACCTTACACAATTGTCTTTTGTTCCAAGAAAGGATAAAACAGTTACAACACCTTCTTTAATGCACCACTCTGCCTACACTGAGGAGGAAAACAACAAGCCAGAAATTATCAATTTCTATAATGCCACAAATCTTAGCATAGACAATTTAGGTATGAAGTGCAGCAAACTATTCAGCTAATTGGTAAACAAGGAGATGGCCACTGGCAATATTTTACATTTTTAATATCAGGCAGCTGTGCAAATGCCGATCTTAAGCAGGTATTTCATTAAAGGTAAGCTATCAAGATTTTTAAGTTACTAAAGAGATAGGAATGAGTCTAATCAGAGGATCTATGTGGAAAGGGCCCCAAATTACAAATCTACCTGACCTCAGGAAAATGAGTTTAAACATGTTGGATGAAGAGCTAGGAGTGATGGTCCAGCAAAAAGGGAAAGAATACACAAGGTACAAAAGAGCGATAACCAATTTTATTGACTTTCTACATTGATTAGAATGATGGCATACAAGTGTGTGAAGCATGGTAAATGTGGTTGCTTACAGTGCTCCATTAAAATACGTAAATTGTGTGTAGAAAGTTTGTAATTTGCCCCTTTATTTGCTAATAGATTATAGTGTTTGTGATAACACATAACATCAAAGGAAAAACTTATATAATTTAGTTCTTTTGCATATTTTAATACAAAATATGATGAAATACCATCAAAATATTAGTATTAATAACTCATCAAGCCTGTTGGCCTGCTGGTATTGATGGGTCTTCAACTGGTCACTCGTTATCTGGATGTGTTAACATGTCATCTCATGCATGTCATGAAGCTGGTCTATGAGATTCTCCAAGTAGGTAGTCAACTGCCAACTATTGTGCCCCGGGTGGACTTCCAAACATAAGGTCACATGGTAGATTTAGCTCCCTGCCAAGTACCAAATTGGCTGATGGTGACGTAGTGGTACCATTGGTTGAAGAGCAAAAGGCCAGCAAGAAAAGTGGTACCCTCACATTTCAGTCTCTCTGCTAATTGGCTGCGTAATAATAACTAAGAGGCATAGTATAATATGTTATTTGAAACTTAGTCATAGACTACAGTCAGTTAACCTCATTGGAGTCTACAATCTAAACTGCTCAAGTTCACAAATATTTCTATAGGATTGAAAAAATTCTTGTAAAAAATAAAAAATTTAATGGTCATTATAGGAATTTTAATATGAATGCACTACTAACTTGTAATTTTATAATGAGCTTGTACAAATTTGTGTAAAAGATTTAACTTATTTTAATATAACTACTCCCCAACAAGAACTAGAAACAAATTTGCCAATCTTATTGATCATATAAGGAACACCAATGTAAATTTTGGGTATGACGTAAGTGATCCTGACATTCTTATCTTATATGTTGCTTATCAGGTTGATCACACTTAGTTCAAGACTATTATGCCAATAGAATTTACAGGAGTATTAACTATGATAAACTAAATTATTTTTAAATCAACACAATTTTACATTAACTTCTGGTGAGAATGCTGTTTTGGAATACACACAATCTGGTGCAGCTTGTGGGCATAAGCTCTAAAACGGAGTCCAACTTAAAAAGGTTGAGAAAAATTCTAAGTTCTATTCTTGTTTAAAACATATTATTAAGAACCATACCTTACCTTATGTATATTAATAGGTATATAAAAGTCAATGTATATGTGCTTGTTTTTATAGGCTTCTACACCATTGCACAGATTCTGATCAATCTTGACATGGATAACCTTTGGCACAAAGCAATATTTAACGTTTAGCTTAGAATTCAAAACTTCTTTTCATGCAATGCCTACAAAAGCTCACAGGACCATTTTATCTTTCACACTAATTACCTTCTTAGGCTTTCTGGATCTCACAAAATAATGAGTTCACATATTATTCGTTAATCTAAAATCTGAAATAGATAGTGGAGTAATATAATGGTCAAATATTTATAACAGCTATTATGCTTAAACAAACGCAAAGAATTATAAGCGCATGATTGAAAGAATAGCCAAATTTTGAGCTGCATTATATGAAACTATAATAGCAACAAAAACATAAAAACAGACAAAATACTTCTCCTTTATCATTACCACCTCATTTATCTTCATATGATTGTTATATGTTGATATAAAATAACAGAAAAAGATATGGTATAATCATATTGGTTACAAAACTTCTGTGGTGGTCAAACATTGCTAACATAGAGTAACAGATAAGTTGGTATTGACATCCACATATTCTCTGAGCATATTCCGATGTTTGTATATATATATATATATATATATATATATATGTATTATAATGTATAGTTTCTAAAGTTTTGTAACAAGCGGGTTTCTTTCTCTATGGAATCTTTGGGTTGTTTTATAAGAATAAATACAAAAATTATGACATATAAAAATGACAAAGTGGGCATGGATAACATCAATAGCATCAAACCAGATGAAGTACTACATCTTCTTCCTGTTCTCCTGTATGTATTCATTTGTTGATTTTCTTTTGTTATTTTATCTTTCTTGTATTTTCTTCGTACTTTTATGCATGTTGGTTGCTGACAATAAACAAGACTATATTGAAATTACTTAAGCTGGAATTACTTCTTTCCAATTGAGGTTTTGTCTGTAAATCGCGACGAGTCACCCCAAATGTGACTGTGCATAAGTCATAACTCCATTCACAAGAAACTATCATTAAAAACTGGTGCCTGCCTGGGTAGTGTGGTGGTAGCATGTCTGCCTCACATGCAACAGGTCGTGAGTTCGAATCTCGCTTAGGGTGAGTAACCCGGATAAGGTTTTGATTGGGGTTTTCCCTTATCCTGAGAAGAAGAATGTCGAGTAACTTTAAGCTCCATGGACCCGAGATCATTTGAGCAGCCTTTCACCAATTTCATTCATCGTCCGATATGACCAACCAGGTTAAAGGACGTTAAAGTAAAAAAAAAAAAAAACAAAAAAAAAAAAAATGGTATTTGTGTCTGTTCAGCTGTTCTTTTGCATATTGTTTTCTATCTTTCCTTGTAGTTTCCAGAGTCCAGAGAGAGGCAGAGAGAGGAGAGAGAGTGAGGGGAGGAGAGGGGAGAGAGAACATGCACCTTAAAAACCTTTAATATTTGTTGTGGTATTGGTTACATTGAGTTAGTATAAATACAGTTTTCCCTCTGTGAACAGTAATCTTAAGAGCTGTGTTGCTATAAATATTATCGCCATCATTTGATTTATTTCTTCAATGTGTGTTCATTTTAATATTAGTGATTTTGATAGTGGCAGTCACTATGTGATATAAAAAGTCCATCAAATGTCTTAAGTTCAAAATATTTTTAAAGCAAATCTATATCAATATAGTTTAAGATAGGCATTAGTTGTATAAAATATTAACATTGCTGATGTATTTATCCTTTTTCTTTTATTTGCTTGTCATTGTTTCTTTAGTAAATGAGAGCTTTCCCAATTTGAAACTACAAACTGCACTGGACACACTGAAAGAGTTAATATTTCAGGCACATGGAATATATACTTATACCAATCATAAAGTAAAAACAAGCATTTATCACAAATCTGGGGATAGTAAGAAACTGCTATATTTTATATGTAGAAGAGGTTATATTATTGTCTGATAAATGTGAAACATCAAATGATTTAGTTTATACCCACAATGACTATAAAATGGCAGGGTTGGATACTCTATTGTGAACTGAAAGAGGATATGTTATAGAGCATTAGGGCAATAGCACACATAAAAATTCTGGGGCTAATGCAACAGTAATGTGGAGAAGAAAAACAGTCTCACGAGCAATATAACTTTATCTTTAAATAAAAAGAAAGAATCTGACCCTATGCTATGGCAAATATTTTAAATAACCACTTTGTTAATACATAAGCACTACAATTGACCATTGTAATGGAAGGAGCGAGGTTGACAGTAAAATTAAAGTAATAGATATACCTGATTATTGAAACTTTAATAAGCAGTTACACTAAAATGCACTAAATATGCGAATCCTATATTGTATTTCTTGTATATATAGAAAACTGCCATTGAGGTGATTATTATCAGTTGGGCAGGGCTTCATGTTAAAGAGTAATAGAATTTTGTTTGTAAAACCAATTTAAGTGCATGTGCTTAAACACCCATTGTTCATCAGTTGTGTAGGTACATCACTTCTGACAGCATTACATTATGATTATCATTATTCCTTGTTTGCATGTACACTTTGTGATTTGAAACTAAAACTTAAATAATACAACCTCATGACTGAAGTACATGTTTGTTTTGTATTCAGTTCATAAGTTGTTGCCTAAGAAATGTAACAGATTTTTGTTCCATTGGTCTTAAGGCATGTTTCACTTTAGAATTTTCTAAATACTGAAAGCATCTATTTATATAAAACATATTCAGACTACCTACAATTACATTCCAGAACAAATCAGTGATGCATATATTTTATGAATAACTCAGCTTTCATGAAATGCAATGTTGAGACATAAAATATGAATTATTGGTTAATAAGTCAGATGGGTGACCAAGTAATAGATAATCTACTTTTGCTGTAGACCTTGCAAACCAAAAAGTAACCTCCTTTTTATCAAGCTGAAATTTGAGCATAAGAACAACTCAAAAGCCCAACTATATTTTCTCTCACCTATATGTTGCAAAGAAGTGAAAAGGTAATAAATATACAATGTGAAAAATACCAATAGTAGTTATTTCCAACTTTGTATTAAAAAGAATTATATTGTTCACCTTACTACATTAGTGATTTAATAAAATAGTGCTTTTTCACTTGTGTGACGCCTGACAATATTAAAGCTGCTCAGGTTGTCTCACTATATATAGATGGAAATAAATGAGACTTGGGACATTACAAACTGATTAGTATTTCACTGCTATCCAAAATGTATATACATTATAATACACAGATTTTCATGCCTCTTTAAAAGCAATAACTTTAAATGCATGTATGACTTCTTAAAATAATTGAGTTCCATGAATTCCACATTTAATGAAATTATGCGAATATTTAAATAAAAATTATATAGGACCCTCCATTTTCATTGATATTCATAGAGCCTTTTAAACAGTAGACTATGACCTATTGCTTTTAAAAATGATAATTTGGTTATTATACAGGGAATTCTTCTTAAGGAAGTTGCTATCTAACAGAACTGAAACTTGTTGTAAATCATGAAGTTCAGTCTTATTTAATAGAGATATCTTACGTCTGACAGGTCGCGCTGTGGCAGAGTGGTCACACCATTCGCCCCTCACCTAGAGGCCCGGGTTCGATCCCAAGCGCCCGCATGTGAGATTTGCAGCGCAGACAAAGCAGCGCAGGGGCAGGTTTTATCAGGGTTCTCCGGTTTCCCCGCTGTTTCATTCTCCATCTCCATCTTCATGTATCATCCATATCTTCAACTACGGTGCCAGAGCAGTAAAAGAGGATGTTAAACGCTACCCAAAAAAAAATTATGTCTGACAAGACTACCTTTTGAGGCCCACTATCTTTGCTATTTTTTTTCAATGGAAGACATTAGTTTCACTTTAGTTGCCTATTTATAAAATATGCAGACATTTTCATTTTTTTACAGTGAACATTCATAAAACATTATGGTTTGTATGAAGCAACAGGTAGATTTATTCCTCACCTGGCTTAGTCAAACATACTTTACTCAAAACTAAATATATGTTCTTTCGTAAAAATAATTAAGTGAGGTATTAGAGCCACATGATCCATTATTTCCTAAAAGCAATATGTTTGATTGATCATTCGATATGACCTACCAGGTTAAAGGACATTAAACTGTAGAAAAAGAAAAGAATGACTGTATAAAGAAATCTTGTTATTTGGGATTAACATTACATTCTCTTTTGAATTAAATTATGTGCATTAAATGTGTTGAAATAAAAATTTATAATTAATAGGAGCATTATATAGAGTAAAACATAAGTGTGTACATGTGAATTCATTTGATTCATTCTCAACTTACATGAATATTCTAGGCAAGGTAGTACCAATATGTTTATTAATTAGCTTCAAGTGCTTCAAATTAAGCTTTAAAAGTATTAATTAATTTCCATAATCCAACTAGTACGAAATATTTGTATCACAATTTAAAGTTTCTTCTCAAATTACATCTGTGTCGTTTGCACATAAACTGCTAAAAGAGAAGACATCACCCAATTAAATCGTAGAAAGTAAATACACACATATAATAGCAATGTTCCTAACCATTCAACTGAGCGGTAAGGGCCAGGCTGTTTCGTGTATGGTCTGCGTTTGGGAGATCTGGGTTCAGTTACTGTGGCCGGCCTACCTGGCCTATTGGGTTTTTAAAGGGAGTTTCCCCGGGTCGCCAGGCGATTCTTGGGCTCATTTCTTTCATCCCCCAAAGTTCCTGTCCCCTCATATCGCTTCCATTGGCATATCATTCATCCCATTGGCTTCTTTCAGGGTCGGAAGTATCGGAGATAATACTTAGTGCGGCATGGCAGGAAAAAAAATGCTCAACGTAAATGTCTTCTTCAGATGATTTCGGCTGGAAGCCGTGATGAGGACCACTCCTGGCAGGGGCGTTGGATCCTATGTGGAGCGGGGGGCCAGGTCTGCCTGTACGACTGTCAGGGTGCTTCAATTTGGAAACGGTAGGGGCCCTCTCATTGCTGTACCATTGCTCCTGGTTCCGGCCGCCCGGTGTATCCTCTCACCTCATTACTCCCGCCCGGGAGCGCCCCCTCGTGGGGCGTAGGCACAGTGACCTCAGTGTTGGTGCTGAGTCCCCTCTGACGGTGTCATGTCCTCTCCTAATCATAGTAACAGAAGAGCAAATAATATAATAAATAAGGAGTGACTTATTTACATATAGAGGGCTAGCTATGTATTCTGAACACGAACTTGTCAACTACTGCTGTCTGACATGTCAATGTGCGGTAAACAAGCTTTTGGTCAGAACATTCCTTGCATGCATAGGAGGATTTAGGGAGGTGGTAATTGTTTAAAAGTAGGCAAGGGGTTAATACGGTCCCGCTGTAGTTACCTACGTTCGTTTTGTTTTATGTACTATGGAGTATGGAGCATCCATCACAATACCTACATACTTATTATGGAAAATCAGACTATTGTAACGTTCTCAAATTTTCAAACCAGATGATAGTAATTACCAGAAAGTATGTGAGTGAAACTCATTGTTCGTCTCTGGCTGACTTTGAAGGATGGGTTGTCCTTTGAAAATTCCCTGTGCGCTGTATTTGAATACTGCAATCGTGTTTTGGAAAGGTGCAGGTGCACCGAACTGAATCGAGATCTCGTCTCGAAAATAGGTTTGAATAAATCTGATTGGTGCTCTTACTTAAAGGTTATTCATAGAGTAGATTATATTAGAAAGCATTCTGTGGGTTCGTTTAGGCCGCCACTGAATATAGAACCTGTCAAGGCATATACATGTATACATATGTTTATATACCATGGGGAAAAACAATGTAAAAAGCTCTAGTGCTAAGAGCACAGGTTACAAAAACAGCAGAATAGACATATAATCACAGCATTTGCTTTTGAGGCCTGCACTACACTTAATGTGCTCTCTAAAGGCATATGTACTTCCTTTTTTGCATGCACATAAGAACAAAGAGTATTAAAAATTACTATTAAAACGTATAAATAAATATAATTTCATTATATGTAGCGTTGATGTAATGTCAGATGATAGTTTTCTGATTATCGACATTATAGTTACTACTAATAATTATATAAAACTAAAATATGATTATTGTATTATGTGCTCTTCATAAATGTCAAAAAATTACAATACATATTTACAAATATGTTATAGAATTTCCAAAGCAAAAATTTGCAATTCTGTACTGGAGTGTAAAATATCAAAGTATCAGGCTTTACAGACCTTGTATCATTGCTAAATACTAAAAAATTTATTGACACATTCGTGCAAGTCAAAGGATACATCAGTTTAATTTTAATATAAAACACACACGCATTAATATACCAAAATGCAATACATTGTAATACTTATAAATACAATGATTATTAGTGGTATTGTCAGACAGGTTTGTCACTTAAATACTCATCTACAGAGTAAAATTATTTATTGCAAAGGTGTTCCTTAAGAGAAGCCTAAAAGCCCTGAAATTCCCAAAATTTTCTTTGAGATTACTGGGGAGGGCATTAAATATCTTGATTGTTTCAAATACACACCTTTCTGAAAGCAACGAAGAATGGCATTGGGATGATGAATATATCCCTTTTGTCTGTATTAATGTTATGAATTTCCATGTTTGTTACAAAATTATAACGACTAACTGCATAGAATTTTAATATTCATAATATTTCAACACAAGGTAAGGTGAGTATGCCCCATTTTTTAAATAGCTCTTAGCATGACTGTCTGCTATAAGCATTGCAGATTATTCGTATAGCTTTCTTCTGCATCCAGAATATACATTTACTATCCACTGAATTACCCCAGAATATTATCCCATACTCGATGATGGAATTAAAGTAGCCAAAATACATCAATTTAAGTGTATCGATTAAGTGAAATTTAACCAGTGCATGCTGAGCTAAGTCTAGGTGTGATGTAGCTAATATGTGACTTCCAGTCTAAATGCTTATCTACCTGAAGGCCAAGCAATTTGACTTCATTTAGCTGTTCTAACAATGTATCATTAATTCCTATTTCTATGTGTGTTTGTGGTGAGCGAGTAGTCATAAATTTAATTGTTTTTGTTTTTTCAAGGTTTACTGAGAATTTGTTTGCTCTGAACCAATTTGATATATAATTCAGAACAAAGTTTAATTTTACTTCACAGTCATTGAAAGCTTTACTTATTACTAGAACACTAGTGTCATCTGTGAATAAATAAATACTTCCAATACTGTTAATGTATAATGGGAGGTCATCTATGTAAACCAAGAACAAAGGAGGCCCTAAGATTGATCCTTGTGGAACACCTTGTTTTACGGATTTCCATTCTGAGGTACTATTTTGATACCCATTGGGGTTATTAATTTCGACCCTTTGTTTTCTCTTCTATAGGTATGAAATGAACCAATCTAATATGTTATTCTTTATTCCATAGAAATGTAGTTTAGCTATCAGAATCTCATGATTCACACAGTCAAAGGCCTTCGCTAGGTCACAAAAGATTCCAACTGACATTTCATTCAACACTATTAACACTTTAAGCATGAGCTTGTAGGTTGCATTATCTGTCGGTACTCCTTTTCTAAAGCCAAATTATTCTTTGGCAAGTAAGTTGTTCTTTTCCAAGTAATTATAAAGCCTATTGAAAATTTACTCCTTTTCTAAAGCCAAATTGTTCTTTGGCAAGTAAGTTGTTCTTTTCCAAGTAATTATAAAGCCTATTGAAAATTACTTTCTCAAACACCTTTGAGAAAACAGACAAGAGAAATATAGGTCTATAATTTGAGATATTATTTTGTTTACCTTTTTAAAAAAGTGGTTTGACAATAGAGTACTTCATTCTGTCAGGAAATATTCCACTCTTTAGTGATTCGTTACATAAATAGCTAAGGGGAATGCTTATTAGGTCAGAACATACTTTTAGGATTTTACATGATATTTCATCATATCCAGAGAAATTTTGGGTCTTGAGCAAATTTATTAAATTGTTTATTTGAAATGGTGCAGTCATTTTTACTTTAAATTTAGGGACTCTGTTTACAAAAGAAGCTTTCAAAAAACTCAACCCTGATTTTTTTACATTCATAATTTATATTTAATTTGTCTGTTACATCCAAAAAAAATTTGTTGAAAATATCTGCGACCTTTTGAGGATCATCAGTTTTTTGATTACCAGGATTCAGTTCAATTGAGGAGCTTTCTTGAGCCTTACCTGTTTCTCTTTTTATTATATTCCAGGTGTTTTTTATTTTATTATCAGAATTGAATATATCTTTATTATAATGCAATATTTTAGCAGCTTTTATTATTTCTTTTAGAATATTACAGTACTTTTTGTAGTGACATTCTAAGTTGGGGGTCTTATTATGTTTCAATTCTTGGTATAATTTTCCCTTACATTTGCAAGAAGTGTTAATGCCTGTTGTAATCCAGGTGCTATTTTCCTTCTGATTATGTATTTTACGATTTTATTTTATTACTTTCCTCAATTGAGGGCTGCCATGTAGACAAAGTATAACTATACAATTAACATTTTTAAAAAATAATTTACAATGCTAAAAATAGATGGTATAACTAAGTACAAATAACATATAAAATTAGAAATGATAAACTTCAAATCTAATACAAATAGCACACACAATCTTCTCAAAAAACACTTAAGTTCAAAATTACAGAACAAAACTTAATGAATCGTTATAGCACCAGCATTAAAACGAATACAAATGATTTCTGAAATTATTACATTGAATTACAGGAAATTATGCTACAAAGTGAGAGTTAAAATGTTGTAGGAAATGACTGAACTTGTCATTTACTCCATTTATTTCATAGATTTCAGTCCATGGTTCAGACTTAAACAATGTGAGGGTGCTTTCATCTATTATTTGTGTTCTACAATATTTATAGTTTGGTTTTAACTTTAGGATAATCTCTTTAATGAGAAGTATTTGTGCCTCATGATCTGAAAGACCATTTGCAAAAAATAAGGTTAATAAAGTTTTAATTCTATCTATATTTATGAATAAATATAGATAGAACTTGGTACTTGGCTGGGCAGAGCGGAGGGATGAGCACGCTGATAAAAATTCTACGATATATCACTTGGCTAGGATGGAATATTAGAATATGTTATCAAGTAAGTGTACATACTATCTCAGAATAGAGGATATCCAGAAAAGAAACTCGATTGTAATCCGTGCGCCAAAATTCAGTGCGCATGCACGAATTCTGCTATATTGGGACCAACGAAACAAATGTGTTGAAGTTACACACTTCATTATATCCAATTTCTTAATTTTATTAGTTATGCATTTTAGCTGATGGGCTTATATTCTACTCAACACTTATATTACACACTGTACAAGTTAGAATATGTGTTGAGTCCTAAAGCAGTACTGCTCTTATAATGAGCAGCAGTAAAAGATATGGCAGCCAATGCTGCTCAGCACAAAACGCAAAAATAATGCTAATACAAATAAGTTTTGAATTATTTATTTGTTTCATATAATGACAAGAATTACAACATATGGTACAGAATCATGGAACGTCTCCTGTAAAGTTAGTAATGTGATTTATCATGTGTTTGCATTAAACTTCATTTTACGTTATTTTTATGTATTTATTTATTTATTTATTCATGTACTGTAAGACAGGACTGATTCAGTCTATCTAACCATATTTACTGTTCATTCTAATTCAATGTCTTGAGCTTTTTTACTCTTTTATTGAATAAAAGTTGGCAGACCATTGAATCACTTGGTTATTTACTCTTACCTACATATTTTTCTAACCATAATTGCTTGTTGCTAGGGTTTATTTTGTAGATATGAGTAGCAAACAAAATATACTCAAAACTCTTATGTGTTCCATTCACATGAGTTTTTCCAGCTGTTCCACATACAAACTTTTGTTACGAAAGACTCTTCTTTTATCTACATCACGCTAATCAAGATAAATATTACTTGAAGTAGATTTTAATACTTGCTTCAGAAGGGAAATAGGAGAATGGACAGCCTAAAGCGCTAGGCAAATCCTTTAAAAGCTGATCGCTATGTGAAACAATTGACACTCGGGTTTCTTTATTTGCTAGGAATAACTTCCCGTCTGAGAAAAGTCTGGGTACCTTTAACTGAAACCAAAAATTAGACAACTCTATATATATATATATATATATAAAAAGTACCTATATGACATAACTTTATGTTTCAATGAGATCTGCATTTTTGTATAGTAAGTTTTTGTCTATCTCTTACGGTTTACCAGTTATACAAAAGTTATATAAAACGCATCCAGAATGAAGAGGCTATTCCCAGAAAGTTCAAGACATGCATTTCATTTGTCATAAAATAGCTTATACATATAACATTTTAATCAAAATAGTTAGTTATTTTTGAGAAAATCAAAATGTTCAAAAACTTGTCCATGTAAAGGGTGGTTGGGACTGGGGGGATTCCCTTAAAAATCTTCGTGTCGCCTCCTTGGAAGATACTGAACTTAAATACATGTTTGGTGTTTAACCAACTTCTCGTTTTTGAGCTAAACTGTCCACAGTTCTAAAAGTACTTTTTTCGGACTCAGGGGACCTCAAAGCATATATTTGCGTAAAATCTCGGAATCGAACGTATCCACTAACTAGGTACATTGTACATCCGAGCTAGGGAAAGTAAAAATGGCTCTAACGATTTTTATTAGAATGCTAAATGTTTAAAATTTTGCTTGACAAATGAAATGTATATCTTGAATTCTCTGGGCATGTGCTTTGAAGTCCTCTTCAGCCCGGATGACTATTTTATAACTGGCAAACTGTAAGAAATAGATAACGGCCTTTCTACACAAAAAATGTAGATCCTGTTAAAGCCCACAATTTGTCATGCACATTTTTTGTGGAGTTAATCGTTTTCGAGATACTATCTGTTAATGATTGAATTTCCAAATATACACCTTCACATTTTCTTACACGGAAATTACCATTCAAGCTTTCTTCTTTTCTTTTTTCAAGTTCAGGCAAATAGAATGTCATTCTAAAGAATCATATAGCGGCTGGCATCGAAAAGATTTGACTATCATTTATACCTATAACGAAATACGCAATTAAAATTTATCTTTATTAACATGAAACAGAAGAATAAGCAGCCATATAAACAGTTTATAGGAGAGCGAGCAGAGAAAGCCATATGTATACCGTACATAAGATTTTATTACATATGTTCATGCTTTGTTGTTTTAACGTTTGAATTTGCTTAAAGTCGTATGTAATTAACTGATTTCACTTTTCGTTTACTAGCTCTCAATATGGCGTCTAGCGCAGAGCTTGGCTTCATGCACATTAAAGGAGCCGCCCTCAAGTTTCCTTTCTGGATACTCTCTATTCTGTGATACTATATTGTTTGGCGCACCATGAACTTCTTACCATCTCAAAACTAAGGAACGATTCCCATACAATTATTACACATACGTAATTATATTTTAATTGCATATCGTGTTATAATGGAGTGTGCAATGTGGGATCGGTTAGTGCAACGAATGAACAACAATATTAGAAATTGGAACTAAATTTTTTTGTAGCGCTTGCATAGTATGGATTTTCAAGCTCAGTATGTAACATAACATGGAGCGTATCTAATTATATATAATATCCTGTTAATGTGAGTTTAACAATGAAAATAATGCATTATTATGCTAAATCTTACATCGTAATAATTAACATCGATTATTATGTAAGTGGTCAATAATAACAATTTGTTTCTTACACTATCATCAGTACACTTTAGCAGCTGTCATATGTCCAATTCAACAATTATAAAATGTATGCCTCAATAGATTAAAAAAATCAATCAATAACTTTAATGTATGGCAATAAATGTCTCCAACATAATGCCTGGAGATATATTTCAGGAGTAAGATATATTTTAACCATCGTTTCTCTTGCTGACCCGTGAATAATCCAGTTTATTTTGCAAAGGAATTGTCAGATTTTAAAGGGCCTATCGAATTATAAAGTTTAGCTTTCCATTAACACTTACTAAGGAGCATGTGAAATTAAATAAGTTCGTGCTTAAACATTGCCTAAAAATTATATGTTAACCTGTCTTTATTCAAATGAACTGTTTTCCTGTCATCAGTAGCTTTAGAATCCTTGCAGCATAGCGTCCACACATACATAGCAAAACCACGATTGCTTCTGCAGTGGAGTGGTGAGCATTCTGCCTTCTCAACCCAGAGGTTCCGGGGTTGATTCCCAGCTGGGGCAGGGAATTTTTATTTAACCAGAATTATTTCCTATCCCCCACCGAGTCTGAAGTATGAATGTGTGTGTATTGTTTTAAATAATAGTTTAAAACTGATAAAAATAAGAGATTCTTCAGTTCAGCGAGAAAAACACAAGCAGTTGTTTTTCAAGTCAAAGCCACGATATAACTATACAAGTTGAAGGGCGCTATAAAAATGTAAAAAAACATACAAACAAACTCTGATGTTTTCCTTTCACATGACCTTCTCTACCTGTTCTGCAAGCAAACTTTTCTTACAAAACATTATTCTTTTATTACTTAATGATAATCGTGATACATATCAGCGGAATGATCTTATTATTTAGTTCCTTGTATGTAGAAGAGGAATAAACGAGGCTAAGGCGGAAGTCAAATATTTTAAAAGCTTATTCAATAAAGTTTTATGCAAATATAGAACACATCTCAATTTTCAATTTCACTTGCAATAATATGTTCCGTTTTCTAAATCAGCTGTTCATGGAATATGTTGTGGTCTTACAATATTAACCAAAGGGTGAATATTTTCTGTGAATATCATATATGTTATATGTTTAAATAGATCGTTTTATTTATACTGTTTAACGCCCGTTTTTAATTCATATGGCACCGCAGGTGATGACACTGAAAATACATAGAATGAAGATGGAGTAATTTTGGAATGCGTGGAGAAGAAAATCGGAGGACCAGGAGAAAACCCGCCCCTGCTCCGCTTTGCCCACCACAAATCCCACATGTGGTTGCCGGGATTGAACCCGGGCCACTTTGGTGAGACGTGAGAGATTTTTGTTTCTTGTTGTTTTTTTTCGTTTGGTCCCATTATCGATTAAGGCTCGGAGACATTGAACGCATCATACAGAAAACCAAGTGTGACATAACCACTTTGACCACCACCACCACTAACTATTTAACTACTACGACTGCATGCATTTTTCACTACAATTACCATATACAATCATTCATTATTAATATTGAAGAAAAACGGTAAACAGTGCTTTTAATATCATGCAAGATCAAAACTAAGAGGATGAAAAGGCATGCAATCTTACTGGCCTAAACACCAGACAAGTATAAAGATAATCTAAGAAATTCCAACTTACAATATGTGCAATGTGGTCTAATCCTTACCATGGCGCGGCCCTAAATAAGTCGTTATCCAGATTATTGCAATTATTAAATCACACCCATCGATCAAGAGTGACATACCAGGAGGAACCTGAATATACCTAATAGTGACCATTGTCATAACCACAGTGATAACATACGAGGAGGAACCTAAATGTACTTAATAGTGACCATTGTCATAACCACAGTGACAACATATGAGGAGGAACCTAAATGTACTTAATAGTGACCATTGTCATAACCACAGTGACAACATATGAGGAGGAACCTAAATGTACTTAATAGTGACCATTGTCATAACCACAGTGACAACATACGAGGAGGAACCTAAATGTACTTAATAGTGACCATTGTCATAACCACAGTGTCAACATACGAGGAGGAACTTAAATAAACCTAATAGAGACCATTGTCATAACCACAGTGATAACATACGAGGAGGAACCTAAATGTACTTAATAGTGACCATTGTCATAACCACAGTGACAACATATGAGGAGGAACCTAAATGTACTTAATAGTGACCATTGTCATAACCACAGTGTCAACATACGAGGAGGAACTTAAATAAACCTAA